>CM042829.1:8076747-8676747 GCA_009982885.2 Hyles vespertilio
CTTCTTTAAAAAAAAGTAGCAATGCTAATTTAGTTTTGGGATATCCAAGTAGTTTAATTTATTCCCACTACTACTCCCCTTAAGCTATGTCGGCAGCAGTGAATTAATAAAACTAATAATTATTTACTCAAGTACACAAGGAACAGAAAAGAAGCACCGATCTTTGACAATAACACTATTAAAGATCTCAATATCTTAATGAACAACCTACGCTGGGCTCAGTCATTAAATCCAACGTGACCGATGCCACCCGTCAGTGTGGCCAGTTTAATTTTTTTTTGTGGCGTCGTGTGCCGGGTTGGTCACTTCCCTGTAGTATGGTTGAGGATGCCGATGGCTGGCACATGCGTCATACTCGTGAACGGGTGCTGCTTGCGTAGACTGGTCTATCCGATTTGCTTACATTGTAACGGATTGATTGATGGAGTATATAGGGCTTTCGCAATTATTCACTGCTTTAGCGAAAAAAAAGTATACTGATTCTTCGTTCTGGGCGACTTCGCTTCACTCAGCCATATTTATTATAACGTAAACATATTCGTATTAAAATATTTATTGTAAATTTACAACAAATTATTAATAAACTGCTCTGATTTAAACCAACTTGTAAATTTTGTAATAATCACTACATTGTGAACTGGTTTTGTAAAGAGCAACACTAGAGTTTCTTGCCCGTTCTTCTCTAGTGAAAACCGCTTTCCGAACCGGGTGGTAGATAAAAAAATGACTGAAACTAAACGATGTTGAACATTTTAATGGATTCAATAAATTATTTTTATTTCATTTCAAACGGACCAGACGTGGCTCCCTATTCATAGTGGTCACGGGTTTGAATTCCAGGACACACCTCTGACTTTTCGGAGCCATGTATGTATTTTTAGTCAAACCACCACGCACTGATAGTGAAGGAAAACATCGTGAGAAAACCTTGCATACTAAAAAGAATTTGTAAGAATTTCTATGATATGTAAAGTCCGCCCGCACTAGGCCAGCGTGGTGGACTGTATTAATCCCTCTCAATCGTACTTTATTGCAGAGGAGGCCCGTGCCCTGCAGTGTGACGTAGATGGGCTACTAAAGAAGATAAAGAAAACTTTATTACAATTTCACGACACAAGACAAAGTCGTTTATGATCTGCTGGCGTGGGTCATACACAAAACGAGGCGAAAAATTGTATAAAAAAACATGGTCGGGATTTTTACAAAATCAGTCTCATTTAATATGATATTATCAGAATATTAAAATTAAAACATAAAACAAGATCGTTTCCTCGATTAGGCTAAAAAATGAAATTATAATATATTTTTTTCGAGCACAGAAGGGTCTTGAGTTTACACAAAAGAACAAACATATCAAAAATAGTTACAAAGCAAGTGTCTCCATCGCTGAATTTATTTTTTGTTTTTTCGATGGTGCAATTGAGTTATCTGAATCACTAAAGTTAAAGAATGATGAACGGACATCACATAATTCGCTATCATATGGAACATGGTTTTATTCCGATACTGAGTAATAATTTAATATTATTATAAGCTAAATACATTACTATCGAGCCCACAGCACTCCACGTCTACATTTACAGGCAAGCAAAATACTGCTTTACTTGTTAAATCATTATTACTTAATTTTTTCTGTAGACATTGTCTTTCGTGTGGACTTATAAATCCACAGAAAGATGTCCACAGAAAGGACATTCTTTAAAAAAAATAGCAATGCTAATTTAGTTTTGAGGATAGCCAAGTAGGTAAATTTATTCCACAACTACTCCCCTTAAGCTATTTCGGCAGCATGTGAATTAATAAAACTAATAATTATTTACTCAAGTACACAAGGAACAGAAAAGAAGCACCGATCTTTGACAATAACACTATTAAAGATCTCAATATCTTAATGAACAACCTACGCTGGGCTCAGTCATTAAATCCAACGTGACCGATGCCACCCGTCAGTGTGGCCAGTTTAATTTTTTTTTTTGTAAAATAGTATTTTATTCAGGCAAATTTATTCGGTTGAATTTAAGGTCCACAGAAAAGTCGCAGTACCGTGTAACCAACAGTTTATTGAATTTTTTGTGGAGTCACTTTAACATATATTAATTTACTCAGTAAAATTTTAATAGTCAGTATATATACTAATGATATTTAATATAACTTAAATAGATAACGCATATCAAGTATGAGAAATATCTATCAAAATATGCCAAGTGCGTTTACGAACAGTCCACAGAAGGGGACATTTGAGGAAATTTTTGTTGTTATATTAATCATTACTGAAGATAATTCATTATTTGGTATATGTCTTAATAGTAATACTTGTAAGTCATTTACCAAAATTAAGTCAGAGAATCAATCCAGAAATTTGAAGATAATATTCATTCTGAACATGCGTATGTGTATGACCCGCGTCGAAAACGTTGATATCAAATCAATTGAGTGGCGACCGAGACTCAGTAATAGACGTCTACGTTATCTCCCGTCCGTGATTTTTATTGGCTTTTGGTAGTCCTATTAAAGAATTTGGATACAAATCATACTTCATTTTAAAGATAAAACAGTGCTGAACCCAACGAACTAAAGTCAATTATCATACGTGTGTGTACTTTCAAACTATAAGCGAAAACAGTTTCAAAAAACTAAATAACCGCCCGCCGCCACACCATCGCCCTGACCTACGACAACTCGTACGCCGCTCGCTGCCGTCCTCCTTCACCCGCGCACGCACCGTACCCCGCTATCTTCTAAGTGCAGCGACATTCAACGTGCCTAGAGCGCCGAAGTCAAAGAGCCAGGTGAATTTGTACAATCTGAATTATTAATTATGGAGACTAACTGCGCAGCTTGTGGTATCAATATAAACAGTCCAAGTTTACATGAAATGCACGAAATGCAACAACTCCTATGACTTAATTTGCATTAGTATAAGAGAAATACAATTTAAAAAGTTAACCCAGAAATACAAAGACCAATGGCTCTGCCCGTGCTGCAGCACCCGTCCAAAGGGAGACAACTCGTGCACACCCGTGCGTCAAACACTTCTGAATACATGCACTGACAGTGAAAACGACGAGCCACGTTTAAGCAACCAATGAAGACTTGTGATACTCCTACCAACATTGAAGTATCTGAACTTCTAATAGAAATAAAAAAGCTAAGGCAAGAGGTAGGGGAGATGAAGGCGCCAAAACCTGGAAATTTGTAATCTAAGAAAAGATGTCGCAGATTTAAAAACTGAGCTGAGGACCATCGCTACCACTTTAAGCGAGACTGTGCAAGGGTATCAAAGTAAATTAGACGAGGCCAATAATACCATAGTTCTCTTGAAGGCCACTGTTAATCGAATGCAGCTTGACCTCGATATTAAGGAACAAAATTCTATGCACAACGAAGTAGAGCTGATAGGTCTAGCAGAGGAGGATAACGAAAACCTTACCCATATTATGATGCTGACGTCACAAAAGATCGGCGTAGAACTACCCCCGGAAGACTTGGACTTTGTGAGTAGAGCCGGCCCTAAAATCTCAAATAAAAACCCTACAGAGGCAAGAGGCCCACGGCCTATTATAGCTAAATTTCTTCGGCGCTTCAAGAGAGATGAAGTCATCAAGGCTGCCAAATTAAGGCGAAATCTTACCACTGAAAACATCATCGCCGCTCCACCACAGAGACTGTACATCAATGAAAGGCTCACTAAAACAAATCGTAAGTTGTTTCACGAAGCAAGAAACCTCGCATCAAAACATAACTTTCGCTACTGCTGGATTAAAAACGGCGCCATTTTTTATCCGAAAAGACGAGAAAAAACCTGCCATTCGCATTCGAGCACCCGAAGACCTGGATGAAATTCTTGGACAATGTTACACTCCCAAACAAGCTATTGATACACGGCACAGCACACTTGATAACATATTAGGTAATATCACGAGTGCTAAAACCCGCATTGTGGCCGGAGATATTAATATAAACATTCTTGATAACTCTCTCAGCGACAATATTTCTGAATACAATAATTTACTATCAAGTCATCAACTAATCCCAGCAATATCCAAACCTACAAGAAGTGATGCTTGTCTAGACCACATATTTATAAAGAATAAATCAGCACCTCTAGAATTGTTTGTTCCTCAAATGTCACAGACCACAACATATGCATATTAGGAATTTCGACTGAAGCAAATAAATACCTCCGTAAAACACGCACTAAAATAAAAACTGATATGTCAGCGGTCACAAGGGACATCTTAGCGACTGACTTGGCCTACATCACACAAACTCCCGACGTTAACAAGGCAGTAGAAATCTTAATGCAACCCTCAACACTGCTATCATCAAAATACTTGTGAGGTGAAGGTTTCCAGATCTCAACATAATCTAAAACCTTGGATTACCCCAGGCCTAATTAGATGCCAACGTAATCGGGACAAACTCCATCTAAAAGCAAAGAAATATGCTCGAAATATAATAATCCAAACTACCTATAAAAGATACCGAAATTTTTAAATGACTTCAACGTAAAATTAAATCTCAATATGAATCAGAACAAATTCTACAAAACCAAACCATCCTAAGAAATTATGGGAGACAATAAGGAATATATGTGACATTTCAAAAACTAAAATGATGTCTCATTGCTAATCTCTATCAAACCCAATCCTGTTGACTCGTTAAATGTCGTGAATGAATATTTTGCCAGCGTGGGGAGAAATCTAGCTGACAAAAACTAATAAATCTAAAAACAACTGAAACTGAGCTAGCAGATGCCTTTTTACCATATAAATCACCTAGAGATTCTTTTTACATGTCCCCAACCGATGAGAAAGAAGTAGACACATTATAACCGAGCTAAAAACTGATAGCGCTCCTGGAATTGACGGATGCACCCCAACCCTAATTAAAGCAGTTAAACAAGTATTACTGAAACCCTTAACACACATATTTAATCTCAGTTTAGCAGATGGCACTTTTCCCAATACCTGGAAACTGGCATCTATCACTCCAATTTATAAAGGCGACGATAAAAGTATCCCCAGTAATTATAGACCGATATCCCTATTGAGCATTTTTCCAAACTACTTAAAAATAGTAAACAAAAGGCTAGTCAACTTCCTGGAGACAAATAACTTACTTTCTGAAAAGCAGTTTGGTTTTCGGAGAGGTATTGCAACTGACGATGCTGTGACTCTCTTGACTGATACTGTTGCTGAGGCTTTGGACCGAGGACGGGTCTGTTCCTGTAGACATTGTCTTTCGTGTGGACTTATAAATCCACAGAAAAGATGTCCACAGAAAGGACATTCTTTAAAAAAAAATAGCAATGCTAATTTAGTTTTGAGGATAGCCAAGTAGGTAATTTATTCCACAACTACTCCCCTTAAGCTATTTCGGCAGCATGTGAATTAATAAAACTAATAATTATTTACTCAAGTACACAAGGAACAGAAAAGAAGCACCGATCTTTGACAATAACACTATTAAAGATCTCAATATCTTAATGAACAACCTACGCTGGGCTCAGTCATTAAATCCAACGTGACCGATGCCACCCGTCAGTGTGGCCAGTTTAATTTTTTTTTTGTAAATAGTATTTTATTCAGGCAAATTTATTCGGTTGAATTTAAGGTCCACAGAAAAGTCGCAGTACCGTGTAACCAACAGTTTATTGAAATTTTTGTGGAGTCACTTTAACATATATTAATTTACTCAGTAAAATTTTAATAGTCAGTATATATACTAATGATATTTAATATAACTTAAATAGATAACGCATATCAAGTATGAGAAATATCTATCAAAATATGCCAAGTGCGTTTACGAACAGTCCACAGAAGGGGATATTTGAGGAAATTTTTGTTGTTATATTAATCATTACTGAAGATAATTCATTATTTGGTATATGTCTTAATAGTAATACTTGTAAGTCATTTACCAAAATTAAGTCAGAGAATCAATCCAGAAATTTGAAGATAATATTCATTCTGAACATGCGTATGTGTATGACCCGCGTCGAAAACGTTGATATCAAATCAATTGAGTGGCGACCGAGACTCAGTAATAGACGGTCTACGTTATCTCCCGTCCGTGATTTTTATTGGCTTTTGGTAGTCTATTTAAAGAATTTGGATACAAATCATACTTCATTTTAAAGATAAAACAGTGCTGAACCCAACGAACTAAAGTCAATTATCATACGTGTGTGTACTTTCAAACTATAAGCGAAAACAGTTTCAAAAAACTAAATAACCGCCCGCCGCCACACCATCGCCCTGACCTACGACAACTCGTACGCCGCTCGCTGCCGTCCTCCTTCACCCGCGCACGCACCGTACCCCGCTATCTTCTAAGTGCAGCGACATTCAACGTGCCTAGAGCGCCGAAGTCAAAGAGCCAGGTGAATTTGTACAATCTGAATTATTAATTATGGAGACTAACTGCGCAGCTTGTGGTATCAATATAAACAGTCCAAGTTACATGAAATGCACGAAATGCAACAACTCCTATGACTTAATTTGCATTAGTATAAGAGAAATACAATTTAAAAAGTTAACCCAGAAATACAAAGACCAATGGCTCTGCCCGTGCTGCAGCACCCGTCCAAAGGGAGACAACTCGTGCACACCCGTGCGTCAAACACTTCTGAATACATGCACTGACAGTGAAAACGACGAGCCACGTTTTAAGCAACCAATGAAGACTTGTGATACTCCTACCAACATTGAAGTATCTGAACTTCTAATAGAAATAAAAAAGCTAAGGCAAGAGGTAGGGGAGATGAAGGCGCAAAACCTGGAAATTTGTAATCTAAGAAAAGATGTCGCAGATTTAAAAACTGAGCTGAGGACCATCGCTACCACTTTAAGCGAGACTGTGCAAGGGTATCAAAGTAAATTAGACGAGGCCAATAATACCATAGTTCTCTTGAAGGCCACTGTTAATCGAATGCAGCTTGACCTCGATATTAAGGAACAAAATTCTATGCACAACGAAGTAGAGCTGATAGGTCTAGCAGAGGAGGATAACGAAAACCTTACCCATATTATGATGCTGACGTCACAAAAGATCGGCGTAGAACTACCCCCGGAAGACTTGGACTTTGTGAGTAGAGCCGGCCCTAAAATCTCAAATAAAAACCCTACAGAGGCAAGAGGCCCACGGCCTATTATAGCTAAATTTCTTCGGCGCTTCAAGAGAGATGAAGTCATCAAGGCTGCCAAATTAAGGCGAAATCTTACCACTGAAAACATCATCGCCGCTCCACCACAGAGACTGTACATCAATGAAAGGCTCACTAAAACAAATCGTAAGTTGTTTCACGAAGCAAGAAACCTCGCATCAAAACATAATTTTCGCTACTGCTGGATTAAAAACGGCGCCATTTTTATCCGAAAAGACGAGAAAAAACCTGCCATTCGCATTCGAGCACCCGAAGACCTGGATGAAATTCTTGGACAATGTTACACTC
The DNA here is from genome assembly GCA_009982885.2 of Hyles vespertilio. Taxonomy (NCBI): domain Eukaryota; kingdom Metazoa; phylum Arthropoda; class Insecta; order Lepidoptera; family Sphingidae; genus Hyles; species Hyles vespertilio. Next base: position 8,084,204 of record CM042829.1, read on the forward strand.
CCAAACAAGCTATTGATACACGGCACAGCACACTTGATAACATATTAGGTAATATCACGAGTGCTAAAACCCGCATTGTGGCCGGAGATATTAATATAAACATTCTTGATAACTCTCTCAACGACAATATTTCTGAATACAATAATTTACTATCAAGTCATCAACTAATCCCAGCAATATCCAAACCTACAAGAAGTGATGCTTGTCTAGACCACATATTTATAAAGAATAAATCAGCACCTCTAGGAATTGTTTGTTCCTCAAATGTCACAGACCACAACATATGCATATTAGGAATTTCGACTGAAGCAAATAAATACCTCCGTAAAACACGCACTAAAATAAAAACTGATATGTCAGCGATCACAAGGGACATCTTAGCGACTGACTTGGCCTACATCACACAAACTCCCGACGTTAACAAGGCAGTAGAAAATCTTAATGCAACCCTCAACACTGCTATCATCAAAAATACTTGTGAGGTGAAGGTTTCCAGATCTCAACATAATCTAAAACCTTGGATTACCCCAGGCCTAATTAGATGCCAACGTAATCGGGACAAACTCCATCTAAAAGCAAAGAAATATGCTCGAAATATAATAATCCAAACTACCTATAAAAGATACCGAAATTTTTAAATGACTTCAACGTAAAATTAAATCTCAATATGAATCAGAACAAATTCTACAAAACCAAAACCATCCTAAGAAATTATGGGAGACAATAAGGAATATATGTGACATTTCAAAAACTAAAAATGATGTCTCATTGCTAATCTCTATCAAACCCAATCCTGTTGACTCGCTAAATGTCGTGAATGAATATTTTGCCAGCGTGGGGAGAAATCTAGCTGACAAAAACTAATAAATCTAAAAACAACTGAAACTGAGCTAGCAGATGCCTTTTTACCATATAAATCACCTAGAGATTCTTTTTACATGTCCCCAACCGATGAGAAAGAAGTAGACACATTAATAACCGAGCTAAAAACTGATAGCGCTCCTGGAATTGACGGATGCATCCCAACCCTAATTAAAGCAGTTAAACAAGTATTACTGAAACCCTTAACACACATATTTAATCTCAGTTTAGCAGATGGCACTTTTCCCAATACCTGGAAACTGGCATCTATCACTCCAATTTATAAAGGCGACGATAAAAGTATCCCCAGTAATTATAGACCGATATCCCTATTGAGCATTTTTTCCAAACTACTTAAAAATAGTAAACAAAAGGCTAGTCAACTTCCTGGAGACAAATAACTTACTTTCTGAAAAGCAGTTTGGTTTTCGGAGAGGTATTGCAACTGACGATGCTGTGACTCTCTTGACTGATACTGTTGCTGAGGCTTTGGACCGAGGACAGTGCTGCTTAGGCATATTTATGGACCTTGCGAAGGCATTTGATACTGTGTCAATCCCGATTTTACTAAAAAAACTAGACAGCTTAGGTATTAGAGGAGTGTCAAACGATTGGTTTCGCAGCTATCTTAGCCAACGTTACCAATGTGTTAAAATTCATCCTTTTAAAAGCCAAATTCTCCCAGTGCACTTCGGTGTTCCTCAGGGTAGCATTCTCGGTCCTACACTCTTCTCCCTATACATTAACGATTTGTTACATCTATCTATAACTGGTGCCCAGGTAATTTGCTACGCTGACGACACTGTAGTGCTCTTTAAGGATCTTACTTGGAAAAAGGTTTCGGAAATGGCAGAAAAAGGTCTTACTCAAATTAATACCTGGTTAAATAGTAATCTACTTACACTCAATACTAATAAAACTAAATTTATTGCCTTTCACAAAACAAAAGTTTCAAATCCGATTTCTTTAAAAAAGCTCAAAATACATGCCTGCGGTGTTAATAACACTACACAGCAATGTGACTGCTGCTCAATTAATCGAGTTGATAGCCTAAAATACCTAGGTGTTTTATTAGACGAAAACCTCAATTTCAAGAAACATATATTGCAACTCGCTAGCAGGTCTCGGAAAATCATTTATATAATGAAAGCCCTAAGATCCGTTACCACAAGAGATATTCTAAAACTAGTTTATATAGCTATAGTTCACCCTGTTTTTAAGAGTGGTGACAGAGCTAGCATGAACAATTATAGGCCTATATCTGTTCTTCCTTCCATGTCTAAAATACTAGAGAAAGTTCTCAACAGGCGATTGGTAAATTTTCTAGAGAAAAATAATATCTTGGCTCCCAACCAATTCGGCTTTAGAAAAGGGAAATCTTCTGAGGATGCCGTGAGCTCTCTAGTTGAGCATATAATTACCAAAATGGATGTTCAAGAAAAATGTCTAGGCATTTTTCTTGACCTTTCTAAGGCCTTTGACACGGTTTCAATTCCGCTACTCTTGTCGAAGATGGATGGAATGGGGATTCGAGGAACTACTCTAGATATCTTTAAAGATTATCTTTCCGACCGTTCACAATGCGTAAAAATTGGTTCAGTAATTAGTAGTACCTCAGACCTCAGTTATGGTGTCCCACAGGGCTCCATCTTGGGCCGAACGTTATTTCTTATATATGTCAACTCATTATGCAGGCTTTCCATTCCAAACTGCTCTATTTTTGCCTATGCTGATGACACAGCGTTGGTGATTCATGGTAGCGACTGGAGGGAAACTATTCTTCATGCTAAAATCGCTCTTAAACAAGTTATGATCTGGCTTTCTCAAAACCTTCTGTCCCTAAATTTAAATAAATCTACCTATTTAATGTTTTCGTTAAAACCCCAAAGTCAATCTACTCAAGATACTTTAGAACTTAAAGCCCATACATGCCTGACTCTGGCTCCAAATTCTACATGCGGCTGCCATACCTTAAAGAGATCTAATTCTATCAAATATCTTGGTGTACAGATTGACAATCTCCTAAACTGGAAGTTGCACTTGGCATCACTAACCTCCCGTGTGAGGAAACTGATATTTATTTTTAAAAAGCTTCGCCACTCTGCAGATAAGCAAACACTTTACACGGTATACTATGCTTTAGGCCAGTCCATACTGTCCTACTGTATCTCTGTTTGGGGTAACGCTCACAAAACAGTTTTGCTTCCTTTAGAACGGGCCCAGAGGGCAGTGCTAAAGGTTTTGAGCTTTCGACCGTTCAGATATCCAACATCCCTTCTTTATAAAGATAGCCAGGTTCTCACAGTTAGGCAACTATACATTTTTCATACCATTTTACGGAAACACTCTACCTTACAGTATGATTGCAATATGACAAAAAAGCGACGTGCCTATGATATTTTTGCTACTAAAACATTTAAAACTTCTCTGGCTAAGCGCAGCTTTATGATTACTGGAAACCACATCTATAATAAAATAAATAAAGATTGCAATATTTACCCTTTAAACAGATATAATTGTAAACAGAAAGTAAGGAAATGGCTTTTAACCAAAAACTACAACGAGACGGAAAATATTCTAAATTTTGCACCATCGTAATAAATACGTTACATCATATATTCTCAAACACAAACACTCACACACACTCACACACATTCACACTACACACAACTCACACACTTACACTTAAAGATACTTACACATACTGTCTTGGCTACAGGCACGACATTATAAGACATTATAAGTCTTTATATGTTATTTTATTGATAGATAGATAATACGGTAGACTAAATTAATATTGATTTTTGTAAGCGACTTCGATACAGTGACTATATGTACGATATGAACCCCTGGTGCCCATAACACAAGTTAAATCTTTACTTGGGCACCAGAGTTCAATCTAACACTTGCGCTTTAACTCTGTTTTATTTTGTATTCCTACTGCTTGTACATTAGTTTTAGTGTTTTGTATGTCTTTCTTTTTTGAAATAAAAGTTTATTATTATTATTTCTCTTTATTTTAAATATTTTTTTTTACATTTTTATATATATAGTAAAAAACAAAATACATATAAAAATATAAAAAGTTATCCAACGATGGCGAGGCTCGAAACCCAAGCCACCGGTGGTTAGGAGCCCAAAGTGAGGAACCGCCTCACAATACGTGCCGTGTCAAGCAATACTGCCTTCTGAATCTGACTTCTGACCCAACAGCCGATTGAGAGCCTCTGTAGATGTTGGTCGAGGCTCTTTGGTATCAACCCATGGGCAGAAACGACAATCGGGACAATAATTGTTGAGTCGACATCCCACATGTCGGTAACCTCGTGTGCCAAATCTAAATATTTAGACATTTTGTCTTTTTCAGCTTTGACAAGGTTATCGTCATGCGGAATGGTGACGTCAACAAGTATAGCCCGGCGCGCCAATCGATCTATTATCACAATGTCAGGCTTATTGGCTAGAATAGTCCTGTCTGTGATAATAGATCGATCCCAATACAGCGTTGCATGACCATTTTCGAGAACTGGTTGGGGCACATACTGGTAATATGGCACTTCAGGAGTCACAAGTCTATATCGAAGGGCAATTTGCTGGTGTATGATCTTGGCTACTAGGTTATGTCTATGCAAATACTCGCCGTTAGCAAGATACGAACAACCGGAAATAACATGCCTGATAGACTCACCAGGACGGTGGCATGCCCGACAGATGTCGACCGTACCGTCCTTCAGGATGTATTTCCTATAGTTGTTCGTCTTAATAACTTCGTCCATAATTGCAAAGACAAAACCCTCGGTTTCCCCAAAGAGGTTACCGAAGCGCAGCCAAGACACAGACGCTAGTCGGTCCACATCAGGTCCATGAAGGGCTCGATAGAACCGACCGTGCAGCTCTTTGCTCTTCCATATGTCCTCGCGATCCTTAATGCCTACCACCAGAGGTTTCCGCCAGTTCTCAATCGCCAAAGACAGCGGGGTAAATCCTTTATCTACCATAACTACAACCCTATGCATATCCACATCACTGTGAAGGAAATAATCCCTGAGATTGCACACCTCGCGATTATGCAAGTCCTTAGCATTAAGAATACCTCGGCCCCCACATCTCCGCGGGATGTACAATCTCATCACTGATGATCGTGGATGATGCATACGATGTGCAGTCAGGAGAGTTCGGACTTTACGATCCAGGGCGTCCAATTCGGTCTGAGTCCATTTGAGTATGCCAAAAGAGTATATGAGTACAGGAATAACCCAACCGTTAAAAGCGCGAATCTTGTTTCCACCGGACAAAAACTGTTAAGTACTTTTGTCAGGCGGCTAAAAAAACGCTCTTTCAACGATCGTTTTACATCTGCACCCATGATACCTAGAGCCTCAGGCATACCCAAATATTTGTAGGTTTCCGTCACAGAGAGGGATCTGAGCCTTACAGTCTCTGAGACTAGTATGTCATCAGAGACCGCAACCTCCCCTCGCTTCACATGGATAACCGCACATTTATCTACACCAAAATCCATATTGATTGTATTGCTAAATCTTTCCGTTATTTTTAACAACTCAATCAATTCGGTTTGTTTCGATGCAAATAACTTGAGGTCATCCATATAGAGCAAGTGAGATATAGGCTCAGAGCCTCTCCGTAGACGGTAGCCTAACCCTGAATCCAACAACAGAGTGCTGAGGGGATTCAGGGCCATGCAAAACCACAGTGGACTCAGACTGTCGCCCTGGAATATACCCCGCTTGATTCTAATCGGCTCGTCACAATCAGGAGGAACCGTACCACCTGGATATCTCAGGACAGTGGTCCACTGCCCCATACAAGACCCAAGGAAGTTGCATAAATTTGTATTAATTTTATACAAATTTAACACCCTCATGAGCCATGTATGGGGCACCGAATCATAGGCCTTTTTATAATCTATCCAGGCAGCCGATAAATTCCTTCGGTTGTGACGAGCCTGTTGGGAAATGGTCATGTTAATGAGAAGGAGCTCCTTAGTACCACGGGACCCATTCATGCAACCTGTTTGGCCGGAAAAAAGAATTTGGTTAGAATTTATATGGTCTGTAATTTTAGATCTAATTATGGAGGTCAAAACTTTATAAATAATGGGTAGGCATGTGATGGGTCTATAATTTTTTGGTTCCGTGGTACAACCGGACTTAAAGAGAAGGTGAGTGACACCTGTTGTCATAAATGTTGGAAGGGATCCCCGATCAAGCGCATTCTGGAATTGCGCTGCTAATCGAGCATGCGAACTTGGAAACCATTTTAACCAGAAGAATTATTATTATTTCTCTTTATTTTAAATATTTTTTTTTTACATTTTTATATATATAGTAAAAAACAAAATACATATAAAAATATAAAAAGTTATCCAACGATGGCGAGGCTCGAAACCCAAGCCACCGGTGGTTAGGAGCCCAAAGTGAGGAACCGCCTCACAATACGTGCCGTGTCAAGCAATACTGCCTTCTGAATCTGACTTCTGACCCAACAGCCGATTGAGAGCCTCTGTAGATGTTGGTCGAGGCTCTTTGGTATCAACCCATGGGCAGAAACGACAATCGGGACAATAATTGTTGAGTCGACATCCCACATGTCGGTAACCTCGTGTGCCAAATCTAAATATTTAGACATTTTGTCTTTTTCAGCTTTGACAAGGTTATCGTCATGCGGGATGGTGACGTCAACAAGTATAGCCCGGCGCGCCAATCGATCTATTATCACAATGTCAGGCTTATTGGCTAGAATAGTCCTGTCTGTGATAATAGATCGATCCCAATACAGCGTTGCATGACCATTTTCGAGAACTGGTTGGGGCACATACTGGTAATATGGCACTTCAGGAGTCACAAGTCCATATCGAAGGGCAATTTGCTGGTGTATGATCTTGGCTACTAGGTTATGTCTATGCAAATACTCGCCGTTAGCAAGATACGAACAACCGGAAATAACATGCCTGATAGACTCACCAGGACGGTGGCATGCCCGACAGATGTCGACCGTACCGTCCTTCAGGATGTATTTCCTATAGTTGTTCGTCTTAATAACTTCGTCCATAATTGCAAAGACAAAACCCTCGGTTTCCCCAAAGAGGTTACCGAAGCGCAGCCAAGACACAGACGCTAGTCGGTCCACATCAGGCCCATGAAGGGCTCGATAGAACCGACCGTGCAGCTCTTTGCTCTTCCATATGTCCTCGCGATCCTTAATGCCTACCACCAGAGGTTTCCGCCAGTTCTCAATCGCCAAAGAGAGCGGGGTAAATCCTTTATCTACCATAACTACAACCCTATGCATATCCACATCACTGTGAAGGAAATAATCCCTGAGATTGCACACCTCGCGATTATGCAAGTCCTTAGCATTAAGAATACCTCGGCCCCCACATCTCCGCGGGATGTACAATCTCATCACTGATGATCGTGGATGATGCATACGATGTGCAGTCAGGAGAGTTCGGACTTTACGATCCAGGGCGTCCAATTCGGTCTGAGTCCATTTGAGTATGCCAAAAGAGTATATGAGTACAGGCATAACCCAACCGTTAAAAGCGCGAATCTTGTTTCCACCGGACAAAAACTGTTAAGTACTTTTGTCAGGCGGCTAAAAAAACGCTCTTTCAACGATCGTTTTACATCTGCACCCATGATACCTAGAGCCTCAGGCATACCCAAATATTTGTAGGTTTCCGTCACAGAGAGGGATCTGAGCCTTACAGTCTCTGAGACTAGTATGTCATCAGAGACCGCAACCTCCCCTCGCTTCACATGGATAACCGCACATTTATCTACACCAAAATCCATATTGATTGAATTGCTAAATCTTTCCGTTATTTTTAACAACTCAATCAATTCGGTTTGTTTCGATGCAAATAACTTGAGGTCATCCATATAGAGCAAGTGAGATATAGGCTCAGAGCCTCTCCGTAGACGGTAGCCTAACCCTGAATCCAACAACAGAGTGCTGAGGGGATTCAGGGCCATGCAAAACCACAGTGGACTCAGACTGTCGCCCTGGAATATACCCCGCTTGATTCTAATCGGCTCGTCACAATCAGGAGGAACCGTACCACCTGGATATCTCAGGACAGTGGTCCACTGCCCCATACAAGACCCAAGGAAGTTGCATAAATTTGTATTAATTTTATACAAATTTAACACCCTCATGAGCCATGTATGGGGCACCGAATCATAGGCCTTTTTATAATCTATCCAGGCAGCCGATAAATTCCTTCGGTTGTGACGAGCCTGTTGGCAAATGGTCATGTTAATGAGAAGGAGCTCCTTAGTACCACGGGACCCATTCATGCAACCTGTTTGGCCAGAAAAAAGAATTTGGTTAGAATTTATATGGTCTGTAATTTTAGATCTAATTATGGAGGTCAAAACTTTATAAATAGTGGGTAGGCATGTGATGGGTCTATAATTTTTTGGTTCCGTGGTACAACCGGACTTAAAGAGAAGGTGAGTGACACCTGTTGTCATAAATGTTGGAAGGGATCCCCGCTCAAGCGCATTCTGGAATTGCGCTGCTAATCGAGCATGCGAACTTGGAAACCATTTTAACCAGAAGTTGTGCAGACCGTCCGGGCCCGGCGACTTCCAGTTTTGCGTCTGTCTAATTGCAGTTAGCACATCTTCTGGACTGATTAAAATGGTTTCCATAGCCGGTATTGCCTCGCAAGCTCGATCTACAACACTAAACCAGGAGGCTTCAGTGTGAGAGACAGGCGACGACCAGATATTCGTCCAGTACTCACGCATTTCGTGAGCACTAGGAAGCACTTATTATTATTATTATTATTATAGCTCTTTGTCAATCAATCCTGTGTTACTGTATCTCCGTATGGGGTGGGGCAATAAAAACGTGTATGATTGGACTTGAAAGGGCTCCACGTGCTGTCCTAAAGGTAATGTTATCAAAACCTTTTCTATTTCACACCAATGAGCTCTATAAAGAGGCAAAAATACTCACAGTGCGTCAGCTATACATATGGAAAACATCCGTGACCATGCATATCAAGACTCTCAATGCACCATACTATCAAGAATTACTTAAAAAGCGTGTTTACAAAGTTCCAACTCCCTACATCAGATCGTCCATCGCAAAGCGCCTACCATTTTACCAACATCCTAGCATTTATAATAAAATAAGTGTTAAATGTGACATCATAAAACTTCCTCGTACTGCCGCCAAACATAAAATTAAAAAATGGTTCTTAGGGCTAACTTATCAGGAAACAGAAAACTTGCTCACCAATTTTTAAAATATTCTGTCACTCACACACACACACACACACACACACACACAAACACGCGTGCTGACTATGCCAAAAAAAAATTAAATAAATAAAAGCAAACCGCAATTACTAGTCTCGATCACCGCTCGAAGATTTCCGCGATACAGGCTAATGCCTAGTGCGAAAATCGTTGGTAATCTCTCTTTTTGTACAAGAATTACAAAAATATTTAAGTTAAGTAAATTTTATATAATTTTAGTTACTTTCGATCTCAGCTTTGTTTTAGTTAATTATAATTGATGTACAAATTTATTTGGCAATAAATACTTACTATTATTATTATTGTTTCAATTAATTAGTTATCTCAGGTTTTACCTGGGATTTTAATGTGTTGTAGGAACGGGCGTATTGCCAAGGAACCTACTTCACAATTTTTACTACTATCGTGTGGATTACGTTTGAGACTGTGGTTGGCTAAAACTCATGGTATTATTCAAGAATCGTCGCACTATGGCACAGGTATCTAGGATGATGGATTTTGAAGGGGTATATAATTAAATTTATGGATACCTAGTTCAGCTAGACTGTTATGAAGTGATTTAGGAACTACCCCTATCGAGGATATGATAATGGGAATTATTCTGACTCTGTTTTGATGCCACATTTGCTGTATTTCCTCGGCTAATGGAAGGTATTTTTGGATTTTTTCTATATGTTTTTGTCGCAGGTTATCGGTATTAGGGACGGAGATATCTATCAAATATGTGGTTTTATCATCTTTTGTCAGTAATATTATATCCGGTCTATTATTGTTAGTTGTTCTATCTGTGATTACTTCCCTATCCCAATATAGTTTAACTTGATGGTTTTCTAAAACGTTTTTAGGTTTATATTTGTAGTATGGATCTAGGTTTTCTATTAAGTTATATTTTTATGCTAGTAATGCATGTATTTGTTTTGCAACATTATTGTGTCTGTCGGTATATTGTTTGGTAGCCAGTAGCGCGCACCCTCCCGTTATATGATCTATCGTTTCGGGTAATCTGTTGCACAATCTGCAGCTATCTATTGTTACTTGTGGGTTTTTAATTATAAATTTTTCGTAGTTTTTAGTTTTAATGATCCTATCTTGTATGGCTACCATAAATCCTTCTGTCTCTGCAAATATATTTCCTTTCTTTAACCACATATTTGACGCCTCCGCATCCACATGGCTCTGCTTCAAGTGATTTGGGTATTTACCGTGTAAAGACTTTGAGTTCCAGCTATCTATTTTAGTTTCATCTTTAACGATTTTGGTTTCTGGGGTGAAATCGGGATCATTAAGATAAAGAGGTGCTATTGAAATTGGTATTTTACAGATCGATTCGTGTATTGGGCTATCTCTACTTCTGTTTAGGAAATAACTACGTAAATTTTTTACTTGTCTATAATGTAAATTTTTTATATCCACTATGCCTCTACCTCCATCCTGTCTCTTTAAATTAAAACGTTCAACTGCTGCGTGTATATGTTGTGAATTAAATTTATTAAAGGTTGTTCTTGTGAGGGTGTTAAGGGCATCTAAATCGGTATCTGACCATTTTATAATTCCGAATGAATATGTTAAGACAGGAACTGCATAAGTATTTACTGCTTTAATTTTATTTCTTGCGGATAAATGAGTTTTTAGTATGGCGGTTATTCTGCTTTTATATTTATTTTTAAGGTTCACTTTAATTTTGGAGTGATCTAATTCGTGTGTTTGATGGAATCCCAGATACTTGTATGGTTCGTTAGAATCTAAACTATGGATAACATCGTGTTGGTAATTAAGATTATATGGTTCTTCTCTGTGATGTTTTCCTTTTTTAATACTATTTATCTTACATTTATCTAGACCAAACGTCATTTTAATGTCTGCACTGAATGTTTCTGTAATTTTAAGTAGGTGGTTAAGTTCCTGTCTCGTTGCTGCAAATACTTTAATGTCATCCATGTATAGTAGGTGTGTAATTTTGTTTGAGCTATCTATCTTGTAAACATACTGGCTGGTGTTAAGGTAGTGTGATAGGGGGTTAAGTGCTAGGCAAAACCAAAGTGGACTTAGTGAATCACCCTGGAAAATCCCTCGTGTGATTGGTATCTTTTGCGATTTAAGACGATCTGTTTTAGTATTAATATTTAGTGTTGTAGACCAGTTTTTTATTATATGTTTAAGGAAGGAAGTGATTCTATTATCTATTTTATATATATGCAGTATATGAAGGAGCCACGAATGTGGCACACTGTCATAGGCCTTCTGGTAATCTATATAAGCGTAATGTAGATTTCTATGCTTTCGTCTCGATTGTGTGTGTATTTGGGAATCTATTATTAATTGCTCCTTACAACCTCGTCCTCCTTTATAGCAACCTTTCTGTTCTTCAGCCATAACTCCACTATCTTTGATGTGATTATATATTTTATTGCTTATTATGGATGTTAAGATTTTATATGTTGTGGATAAACAGGTTATTGGTCTATATTTAGCTGGGTTAGTTGTGTCTTTATCTTTAGGTTTTAAGTATGTTATGCTATGTGCGAATGTTTCTGGTAGGGTATTTGGTTCACTTATACATTTATTAAATATATCTATTAAGTGTTTATGGGTAGATGTCAACTTTTTTAACCAAAAATTTTGGATTCTATCGGGTCCTGCCGTTTTCCAATTTTGTGCCTTATTTAGAGCCTCCTTTAGATCTTCTATTGTTATTTCAATTTCTGTCATGGGTTCTATATTTTCCACTCGCTTGCATTCTTCTTCTATCCAATCGGCATCAGGTTTGTGATCTACTGGATTTGACCAAATATTTGCCCAGAATTTTTCTAATTCTTCCATGTTAGGTGGTTCTGCAATTTCTATTTCTTCGTTATTTAATGACCGGTAAAATAATTTCTCACTGTTATTGAATTTTTTATTGTCTATTTTTCTCTGATTTGATTTTTTGTAACGGTTTAATCTTTTTGCTTTTGCTTGTAGTAGTTGCTTCTTTTTATCAAGTTCTTTGGTAATTAGATCACTATTTTTACCATCAGGGTTTAGTTTTTTTTGTTTTCTTACAGATAGGTTACCTAATATATATTGTGTTAACTGACTTACTTCCTTTCTTAGTAACAGTATTTGGTTTTCTAAACGTCTTTCCCATGGAGCTTTATGGTTATTTTTTCTTATATTATTATTTTTATTTTGGTCATTAGATACTGTTCTTTTATTTTTATTGTTATCTGGTTTATTATTTATATTATTACTAATAGTGGTAGCTGCGGAGTATATAATATCAAGAAGATGCTCTAATGTAGGTACGGTGTGCTTATTGTCACTTATCATCTTTTCAATAATCGCGTTTAATTTATTTATGGCATTATACGTAGCTTTATTAATCTTTTTTAGTTTAGGAATTGGTGGTCTGTCTGCTGGATTTATACCTTCGTACTTAATTAATATTTCGTGAAATTGATTACTTAATTTATTATATTCTTCATCAACACATTCACTACAGTTTTGTGTTGTGTTAATGTCATTTTGTATATCGTGTAACGTATTCGGTACGATTTCAGATAGCTCTTCAACTGTTGATTCTATTACTCTACTTGGCTGTGTCTGTATTTGTGTATTTATAGTATTTTGTTCTATCTCTAGTACCTGCGGATTTAATATTCGGTTATTTTCTAAATTATGCTCTACTATATCTGTTGACAAACCCTGCGTGGTGTATCTACTCGTATTATCCCTTGATAGTAACTGTTCTACTTCTTTTTTTATGTTTTCTCTATCTCCTACCTTAATTCTATTATTTTTGTGTATGACTCTAATCTGGTCTGCTAATCTTTGCTCGGAAAGGGAACTTAGTTCTGGGTATATTTCTATAAATCGTTGGCGTAGTTGTGGCCTATAGCCTGTCGTATTAGTCTCTAGGTTTGTGACTTGGTAGTAACAACGGAGTAATGAGTTATTGACTTCGTCCGTCCATTTCATCCGTTGTCTACCTCGGCCTGCCAGAGTGGTTGCAGGCATCATGTCCTGCAAAACACTTCTAGTAGGGTTTGATGTGGGATTTATTGTTATTGCGTCTGTCAGTCGGTCCTCATTGTCAGATTCGAATTCAGCGGTAACATTTTTGTCGGCCTCTGCCCGCCGATGTAACAGACGGCCGCTGGCGGTCCGCATGCTGCCACGTCCAGCGCCAGCTCCGGACGTGCCCTGGCGATCGCCCCCAGGCAGCGACATTATACGATTATCTTTATTACGACGCTCCATGTTTAAAATGGGTTACCTTTTCCTTGTTAGCCGTGTTAGTTTAAATTGTACACGTTGCCCGCCCCCCACGTGGTCAGATTTTGGGGGGCCTATTATTATTATTATTATTAATTATTCTACTGTATTAAAAAGTAGACAGACGTTTTAAGTCTGTACACATTACATAACACTGACATTTTGTGTCAGTTTTACTGGTGGTAGGTCTCTCATATGTGAGAGGCTGCCTGGGTAGGTACCATCGCATTGTCTATTTCTCCCGCCAAACAGGAATGTAAACGCACTGTTGGATCGGTATCAAGGATAGCCAGAGTAACTACATATAGAGACTTATCATCTTATGTCTTAAGACGGCGAACGCAGTAGAATGCCAAGCATTGCTTTGCTACTCATGGTGTTGTTTGGTTTTGCTATTAAGTATGAGCGGTCGTATCGTTTAGCATGAGGCGATTGGCATGCTCGTCTCGCCGTTCATTGAAACGAAAAAACAGTCAAAGGGGGTAGTTAGTTTCCCCCTATTTCACCCCCTAAGGTCGCACCAAACGTTACTGCGAGACCGTTATTATCCCCTTTTAAAAATAAATTCATGGATTTGACAACTTTTTTCTAATGAGTTTGCTAGTAAAAAAAAGTTATTACTTTATTATTTGGTGTTTGAGAGTTTTTGGATCAAACGCAATGTTAGTGAAGATAAAAATAAAGCTAAAGATAATTATTATGTAAAACGTGAGTGACCATAAATTTGTACAAGATCTTCAGTTTAAAAAGTAGCTACACGTTTTGCCTCTTAAGGCGTAAAAAGTTTATATTTAGCGCATAGGCGTATAGGTTATGAGAAGTTTAGAATTGTACTGTATCATCCAGTATCATCCATATATGTACGTCTCACTGCAGGGCACGGGCCTCCTTTACAATCGAGAGCACAGATGACATAAGTTCCGGGTTAGATACAGTTCACCAAATAGGTACGCTTTACGCTAAGCTCTTTCAATGGAAATCTAGAGTGTATAAGGGTTCTGTGGTCAGTAGTGGCCGTTTGTGAGTTGATTATAAATAAATACACCCAACAATCACATACACAGTGATCGGGTTTTGTATCATGTATCAGAAACTAGGAGAGTTTTCACGAACACCCGATCTGAAACATTCTATCTATTATATCAGCACTGCGGTAATCATTAAAAAAAAATCACTTCACATACATACATATTTACATAAACTCACGCCTTTTTCCCAGAAGGGGTAGGCAGAGGTGCCAGGACACCGACATTTCGCCTTGTATGTTCCGTCCTATGATGGGATAGGTGGCGAGCCTATCACCATATCGGGCACAAATTCCTGACCCTGGGCTGATAATTAATAGAAAAATCCAATATCACTTTTCCCAACCCGGGATTCGAACCCGAGACCTCAGCTTTGTAACCGTACCCTAGTACAACTACGCCACTGAGGCAGTCAGTTTTTTCACTTCATCAGTATAAAATGTATTTAACCCCTCGGCCATTATAATTTGTAATGAAATATTATAAAAACCGCAATTACACTCAAAAAATATTTATTTACAAAAAGCTAATTTCCAAAACAAAACAGTAATCTTCAAATCGGCTTTTCGATTTTTTTCGCTGCGTCAAGAATGCTAAACAGCTCTAAAACCTAATTGGGCAGTGAGTTACGATAATGTCTGCCCGCTCGTTATTTTTTATGTGGCAACACCGTTTCGCGCGCAATTCTCTATGGTTTTATATTCTAAATGGAGGCTGAATGTCAGGGTTGTCTATGGTTAGAAAGGGGTATAAAAAGTGCAAAAACACGACATTATTAATATTATTATACTGTGTTTGAAAATAGCTGTGAAATACGATAATATAACTTGGTGACATATATTAGCATTAATTTGCTAGACAAATATGCTATTCGTGTGATGGTAAGCGATACGACCGCTCATGCACAGTAGCAAAACCAAACAACACCTTGAATTACAAAGCAATGCTGGGTATTCCACTGCGCTCGCTATTCTAAGATATGAGATGTTAAGTCTCAATAAATCCAGTAGTTACTCTAGCTACAATGTCCTTCAAACCGAAATACAACAGTACAATTACACTGCTGTCTGAACATTGGTACCTGCCCAAGTGGCCTCACATTTAAGGGAGATTTGCTACCAATAAAATTAGCAGAAAATTATTTGCAGTAATTTATAAGCAGTAACATCAGTGTATAAATTTGTGATAAATTTTAAACTTTAAGAATCGGTCGAAGGAGTTTATAAAAATGAAACAGCAACGGTCACGGTTCAAAGTGTAATGAATGAGTTTAAAAGAGACGGTTAAGCACTGAACAAAGCGCCTGACAAATAGTGATGGCACTTGTTCATAATGTGCATTCGACTATTCGACTTAGCTAAAACTTATGTGCTAATAAAATATAATAATAAAATATTAAAGGAGAGGCTGCAACAATCAGTTTACCCTGGAGTATTACTATCCTCTGTGCTAGTTGATATACCTTTTATAGTATCGGGTATATACAAACGACCGGAAACGAAACCATTTATTAAAAGTGACTACACATACAGACAGTGTAAAAATTTCGCAAATCAAAGTTCGCTAATATAAACTAACTTTCTGTCATAATACAAGCGAGTACTTTCAGATCGTTGCGAGTGACGACTAATTTCAGTAAGGCTCCACTAGAGATGTACTGGAGCGCGCACCACTTCGGAACATTCTACGCGCGTTCGCCCTGCCCATATATTTATGTATTTATGCAACTCGCGATAAATGAAAAACACAACTATGTACTCACAGACAAATCAAGCAAATTTAGTGAGACAAATTGTATTTTATGTTATTTTCTCTTGAATATAATAAACTACAAGAAAAGTCAAATGAATGCCCGTGTAAGGGCGTCAGTAATTCCACGTCAATATTAAATAGTTTATTATATACACGTACTTTAATAAATCATAAAAATTAGAATACAATGTATGAGCGATTTGAAGAAAATTTATAATGACAATAACATGAGAGTTTTCTCGAATGATGCGCGCGCACCTACACCCGCTTACCTGGGGTCCTACGTCGGTAATCTGCAAATTGTATCCGTCCACCAGGCGAAACCTCTCATCCCTGGTTACCATGAGGCTTGCCGCCGTCAGCACCGCGGGCCCTCGTCTCCATAACAGCACCAGGGAACCTGGGAGAGATAAATATGGTGTAGTTGAGAAATCTATTGACTCAGTCTACCTGCAACGCAAAGATGCTGTAATTGAGAGTTCTATCTATTGACTCAGTCTGCATCACAAATATGCTTTTTTACTTCAGTTTGGAAATATTTTTTCTTATTACTGAGTGTCCGAGTTTGTAAGAAACATGTATCTGGTATGTATTCAAAATTCATCTGCATCTTGAAGTGACAGGCTGGTAGTGTAAAGAGATGTGTGTACTGACCGAGGTTTTGCACTTGGCACGGCAGCAGCAGGGTGTCTCCAACCACGGTGCGAAACGAATGGCCTCGGGACAGGAACCGAGGACCGTCATCTGCAACAAACATATTGTTATTTGCATACATAAACTCACGCCTTTTCCCAGAACGGGTAGGTAAAGGTGTCAGGACACCCACATTTCGACCTTTATGTATCGTCCCACGATGTAATAGGTGGCGAGCCTATCGTCATATTGGGCACAAATTTCTGACTCTCGACTGATAATGAATAGAAAAATCCAATATCACTTTTATAAATTATAAGGATTCGAAATATATTATTACATAAAATGAATACTATGGCTTCCTCTTCTCTCCTAAATTGTTGCCGTGCCTAACAGGGTCCACATTGTACATATAAATAAAATTTTAACATCTTTACAACATGTGGTGTGCCGTGTGCAATAAAGATATTGAGTATTGAGTAATAGCGTTCCCCGCAACTTCTTCGTGGTTAATTGTACGTTACAATATGTTTTATGTACTTAAAAGGAAAAATTTTAAACCACGAATAACGTTTCTATTTATTTGTGATATTTCCGTCCCGTCCCGTTATATCCCATCCCGTTCCTTCTCATTCTCAATAGTCATGCCAAAGTTATGTGATGCCACTGAATTAGTGCCATTACTTTGGCATTCCACTGCGTTCGCCATCCTAAGACATAAGATGTTAAATCTCAATATGTCCAGCAGTTACTCTGACTACAATGTTCTTCAAACCGGAACACAACAGTGCATTTACACTGCTGTTTGTTGGGAGAAATAGACATTGCGGTAGTACCTACCCTCATCTCGCACAATATGAGAGACCTACCACCAGTATTCTTATTATTCTACACTGTACACAAAATAAGCAAATAATTCTCAATGCAAAGAATTTTCTTAAAAACCCCATTTCATATTCTGTCAAATCCATATGAAAAGTTTTGATATAAATCGCCGTTGCACAGTTTGAAAGAAAAGTCTTGCCATACTTTTTCATAGAGCTGAATATATTTTTTATTGTCTAAAGCTATTGCTTGAATTCTTGGTAGAAATACATATATCAAGAATGCTACCGAAAGCGAAGCCTGGTGGGATATAGTTTTAGTGACTATAGACACAATGCAAATTAAAATTTCGTAAAAATGTGAAATATATGTGGAAGCTTGTAATTTGTATATTTCTTTTATTAAATAGAGTCACATACATATTCCTGACACCACACTAAGATCGACTCATGTGTCGTGGGTATCAGAAACTACGAGAGACTTCTCGCTGTCACAAACACCCAGACCCGAAAGAAATATTTGTGGGCCTCACAAACATTTCTCTCGGTGCGGGGATCGAACCCGCGGCCTCTCGTTTCACAGTCGGCGTCAAACCTACTGCGCCACGGAGGCTGTCAAAGGCACCATAGGCTTATTATTTTTTTTTATCTGAATAGATGCAACGAGGCATAATTCCGCCCCAAACACAATAAATTTCGTCCGAGCCGGGCGGAACTGTCAACCATTTCACCGCTTCCGCCCCTAATTGTATAATCTTGTTTTATTTCTATTTATTATTCTCCGTGGCCGTAGTTGTAATTATCACATATGAAATGAAACAAGTAGCGACATAATTTTTTTTTATTCTTTTTAATGGCGAGACGATGCCGTTCGCCTGATGGTAAGCGATACGACCGCTCGTGAACAGTAACAAAATCAAACAACACCTTGAATTACAAAGCAATGCTTGCCATTCCACTGCGCTCGTCATGCAGAGACATAATCTCTCGACATCATTGTTTTGTCGCCCGCTTTGCACGGAGTGAAGTGGACAATAATTTATTTCCAACTCCCCCTACTAATATCACTTTCTGAGTGTCTGGGTGTTTGTGAGAGTGAAAAGTCTCTCGTAGTTCCTGATAACCAAGACTCGATCTTAGTGTGGGGTCAGGACTATGTATGTGACTGTTGGGTGTTACATTACAGTTTGGAAGAAAAATAACATGTATCTGTTATGTATGGACTATACGGCCTAAACCCTCTCAAAACGCCCATGCCCTGCAGTGGAATATGCATATATGGGCTGATACAGACAATACACAGATCAAGACACTATAAAGGACACTAAAATCCATCCAATAACTCTACAAACTTATATTCCAAAAGTTCTGAACCCAAAAAGAAAAACTTAATAGAATATAACCAATAAACAATAAGATAGCCGATCTTATGTAACTACAGATTTCCCGCCAACTTCCGATCGCCATTTTGCTGACGTAAAGCCAAGATGGCGGTTTCCTTAAGACATATCAAAGTTTATTTGGTAATGAAGTGAAAGATTGTGCGTTTTATAAGATGTCAATTTTGATGAATAAAACATGATTTTGATATTAAAAAAACTATAATATTTATAATAAACATTATTTCTCCTCACAAAAATCATAGGAATATGATTTTTTTAGATTATGAAACAAAGACAGCTTTCATTACATTACATACTAGTAAAGTTAATAACCACGCACTACGAGTATAATGGTGAAGGAAAACATCGTGAGGAAACCTGCATACCATAACGAATAAAAAAAAACTGTTGTATGTAGAGTCTGCCAACACGCACTAGGCCAGCTTGGTGGACTGAACTAACCACTCTCAATCGTACTCTCGATTGTAAAGACTAGTTAGACATTCCCGGAGACTCGGCGAGTTTCAATGCTCGTCATTACTTTGCGTGCCACTGTTGATCCTGGCCCACAGTTACTGTTGGGTGTGAGGGCGGGACAGTCTCCATACAAACTTTCACCTTTATAATGTTACTAAGGATTTTGACGTTCATCGTCCGAACATTCGTGCTTCGTGTAGGGTATAGAATACAGGTATACGTACTTCTATTGCTCTGCGCCCTTGCAGCCGCCAGCGCGGCCAGCAGCAGTAGCCAGCAGCAATCCATGACGCTCAGCTGCCGCGAGGGACGCACCGCCGCATCTGCAAACCAAAACAACAGTTACAGACGAATACAACAATTGCAACAGTCTGACTTAACATCTTTGTCTGATTAGCTAGCGTATTTTAACGTTACAGGTAGGTATTTTGTTACTGGTGGTAGGTCTTTCATATGTGAGAGGCCGCCTCGGTAGGCACCGCAATATCTATTTCTCCCGCCAAACAGCATTTCACATTTTATTATTGACATGCTAATATAACATCAAAAACAAAACTTGTGAAAATACCAAGCCTCGCAACTCAGTTCATTTACCGCATTCCACTGCGGTCGCCATCCTGAGATATAATATATTAAGTCTCAATATTAGTAGTTACTCTGGCTACAATGTCCTTCAATCCGAAACACAACAGTTCGTTTACGCTGCTGTTTGACGAGAGAAACAGACATTTATTATTTTGCCCACTTGACCGACGTGTAAAAGGTAATTTTCCAATACCTACCAAGTCATAAATTTTCAATAAGTTAGCGCGTATAATTGCGGGGTGAACACACCCCTTGCTATTGGCTGATTGATTTGCACGAGGGGTTGTGTTAAGGGTAGGTTAGAAAATAGTTTTACGAGACAATTTAAGGGTTAGGTTGAATAAGTTGAGGTTTTTGGAGTATTTTTTGTATGCTTTTTGTTGTCTTGGTCGCGGGTTCGAAACTCATGGTATAATTGACTACGATAAATGTATGTATTAGAGTTATATAGATTTTTAATATTGCTATGAATGGCGAGACTATGCCGTTCCCCTGATTGTAAGCGATACGGCTGCTCATGAATAGTACCGAAACAAAAGGACACCTTGAATTACAAAGCTATGTCGCCATCCCATTGCGCTCGCCATCATCTTAAGATATTAAATCTCAATATTATATTAAGTGCGTGGTGGCCTGTTGGTAAACGGACTAGACGCGGCTGCCCACATAATCACAGTGCTCACGGGTTCGAACTCCTTCACACCTCTGACTTTTCGGAGTCATCTGTGTATTGATAATAATCAATCACCACGCACTAAAACGGTGAACGAAAACATCGTGAGGAAACCTGCATACCATAGCGATTTATAAAAATTTCTATGGTATGTAAGTCCGCCAATGCGCACTAGGCCAGCTATATACTATATGGCCTAACCCCTCTCAATCATACTCTCGATTGTAGTGGAGGCCTATGCCCTGCAGTGGGACGTATATGGGCTGATACTGATATCAGTATCACTGAATATAATCAGTTATATTCAGTTACGCTGTATACAAAGCAACAAACCGGAACACCACAGTGAATTTACACTACAGATTGGCGGTAGAAATAGACATTGCGGTGGTATCCAGGCAGCCTTTCACATATGAGTGACCAGTAAAAACGTGCGTCTTTAGAATATATATTTTTTAAATTATTGTATACCTTACTTCATTCGTATACCCCTTAATTCTTAAACCTCTTGATAACGTATGAGTGACCCCACGTATAGGGTGCGTTTGCAGGGGTGCATTCAAACATTTGCCCCTGGATAAACATATTAAATTCCGCGCATGACTGGTATTTGTGTTTTTATATTTTTTATTTGTTTTTTGGCAAAGGAAATGGAAATAAACAGCTTATAATACCGGGTATAGATTGCGACCGAAAACGAAGCCGGTGGTAGTTTTAATGACTACAGACACAAAGCTAAATGTTCGCAAAATAACGCGACAATTATTTTTTGTGATACATAGTATAAACCAAAGTCGCTTTCTCTGTTCCTATGTCCCTTAGTATGCTTAAATCTTTAAAACTACGCAACGGATTTTGATGCGTTTTTTTAATAGATAGAGTGATTCAAGGGGAAGGTTTATATGTATAATACGTACATATTATTGTAGAGAAATCTATATGCACCCGGGCGAAGCTGGACCGGCCCGCTAGTTTTAAATATTATCGTGTTTGGGTGGCACATCCATAGTTTTTGATAAAACAATAATTTAAACACTCGCGGATACCATAACGTATTTATAAATAAAAGGCTGTCCATTATTATTTTACGGAAAACTATATATTTACCACCCAAAATACGACGAAAGCAAAATAAGAAAAAAAATCGTCTCTTTTCCCGAAAGTTTTAGTTGAACTGTGTTTGTAACTAAATTACCACCCGGCTTCGTTTTCGGTAGCAGTCTTGATGGGCATTGTATACTTTTTTTCTTTTCTAAGTCACAGAAATACAAATATTGCGTTGTAGATTGGTAGTGGACCAGATAGGACTGCCAACATGTTCACAGTGGTCGTCATTTCAAATCCCAGGGCACATTTTTAGTGGCAACTAGGTATGTACCACCGCAATGTCTATTTGTTCCGCCAAACATCAGTTTAAATGCACTATTGTATTCCGGTTTGGACGAAATTGTAGTCAGAGTAACTAAGTATATTGAGACTTAACGATGTTATCTCTCAGGATGGCGAGCGAGTGGAATGCTGAGCATGTTTTGTTTTTGTTGTAATTTATGGTTTTGCTACTGTTTATAAGCGGTCGTATCGTTTACCATCAGGCGAGCGGCATGCTCGTCTCTCCATTAATTTTCAAAAAGCAAACACCTCTAATTTTTCTGAGTCATGTTTGTATTGATTCACCGCGCAATTTTTGCAGGAAAACCTGGTCAAGAAAACATAACTGCATAACATAGCAATTTGTATTTCTATGGTATGTAAAGTCCGCCCGCACTAGGCCAGCGTGGTAGACTGTACTAACCACTCTCAATCGTACTCTCGATTTTAGAGGAGGCCAGTGCCTTGATTTTCATGTTGTAAGTAATTTTTTTTTGTTGATTATATTTGTGTCAGTATTACATTACATAATTTTTGTCGTAAAACTGAAAATAAACGTTTTGTTCGATAACCAAAAAAATGATCCCATGGAAATCGATCCTAGGAAAAATTGATGAGAACCAAAACATCTTTTGTGCTAACTATTCGTGTAAATTTAAAATAAACGAGTTATTCAAGAGAAAAAAAACAGCGTTTTAAATCAAGATGGCGGACGAAGCAACAAGTTATTCCCAGTGACCAACGAATTTCGAAGGAAAATTGCTGCATCCAATTTTTGTAAATCTCAGCCCCTCTTTTGAGCAAAATTGACTGGGTTATGCTGGGGCCCTACTATATAAATCCGAAATTCGAATCTTCGTGACGTTTTTCGTTTCGAAACCTACTCTGTAACACGAAATTCGAATCTTCGGATCGAAGAATGAATGATTCGAATATATCGGCAATCCGAACATTAACGAGTAGGTACATTCGTATCGTCACAAACTTCGTTCGTCCGAAGTTTCGAACTTCGTTTCGGATGAATATAGTAGGGCCCCTGTTGCCAACCATTTGGACGTTAATGTATTTCAAGTCTAGTACTTGTTTATATGCAATCGTGACCTTTACAATCAGTTCAACCCAACAATCTCTTATTCGAAATTTGGTGGTTATAAGTGTAGGTATTAGAATAAGCATTCACTTCCAGGAACTAACAATAGTATATTTTATAATTTAACACTTAATACATTCAGAGACAGAGTAAAATTATAATTATGCGACTCGGAGCGAGATGTACTCGTGACGAGAGATGGCAGACTGTCCTTTCATCCAAATAAACCGACCCTTTTATAGGACTACCCGAATGAGGATCGGTGGGGATAAATCTTACAGAAAATATATTTAAGCCATAAAATAGGGTCTATCCTTTCAACTAAAAATTAAGGTCTGCCCAAACATCTGGGCTATTGTCCAAACCGAAAGGTTTACCCAAACATGTGTACTATTGTCTAAAAAACATAAATTTGTTGCTAAAGATTTCCGCCACTAAAGAACTTAACTATAATAATACAGTTTTATTGCCCCGGCATGAACGGGCCATTACAATTAGGAAACAATAATTTAGCACAGCATTTTTTAAACTAATATTACACAATACGGTACACAAAAATTCTTACTTTAATAAAACGACTCGCAGATGTTTTATGGTTAAACATCTGCAGTCATATCTTAAAATGAAATGCGTGTTTAAATAATGTTCAAATTACAAATAATAAGCGTGTTATTTTATAAGCTAAATGTAAGATGGCGTATTGCTACCGCCACAAAAAAAATCATTGCATCTAAAAGCTTTGATGTTCGCATAATTTGGTTTTCTCACCCTGTTTTTTTGAATGCGGGGTAGTTTGGGGGCGTAAAGTCATTTCAACGGGAGGCTAAGTGGATTAAATGGGGGAGAATTACTGTCATTGCAAATTAAATGGGTATTAATGGTGGTTTTTTGGTGCCAGTTGTTATTGTTTTGGCGGCCGGGAGCTTAGTTTCATGGGAATGATTTGAACGCTTTTAAAACATTTTATTTTAATCCTGTTTTATAGTACACTAGCGGCCTGGCCCAGTTTCGCCCGGGTGTATATAGATTTCTCTTCAATAATATGCACGTATTATATATGTTAACGGAAATGTATGTAATCCGTCATTGTACACAATTCCTAGGAAATCTATGTAATTCCTAAAATCGCCCGGAAATGTGTAAAATAAATTACATTAGACACATTTCCTAGGAAATCTATACATTTCCTAAATAGTGATCGGAAATGTAAGATATTTAAGATATCAAGGGGTAAGCGGGGATAGCGGAGCGAGGGGAGGGTATTGCATCATCCGATCGTAAAAGGTCAATGCGTGTAAGTTAGGTTTTTTTATATTATTTTTTTAATTGCTGTTAAGACGAGACGTGCATGCCGTTCGCCTGATGGTAAGCAATGCGACCGCTCATGAACAGTAGCAAAACCAAACAACACCTTGAATTGCAAAGCAATGCTTGGCATTCCACTGCGCTCGCCATCCTGAGACATATAGATGTTTTGTCTCAATATGTCCAGGCTACAATTTCCTTCAATCCGAAACACAACAGTGCATTTAAACTGCTGTTTGACGGGAATAGACATTGCGGTGGTACCCACCCAGTCAGTCTCTCACATATGAGAGACCTGCCACCAGTAAAGTGGTAGGTTAGGTTAGTTATATAGAAAAAATAAAATATATAATATAAATTCTATAATAGTTAAGTAATATTATAGAATTTAACGCTATGATTGTTACCTGTGATAAAAAATATTACTCTCATTTGAATAACGTGTTTTATTACAGAAACCATTATTATTATACATTCCTAATACGATATTGGAATTTTATACAATGCCTAGGAAATGTATGTATAAAATAATTATTGAAAGAATATTTTATACATTTCCTAAACAGCTTCGGAATTGTATACATTTCCTAGGAAATGTATACAATTCCTAGACTTCATACATTTCCGGTAACATATACATAAACCTTCCTCTTGAATCACTCTATCTATTAAAAAAACCGCATCAAAATCCGTTGCGTAGTTTTAAAGATTTAAGCATACAAAGGGACATAGGGACAGAGAAAGCGACTTTGTTTTATACTATGTAGTGATAATTGGTTTTTATATTAATAATTGTTTTATACTAACCCTGTTAATTGTCTACAGAAAGTAAAGTCTACGGATCTCCTCATTCCTGATTCGATGTTGAAGGGACCGAGCTCATTGCAAATATTGACAGCCTCCGTGGCGCAGTTGGTTAGACGCCGGCTGTGAAACGAGAGGCCGCGGGTTCGATGCCCGAGTCAAATGTTTGTGTGATCGACAAGTATTTGTTTCAGATCTGGGTGTTTGTGAAAAGTAAAACTCTCGCAGTTTCTGATACGACACAAGACTCGATCTTAACGTGGAGTCAGAACTATGTATGTGACTGTTAATATATACATATTTATTTATTATTTATTTATTTAAATCTTTATTGTACACAAACTTAACAACAACATAGCTAAACAGAAATAACAATAACAAAGAGACAAATACAAATGGCGGTCTTATCGCTCAACAGCAATATCTTACATACATACATTCATTCATAAAATCACGCCTTCTTCCCAGAAGGAGTAGGCAGAGGTGCCAGGACACTTGCATTTCGTCTTGTACGTTCCGTCCCACGATGTGATAGGTGGCGAGCCTATCGCCATATCGGGCACAAATTCCTGACTCCAGGCCGATAATGAATAGAAAAATCCAATATCACTTTGCTCGACTCAGGATTCAAACCCAACACTCCAGCTTTGCAAGTACCGTAGTACAATTACGCCACTAACGGCCGTTCTCTATATCCTATCTATCGTTGACAAGAGCTTAAAATGGATATCGTTACTATGTCGATACCACTGTATGCTTCAATAAACAAAGATAGACATACAATATTATCTTGCCTAGATATGTATAAATATATGCACCTTATCTAAATATCTCTGTCTTTCTTTACTGAAGCAAAAAATGTATCGAAATTTCGAGAGGAACCTCTTGTTAAAGATAGATACATTATAGAAACCGGCCGTAAGTCGACTGTTGACTGTTGGGTGTATTTATTTATTTAAACTAATAAACTAAAATCAAAGGGTCATCCCAATATGTTAATGTTAACCGAAGGGGTGTAGGTTCCCACGGGTTTTTATTTGTACACAGGATTATCTTGACAAATGTCAGTTTCATTCACAACGCGTGCGGGTGACATCCTACTAATTTGCATATTAGTGTAGGATCTGAATGTTATAATAAAATGGTTGCCTGTAAAGTCGGTTTTACGGGCGAAGATTTTACGTGACAACGTCTTTTTCTCGGTAGAATATTTATTGATATGAATATAATTAAATTGCACAATAGGAACAAGGAATTGAATGAAAATAAGAATTGCACAAATTTTAACTATAGAAATATATTTTGTTTACTAAAACATTGTACATGTAATGACGAATCTAAGCACTCCATATTTTCACTACAGACACAGCTGACGATACTTTAACCACACGTGTGAACTTGTATTGTGACGCTTTCTTGTTTTTCCAACGCCAAGAACGTTCGAGAAAGACAAAGACAGAGACACAAGCATGCGCCGATTCAATGCGCCTAATTCTCTAGTGCTGCGCGCGCACCGTTACGTTACCGGGCGTTACACTTTTTCATAAGTGACTCCCAGCCGCAACCTAATTTAAGACGTTGTCACGTCAAAATAAGAAAAATCGTATTTTGCCTGCTCTCGATTGTCGAGCTCGTCAAGACGATTCCTCTGACTCCAAACACGGGGGGTTTACTTTAAGAAATGACGGAGTTATGCCTGGACAAATATTTTAGGGGAGAGAGGGAGGAATTTGGGGATTTGGTTGGGGCCAATCTGTAGAGCTCACCGAGCCGGTTCCAAAGATACCAAACTCGGTGGGTCTACGATCTATATTGGCCGAGATAGGATTGGGGGGGGGGTGAGGTAAATTTTCGGGGTGGGGGTAAGGGAGGGGGGGGGGGGAGGAAGGTTTCGTGGGGAGGCTAACTTAAATTAATTTTTTGGAGGTAAAATATTTTTTTTTGGGGGGGTAATTTTTTGCGTAATTTGGGATTTCTGGCGGGGTCAATTTGTAGCCCTCACCAAGACGGTTCCGAGGATACCAAACTCGGTGGGTCTACGACCTATGTTGGCCGAGATAGGATTGGGGGGGGTGAGGTAAATTTTCGGGGTGGGGGTAGGGGAGGGGGGGGGGTAGGTTTCGTGGGGAGGCTAATAGGCACTATTTCGGAATAAGGGTGGGGGAAGGCAGGGGGGGGGCTATGGGACAATTTTGGAAAAAGTGGGTGAAACTGAAAAATAATTCTCTAGTGCTGCGCGCGCACCGTTACGTTACCGGGCGTTACACTTTTTCATAAGTGACTCCCAGCCGCAACCTAATTTAAGACGTTGTCACGTCAAAAGATGAGTAGAATGGAACGTAGTTCGTGTGAAAGAGATGACTAATGAAAGTACTTAAGATGGAAAGAGAAGATGAATGATTAGGATGTTAGAAACAGAAGGACGGAATAAGAGAGAACAGACTGGAACACGATGTAAAACGGTGAAAGACGTGCACTGAAGACGAAATAAAGATGAGTAAGTAAGTGTACGCTTCTTTAACAAGCTTCCCAACAGTTTAAGAGAACTTCCAATTAATAAGTTTAAAAAAGTAATAAAAGCTAAGCTGTGTAAAAAGGCATACTATAGAATTTCAGATTATGTGGAAGATAAAACTGCTTGGGAATAAATTTATCATGTTTTGAATCAAACTGACATTATTGTAACTTGTGACATGAATCATTTTATTTGTAAATGACGATATAAAAAAAAAAAGAAAAAGACAGAAAAAAAGAAGACAGTTCGTGTTGCTGAGGGAGTTTCTTGCGCCGCTTCTTCTTCACAGCCACAACACGTTCCGAAGCGGTGGTAGCAGAAAAGGACGATTCAAAAGATCTTGTGAAAGACTATTTGAATAAAGAATATTTTGATTTGATTTGATTTGAGTAAAATTGAAGAATATCTGAAAATCCTTTGTTTCATTTGATCCGTAGCGGAACTGTTCTCAAATTAGTTTCACCTCTTTCTTTCTTGTCACTAAGGCTTAGTATTGGAATAAATAGCAATAGCAATCATAAATAGCAAGTGAAGTGGATAATAACATGTCACAAGTTATATAAATTAGCTAAATTTTGCGATTGTGATTCACAAAGCCGAACGGCTAATATTTTTATACGATCTCATGTAATCTATGAAGGAGTGAGTTTTTTTTTACGAACCCGTTTAAAGATGAAACTGGACAGTCAATATTGTGTAATATTAGAGTTGAAAATGGTTACAATATACGGTCAGATTATTTGTTTAAAAATTCTGTGGCGGCAATAGCAGCATTAGCAATAGCAGAAATATAGAGCATGCTAAGGCTTCAGGAATTTCATGGTGATTTTAATTTGAAATGGCAATAAGTCCCATTACTAGTATCTTATCGTATTACACTACAAGGCCCTACTATATTCATCGGAAACGAAGTTCGAAACTTCGGACGATCGAAGTTTTTAATTCGATACGAATGTATCTACTCTGTAAAAGTTCGAATTTGTATAACGTACATCGTAACCATAAGTGTATGGTTACGACCATAAGTCAATAACGACCATGAGTATATGTAGGTACATTCGCATCGTATATAACTTCGATCATCCGAAGTTTCGAACTTCGTTTCGGATGAATATAGTAGGGCCCCTAGTATTCTTCGTGAAATTCAAGTTTTAGATTATAATATCAGATACAAACATTATTTCAATCAGGCATC
This sequence comes from Hyles vespertilio, assembly GCA_009982885.2. Classification (NCBI taxonomy): domain Eukaryota; kingdom Metazoa; phylum Arthropoda; class Insecta; order Lepidoptera; family Sphingidae; genus Hyles; species Hyles vespertilio. The sequence goes on from CM042829.1 coordinate 8,113,241, forward strand.
ATTGTGTCGAGAGATAAACATCTCAGTTAATACTCCATTTGCATTGCGCTTAAGATCAGCATTGTAATTTGGCATGCCTATATTAATTAGCAAATACCCTTATCAAATATTATGCCCCTTTCAAGAATCGAACCCCCGTAGCTTTGACCCCCATTCAAAACAGTACAATTAGTGCTTGTCCCACCATATTAATTACTTAGCCTGTGGCTATATTCAATATCAGCCCATACACGTCCCACTGCAGGGCACGGGCCTCTACAATCAAGAATACAATTGAGAGTGGTTAGGCCATATAGTGCGTGGTGGCCTGTTGGTAAACGGACTAGACGCGACTGCCAACATCCGTGAACAGGTCGCGGGTTCAAATCCCAGGGCACACCTCTGACTTTTCGGAGTCAAGTGTGTATTGATAGTCAATCACCACGCACTAAAACGGTGAAGGAAAACATCGTGAGGAAACCTGCATATCATAGCGATTAAAAAAAAACTGTTGTATGTAAGTCTGCCAACCCGCACTAGGCCAGCGTGGTGGCCTAACCACTCTCAATCGTACTGCCGATTGTAGAGGAGGCCCGTGCCCTGCAGTGGGACGTATATGGGCTGATACAGAGGCCATATAGGCAACAAATATGTTTTCAATTTGAACCAGTAGTTTCTGAGATCAGTGTTCAGACAAACAATCTTTTCAGCTTTATATATTTGTGGCGATCCTCCACATAACACACAAACGCACACATCAGATACATGTGACGTTGTGAGAGTGTCACCTCTAATATTTGCGGTCTATGGTTCAATAGTCGGCATAAATCCTATTGTCTATGCCAATCAACGCCTCCGTTGCGCTGATTGGTTGATTCAATTCTGACATCTGTCAAATTTGACGTACGAACTGTCATCGGTGCTCGCTTAAATACGCGTGTAACGGCGCTCGCGTCCTTTTTCCTTAACCTAAAAGCCGCGTGCTACCACGCGTCTTTCTGAACCCGCTGGGGTGAGTGTTCAGTGTTCTATTTGCTAACCGCTTTTAACTGCTTGTTTGTCAGTGTATTCTGTCTGCCGGGCTTGTGAACTATCACGAGTCGCTGGCACGGAATGCAAACCTAGTTTGCATTCCGATCTCTTGGATACTGATTCCAGGTTCTTCTTCTTCTTCGTCCTTGGCGTTTTTCGCCTACTTCGATTGCTTCCGCCACGGAGAGCTGACTCCGTGCTTACTGCCCGCTTCGCTCCGCACCGCTTCCAGCCCGACTGCAACCGAGCCTGCGCCTGCCGCTGACCTGCGCACCGTAACCGGCCACGTGGCAGCTGACTTCGCCGGCGAGCTGTCGCCGGGCTCCGCCACGTGCCGAAGACCCGGATCAGTGTCCAGTGAAGGCCAGTGACTCCTGTTGCATACCACCAGCAATAGTGCCGGGTGTAAATAGTGATGCGAATTTATTAAAGCCCGAACCACGAAATTACCCTGAGTTCTCATTTACATACCTACCCCTACCTGCGGGCGGCCTAACCCGCCGCATACACACACCATATTCAGTCACTTCACGATCAGATACACACCGACACATCACACAATATATGTATTATAAACTACCAGAAGTGGTTTTACATTATTTAATAAAATTAGGTATCCGCTTTGCACAAAGTCACGATCAATAATCATCCAAAGACATTCAAACTACTGTCACATGTGTTTCGTCTTCTCTTGAGAGGGTGCGTGCCAACGAGGTAACATCCACGGAGTTCACATATAACACGGCCTCTCCTGACACCCTGGCGTCCCGACAGGCTTAGTCGTCGTCGACCAAAGATGTAGAAATCAACCGAAGTAATGATCCAACGCCATCGGCAAGTTCCTTTTCTTGCAAAGACGTTGAAACCAGGCGTGGCAAAGGCCTAGTTGTTCAGTCAAACGTTGAGGATGGGCCAGCCCCATTGGAATCTATTTATTTAGATTCAAACACTCATCATCCACACCATGATTAGTCTCTGAAACCAAAGTCCAAATTACTTCAGAGCTCCATTGCTACATGTAACAAAGTAAATTTGTTAGAGATTGTCATAAAAGTCAAACCAGTCAGAAAGTCAAAGTCAAATAAGTTTATACAAGCTAAAACATTCAACATATAAAAGTCTAAACATATGCACATACACAGGTCCTCGGTATGGGCCCCTACCGAGGAAATACTTAAATCTACACTAGGGGTCAGGGTGCATTTAATCCCCCTAGCGACTCTCCGAACACGGAAAGCTTTCACACCGAGGGAAAAGGAGGCTGTACTCCCTCGATGACTCTCCGAACACGGAAAGCTTTCACGCCGAGGGAAAAGGAGGCTGTACTCCCTCGACGACTCTCCGAACACGGAAAGCTTTCACACCGAGGGAAAAGGACACTGTACTCCCTCGATGACTCTTCGCGAAAAGCTTTTAAAAGGAACAAACAAAGGTACCAGCTTCAATCTAAGACAGGTACTTAAAGAGTGAACACACACCTTCAAAGAATATTGCACACGTCTCAGGGGTCCATTCACCTTTCCATGGAATCATATACTGAGCAGCCGCATAAGTAGACTTTCCATATGATCCAGCAAGTAACTTTAACTCATATCGGTGATTAGAGAGGGTTTTCACTACCCTATAGGGCCCCCGCATGCCAAAATCCAATTTACCCTGAGATTGAGCAAACTTGACAACAAACACCAGGTCACCCTTCTGGAATTCACGAGGAGGCTTCCGGCGCTCATTGACCATTATGTCTTGACGAGTCTGATTGTTTTTCAACCGTTCGGCCGTCCTTTGTCTGAGCATTTCCCGTTTTGCTTCCCGGTTGCCTTTGGTTAAATTCAATGCCACATCTCGCACCAACGTTCGGATTGCAGGCGTTGCGCTTTCATGGCCAATTAAAAGGTTAAGAGGAGAAGTCTGCGTAGTTTTCTGCTTTGTTAGGTTAAGAATGAGCTGTAAATGCCATAGTTCTTCAGCCCACTCAGCTTTTTGATGATTGACCGCAATACGAAGCATATTCAAGACCGTACGGATGTAACGTTCAACCTGTCCGTTTGCATGATGCATTTCAGGAGTTATGAAGTGAAGCTGTACACCAAGGACCTTCATCCATGAAGTGAAGCCCGTCGACTCAAACATGCGTCCCCTATCTGATACAACTAACTTAGGAGTACCAAACAACGATAACACAATTTTAAATACTCGTTTCAGTTCATTTAAATCTTGTCGACATATAGGTGTCAAGAGACAATATTTTGTGAACGCATCTACCACAAGCATGACAAACTTATAACCCTTGGACATAGGGAGAGGCCCAAGAACATCAACATGTAAGGTTTCAAAGGGAACTTCGGATTTTTCCCAGGATGTAATTGGCTGTAAAGGTGCTCGCGGTACACGCTTGTGGGCGACACATGTTAAACAATGAGAAGTATATTTAGTGACAAACTTTCTAAGACTAGGGAACCAAAAATGTCTTAAAATTAGATCCACTACCTTATCTGCGCCTACATGGCCATGCTCATCATGAAAGATGCGGAGGAGACTCAAACGGTTACCTTTAGGTATAAAGCAAAGTAGCCTCGGGTCTTCACCCGTCGGCATATATCGGTAATATAATATGTCATTGTGTACTTCATACCTTGACGCATCCAATTGACCTTGTTCAAGCAATCGAATCATATTTTGAGTCTCCTCATCACCTGCTTGAGCAATTTGAGCCCAATTACGTGGGCGTTCGACATTGTTAACATTACATGGGTTTCTACTTAAATAGTCCACGTGCGGCATCATGGTGCCCTTTCGGTAAAGAATGGTGAAATTAAAATCTTGTAGATAAATCCACCATCTCGCCACACGCGGTAACAAGTCTTTCTTATTTTGGGTGGATTTTAAGGCATTACAATCCGTTACCACCAGAAACTGAATACCAATGAGATAGTGCCTGAAATGCTTTAATGCATTTACTACCGCAAGGGTTTCGAGTTCATAGGAATGGTATTTCGGTTCAGCACCTTTTGTGACCTGACTATAATAGGCCACAACACGCCGACTACCATCCCTATGAACCTGTTGTAGAACCGCACCATACCCAAGACTACTTGCATCCGTATGAACTTCCGTAGGTAAACTTGGATCGAATATCGCAAGTACGGGTGCACCAGTTAAAATTTTAATAATTTCTTGACGTACAGTTTCATGTTCCGCAGTCCAGTGAAACTGCACGTCCTTACAAGTCAGGCGCGCAATGCAAGCAGTTCTGGTGGAATACTCTGGGATGTATTTTCGAAAATACCCCGCCAACCCAAGAAACTGTCTAACCTGTTTAACATTCTGTGGTGCAATGGAATCTGAAAGAGCCTGAACCTTACCAGTAGCGGGTCGCACTTCACCGTTAGATATCACCCGCCCCAGGTATTCTACTTCTGTGCACAAAAAGAAACATTTGTTCAGATTTAACGAGAACCCAGCTTCCGTCAATGTTTGTAGTACTCCCCGCAAAGTTTGCAGTCCCTCTTCAACGGAAGAAGACAAGATCAAACAATCGTCGATGTATACCAGAACTTTCCCATCAGTGATGAATTTCTGCAAAGTTTTACTAATAATGCGCTGGTATACAATCGGCGCGTTTGCTAACCCAAATGGCATTTTTACGTACTCATAATGGGCCTCTGGCGTCACGAAGGCGGTGAGTGGTATGGATTCTTCATCAAGCTTTATTTGATGGAACCCAGTCGCCATGTCCAAAGTCGTAAAGTAGGTGCTTTTACCCAAACGGTCAATGTGGTCATCAATTAGGGGTAGCGGAAATCGATCTTTTACCGTTCGGGCATTTAACGCACGGAAATCGACACACATCCGGTCAGAGCCGTCCTTTTTCTTAACAAGCAACACTGGGCTTGCATAAGGCGACTCTGACTCACAAATGATACCCTTCGAAAGTAAATCTTGAATAATTCGACGTACCTTCAACTTTTCGTCATATGACATCTTGTACGGTCTATAATGAACTGGTGTATCGTCCTTTAGACGAATGCTCATGGTACCTCTTGTAACCGTGGAAGTGGCCGTACCTGAAATCATGTGTTCGGAGAACTCGTCCAAGATCCTATTGAGATCAACCAAATGAGGACCGCTTAAACTGGTTTTATACGAGCGTTGTCGGTTATCATGCACAGAAGAAACAGCACATTCAGGAGCCCGTATGATTCTCTGCAAGTCCTTGGTACGTACATATGTGACGCCCTCCCGATTCAGCACATCGGTGCCAATAATGACTGGAGCATTCATACACTCACTAGGGACAACCAAGAAGTCCACATCTAATGAAATGTCTTCCAGCTGAACCACGAGAGAGATGTAAAAATTAACATGCGTAATTAACTTACCTACGCCTTTTATTTGTCGACTGGTGGGTTTCTTGGTACAAGAAAGATGATTTACTAGCACTGAAGAGATAAGCGACACCCCTATAGCACCACTATCTATAAGTATGTCAACTGGAATTCCATTGATGACACCAACAACGACGTCTTTTTGTTTTTGAGCTGAGTAACTTGAGCAAAAGTTGACTTTACCTGAATCCGCACGCTTCCTTACAAAGCAATCACGTATGTGATGGCCTTGTTTTTTGCAGTATGCACATGAGACGAATCGATCAATCTTAGCAGCGGTCGGTTTTAGGGCCGGCTCAGTTGCAGAACCAGTGGCAGCAAGTTTCGACTTCTTAGAACATTGCAACTGTTTGTGTCCCAACTTACCACATAAATAACATTTAACGCCTATTCCAATTCCCGGAGTCGGTCGGTTGGTAACTGTCGTTTTCTCGGTACCACTTTGCGCAATCGGATAGCGCATAGCACGAGCATCTGCATTTTCCGATTTTGAGAAGGTAGCCAAATAACCTACCAGGTCCCGCGGAGCTAAATTTGCGTTCATAGCCGCTGCTTTAACTTGGGGATCCGTAACACCCCGAAGCACAATATCGGTGATTAGGTCATCACTAAGGCCCTTAACAACCCACAACTGAAGTAATGATTTTCGTGCATATTCAGCATAAGTACGAAAACCATTAGAATTAGTGGACATTACCTCATACAAGATTGTTGCCCGATCTACCTTTTTGGTACATAAACATCTAAAGTCCTCTTTAAAGTTGGTCCATGAACGGTCGTTGGTAACCCACTCATCCAACCATGACCTTGCATCACCTTTCAAACACTTACCAACACGAGCGAGGCACTCGCGTTCATCCCACCGATTTGCAACCTTGGCCCGATCAACTTCCTCAAACCAGGAATCCACGTCATGTATATTAGGGTTAAAATTAGACACATAATAGCTATGTGTACTTACCGATTTCAATGATTGAATCGCTTCGACAATCTGTTCTGTTCCGCTCGGGTTGCGTGACTCAGTAGAGGCTAATCGACCTGATAAATGCGAATCATACGCTTGCGACTCTAAAGCCTGAAGACGCGACATTATAGTGTGCCAGGATTCATAACCACTAAACTCACGATTATCGTTTCGCCGATTACTATCACAGCGGTAATGGTTGTGGCCACGACTGCGCCCGTAGTCACAACTCCGGCTACGATCGCGACTGCTCTTGCGACTGCTATTATGATCTCGGCGCGTGTGACGTTCACCACGACGTTCATTGCGGCTTCGGCTACGGCTGCGACTACAAGTAAAGTGTCGTTTTCTTACCGGAGGGGTATACCCTCTACTTGAACTGCGCGAACGATGTCTCACCAAGCGTTCGCCGCGCGAGCGGCTGGTAGTAGAATAACACCGGTCACGAGATCAGGATCGACCCATTTTCTACTACAGCAATACAAAACAAGCTTACCAGAGATTATCAATCGCAACCTTGTGTTTCACGGACACTCAAACAAAATAAACCAACTGACTTTTGAAAATTTCAAAGTGGACGTAATGAGCAATCCCACTTCTGATATAAACTACCAGAAGTGGTTTTACATTATTTAATAAAATTAGGTATCCGCTTTGCACAAAGTCACGATCAATAATCATCCAAAGACATTCAAACTACTGTCACATGTGTTTCGTCTTCTCTTGAGAGGGTGCGTGCCAACGAGGTAACATCCACGGAGTTCACATATAACAGTATATTTAAATATATAAAACTAACCGCCGGCGGTCAGCTGGTGTGCCGTTGTGTGTTATGTGGAGGATCGCCACATATTCAACCCTATAGAAAAATATAGATTAGATTTTTCTATGCATTATCAGCTTGAAGTCACGAATTTGTGCCCGATATGACGATAGGCTCGCCACCTATCACATCGTTGGACGGAACATACAAGGCGAAATGTGGGTGTCCTGGCACCTCTACCTACCTCTTCTGGAAAAAAGGCGTGTGTTTATGTATGTATGTATGTATGTTTGTATGCATGCATGCATGCATGTATGTATGTATATATGTATGTATGTATGTATGTATGTATGTATGTATGTATGTAGGCAAGACATCAATAATTATAGTTGATAATGACATTAAATATACTCCTTATGAGAAAAATCGAAATACCTTGCAAGATTATGTTATGTAAGGATTATAAGAATAAAATAATTTAATTAAAAATTAAAAGACCGACTTCAATGTGCACTACAAAGTAATAAATAATATATATTTCATTGTGCTAGTAGTAGTAGTACACATTGATTAATTTTCTTATTGACTAGACTAGCCAACAAATCTTAAATACGTAATATTTTGAAGGCGGGTCGCCAAGTGCCAAACGAGAACAAATTTAAGTAATGTAACACAGTTGAATATTACCTACTTGTAGATGTATCGTTGGCGCTCAGTTAGGTCCATATGTAAACTAGAAACAAATTAATTTAACAGATTGATCCTACGTGTACATTTGTTGAAATTTTAATAGAATTAATATGTGTCATATGTGTAGTCTAATTTTAATGTATTGCATACGATCAAACATACAATGGTCAAGGGTTTCAACTCCAGGGTACACCATTGACTTATTGGAGTCACTTGCATATTTATATACAATTACTTTAACAGTGATAGGAATCATAGTGAGGAAAGTATAAGAAAGGGAAGGTTTGTTAAGTTTGTATGTTTCCCTCGGTTGTAGATAAGTCCGATGCTCAACAATGTTGATTAAGAGCTGATATATTAAGGACGGGCGATTTTTCTATTAGTTATCAGGACAGAGACTGGAATTTGCACCCGATATGACTATAGACTCTCGCCCCCAATCACATCGAGGGACAAAACACGCAAGGCGTAACGTGGGTGTCCTGGTTGATACCAGGAGAATCTCTGTAAGACAAATTAATATTGCGTGTAAAATTGCGTGTTTTTCGCTAGGATGTTTTACACAAATTAAATTTAAGTGTAAGTCGTCGTGTTCGTCACTTGGCGACCCGCCTTCAAAATATTACGTATTTAAGATTTGTTGGCTAGTCTAGTCAATAAGAAAATTAATCAATGTGTACTAGCACAATGAAATATATATTATTTATTACTTTGTAGTGCACATTGAAGTCGGTCTTTTAATTTTTAATTAAATTATTTTATTTATTACTTTTTAGTTTTCATGATGGATGAAGCATTGTAATGATGCCAAAAGTAATCATATAATTAAAACTGGCATCAATGTAGGTATATCAAAAATGAACCATTGTGATCCTTTATAATTTCAAAAACCCAAATTAATATTTTATGATTTTTAAGGAAGCTACACTGTCATTTCGTTTTTATGATAAAGAAAATACTAAAATCGGCTCAACCTGCTAGAGATATTGAGTACACTTATGCGTGGTAATCATTCGTTACCCCCTCACCTTCTTCACTTCCTATTTTTAATAAAACACATATACTTAACCTAATGAACGAAAAATCATTGCGTTTCTGCAAAGTTTTGTGGAGGTCTGCTCTCCAGATATGTACCTATTCATCAGATCATCACCATATTTTATGTGACCAACATTATGTATAATTCGTTCCGAAGAAAAGTTATTTAAAATCATTTATTTATTGTTGCAGATATTTAGTATTTATATTTGTATATATCCCCCCCCCTTCCCACGCCCCTTTCTACTTTCCCCTTTCCATCCCCCCCCCACATGTAGTAATAAACTTATACTGAACGTAATGTAAAAAGAATTATTGCTGTACTGTTCAATTTTGAGGAGTTCTGCTCTTCAGGTCCAAAGATATTCATCAGGTCTTCACAATATTTTTTGGTCTAACCTATCATTTAATACTCTTTGACAAAAAGTTATTTTTAAGTCGGTTAGGAACTGCCGGAGATATTAAGTATTAACAATTGTACCTATTTTCTACCCCCTCACCCCCTCCACCCTTTTCCCATTTTCACCCACCCTTTGTAATAATATACTTATACTTAATCTAACGCAAAAAGAATTAATGCTGGACCGTTTAATTTTGAGGAGTTCTGGTCGGCAGATCCTAAGATGTTCATCAGGTCTTCACCAATTTTATATGGGACCAACCCTGTATATCATGCTTTCCAACAAAAAAGAAATTTTTAAAATTGGTTCACAATTGCCGGCGTAATCGCGTAACAAACATACAAAAAAAAAAAAACAGTCGAATTGATTACCTCCTCTTTTGAAGTCGGTCAAAAATGCATTGAGATAATATACTAGAGGGGACATGCAAACAAATGTTTGTAACTAAATGAAGGGTACCTTCTATTTCTGTCTCTGTCACGCCTACGCAGTAACATTATCTTCCCTCTCGCTTCACTGTGTACTGTACACGCACAATACGCAGAGATTTTGTTCCCGATGTCCGCTCTAGTGTAATACCTCAATGGAAAAATGTGTATAAAAATTATTATGAATTTAGGATATCACCATTAGGATTTGAAAATTCATATTGTTCACTATTAGATTATATTTGACATATATTGCTTAACTAGCAGCCCGGCCCAGCTTCGCCCGGGTATAAATAGATTTCTCTACAATAATATGCACGTATTATACATATAAACCTTCTTCTTGAATCACTCTATCTATTTAAAAAAACCGCATCAAAATCCGTTGCGTAGTTTTAAAGATTTAAGCATACAAAAGGACATAGAGACAGAGTAAGCGACTGTTTTATACTATGTAGTGATTTACACATTTTTCCGATAATCCAAACATAAATTTGCAAATCAATTTTTCTGATGAAAAGTATATTTAAAAAAAACCTATATTTTTTATTCCGTGTCGAATGCAATAAAAGAAAGCATTCACTAAGGGTCGAAAATACCCCTTTGTTATTTTACACAAGGGGTGACTAATAACCAAAAATAATTTAAAACGCTTTTTAATATGGGGTTTAAAATATTCGTATATTTTCTATGATAATGGTATTGACAGGCTGTGGCGTAAAAGATCGGGTGTGAACTGAAAGGGTGCGGGTTCGATTCCCGTGGCGAGACAAAAATTATGATTCATTCATTTCGGGTGTGTCGAGAAAATCTTTATTTATAAAGATTTTATAAAGATTGTTTGCCGTCTCACGTGTTCCCTCCTTCCTACAATCCTGGGTCCTTCCGCCGTAGTGTGAAGAGGCATCTTAGCAGGCCGGCATAATTGTTTCCATTGGCATGGGACTGCCGTCCGTTGCCAATGGATACTCTGCCTGGGCGGCATTTGCGCTTACCAGGTGCAATGTCGCCACTATGCCAGGCCAGATTTAAAAAAAAGTCCAGCAAACAATAAAACAGCTTAAACTATGGCAAATGAAAATTGTTCAAAAAGTTTAGATACAGTCTAAATTATTTGAACGATTCAGAAAGCGTTTTTGACTAGAGAAAAACGAAGAAACTCTAGTGTTGCTCTTTTCAAAACCAGTTTACAATGTAGTGATTATTACAAAAGTTACAAGTAGGTTAAATTACTGGTACTGAAATAATTATCATACATGAAAAATAATACGCAGTGGAATGCCTAGCACTGCTTTGTAATTCACGGTGTTTGGTTTTTTACTGTTCATGAGCGGTCGTATTCGCTTATCAGGCGAATGGACCTTTGTCACTATAGATCGAAAAAATACTATTGACAAAGTCTTTATCGAAACAAATTGTGCGTATATTCTCACATTTCCACCCCTAAGGAGTACATCCCCTAACATATTGGCTTTAATGTCAAACGCATTCACCCCAAGTTGGCAGATTATTAGGGTTTCGCACGGTATTTCGTTAATCTTTAAAGATAACAAGCAAAGGCTATGGTTGAATATAATTTTAGTTAAAATTTACTGCTTAAAATTTATTATAGCATTTTTATAATTTGTGCCTAAATGTATTCCTGTTTTAAATAAAGTACTTATCATCACATTTTACATTTCGTTCCTCGAAAAACTCCGGCCTGGGTCGAAATTATTTATTGAAAATCACTACATTGTATAAAACAAAGTCGCTTTCTCTGTCCCTATGTCCCTTTGTATGCTTAAATCTTTAAAACCACGCAACGGATTTTGATGCGGATTTTAATAGATAGAGTGATTCAAGAGGAAGGTATATGTGTATAATACGTACATATTATTGTACAGAAATCTATTTGTACCCAGGCGAAGCCGGGCCGGGCCGCTAGTACAATATATTTATCTCTTCGCAAAAAAGTAGGTTTCATCGTGGGAAAAAATCTTTCGCACCGATACTAAGATTCATAGCAAAACTTCTTTGTTTTTTTTTTACTGATATGGCGAACGAGTGAGCTTAGAGTATTTTTTTATAGAGGGAGCGCTGTCATACATTCGCGTCTTGAAAAACGTAGATATTTACTTGTTCGTAATGTGCGTAGCCAGCCAGTTGATCCGACACTTTAGCGATGATATCCCGGACATCAGCCTGTGTGAGATTGAGATGGCCCTGAAGCAACTTAAAAACAACAAGGCGCCGGGCGAGGACGGAATAACTTCAGAGCTTCTGAAAGCGGGCGGAACGCCGATACTGAAAGTCCTTCAGAAGCTCTTCAATTCCGTTCTCCTCGAGGGCTCAACGCCAGAGGCATGGAGCAGGAGCGTGGTGGTACTGTTCTTCAAAAAAGGTGATAACACTTTGCTGAAGAATTACAGGCCCATCTCGCTCCTGAGCCATGTCTATAAGTTGTTTTCGAGGGTCATCACAAATCGTCTCGAACGCAGGTTTGATGACTTCCAGCCTCCCGAACAAGCCGGTTTTCGAAAAGGCTTTAGTACCATAGACCACATCCATACGCTTCGGCAAGTTATACAAAAAACCGAGGAATATAACTTGCCGCTTTGTTTAGCGTTTGTGGACTATGAGAAAGCCTTTGATTCGATCGAGACTTGGGCTGTGCTACAGTCTCTCCAGCGGTGCCATATCGACTATCGGTACATCGAAGCGTTGAAGTGTATATACAACAACGCCACCATGTCGGTCCGAGTACAGGATCAGAGTACGAAGGCTATTCCACTACAGAGAGGCGTGAGACAGGGAGATGTCATATCTCCGAAACTGTTCACTGCCGCGCTGGAAAACGCCTTCAAGCTCTTGCAATGGAAAGGATTCGGCATCAACATCAACGGCGAGTATATCACTCACCTTCGGTTTGCCGACGATATTGTAGTCTTGGCAGAATCGCTGGAAGACCTTAGCACTATGCTCGAAGACCTCAATCGAGTCTCCCAACAGGTGGGTCTTAAAATGAACATGGACAAAACGAAGATCATGTCGAATGTCCATGTTGTGCCCACTCCCATCGGTGTTGGGGGCTCGACTCTCGAAGTTGTTGACGAATATGTCTATTTAGGACAAGTGGTCCGGTTAGGCAGGTCCAACTTCGAGAGAGAGGTCAATCGTCGAATCCAACTCGGTTGGGCAGCGTTCGGGAAACTACGCGACGTCTTCTCGTCCAAAATACCTCAGTGCCTTAAATCGAAAGTCTTCGATAGTTGTGTGTTGCCAGTGATGACTTACGGCACCGAGACGTGGCCTCTCACTATGGGCCTTATTAGGAAGCTCAAAGTCACTCAACGAGCTATGGAGAGGGCTATGCTCGGGGTTTCCCTACGAGATCGAATCAGAAATGAGGAGATCCGTAGGAGAACTAAAGTAACCGACATAGCCCACCGGATTAGCAAGTTGAAGTGGCAATGGGCAGGGCACATAGCGCGGAGATCTGATAACCGATGGGGTCGGAAAGTGCTCGAATGGAGGCCGCGTAGCGGAAAGCGCAGCGTAGGACGTCCACCCACAAGATGGTCCGACGACCTGGTAAAGGTCGCGGGACGTCGCTGGACACAGGCTGCCTCCAACAGGTCTCTGTGGAAATCATTGGGGGAGGCCTATGTTCAGCAGTGGACTTCCTTTGGCTGATGGATGGATGGATGGAATGTGCGTAGCGCTTATACATTGGCACAGTTGGTTAGACGCCGCCTGTGAAACGAGAGGCCGCGGGTTCGATCCCCGCACCGAGAGTAATGTTTGTGCGGCCCACAAATATTTCTTCCGGGTCTGGGTGATTGTGAGACCGAAAAGTTTCTCGTAGTTCCTGATGACACAAGACTCGATGTTAGTGTGGGGTCAGGACCATGTATATGGCTGTTGGGTGTTATTTATTTATAATTAATTCCTTTGATAACCAAAATTATATTTAGTTATTATACTTTTAAAAATGAGTTTAAATGAATTTAAATGAGTAGAACTATTTATGTTTCTTTTTATTTTTCAAGTAATTCATGTATGTTGGACTGTCAAATATCAGCCAATAGGAGGGCAGAAAAAGGCGGCACTGCACCATAATTTTTAGCTATTTTTGAAAGTACTATCGTTCCCTCTATCATATAATTAGTTACAACAAACAGATCTTTCTTTGCCAAGGTTTTATTTGCATTGTGTCTGTAGTCACTAAAACTACCACCCGGCTTCGTTTTCGGTAGCAGTCTATATATCCTGAATTTCTATATATTTAGTCTATCGAATAACCAGAACTTTTACTATTAATTTAAATTCACATTGGAATCAAAAAAATCGCAATCATCCCGCACACCAATAGACAACAATGAATTTAATTAAAAAGTACAAAAGTTCCCGCCCCGGGTTCGACTCCCGACCCTCCTATAAAACATGACATATCACTGACACTTCCTGCACGCGACCGGCACGTGACCGTCACGTGAGCGGCACGTGTCCGTCAAGGGGCAACCATGTCAGAATTTATTGGGGGTATCATAAACTAAATTGACTGGTTAGGCGGGTCGCGGGTTCGAATCCTAGCCGATTGAAGAGTGCAAATTCATTTATTTCAATTATGATACATAGGTTTCAGGGCTGGTACATACATAGGTAACTGTTCTATGATCAGCATATTGGCACACAAGTATGACTTCACGGAGAAATTAAATAATAAATCTAAATAAACTAGCTTGAAATAAATTCATCTTATTACATTATATTCATTAATTTTATGAGTAATAAAATCAAAAATAAAAATATATATAGTCACTGTGATTATCAAAATAATTAATACGATAGAAAAATTTATAAAAGTCAGGTATAAATTCATGTCAAATTATAGCTTGGCAAAAAAGAGTAGTTATGTTTTTAATGAGATCGAATTTAGAACTAACATGGCAACTCGATATATTACGACGGAAAATATAAATACTTGTTATTTTTATTAATGGTTTTAAATAATTTCTTCGTTTATTTTAAATCACAATATAAACAAAAACCGTACGAAAATGTAAAGAAATACCTAAATATAAAATTATTCAACGGACAAAATGGTTTCTTAGATTTACGCGAATGTTACTCATTGATTTAAAGCTTTTATTTACTCATTGATTTAAATTATTTAGAGATTTAAATTAAAGTGCGTGGTGGCCTGTTGGTAAACGGACTAGGACGCGGCTGCCAACATGTTCTCGGTGGTCGCGGGCTCGAATCCCAGGGCACACCTCTGACTTTCCGGAGTCATGTGTGCATTGATAGTCAATCGTCACGCACTAAAACGGTGATGGAAAACATCGTGAGGAAACCTGCATACCATAGCAATTCATAAGAATTTCTATGGCATGTAAGTCCGCCAACCCGCACCAGGCCAGCGTGATGGACTATATGGCCTAACCACTCTCAATCGTACTCTCGATTGTAGAGTAGACCCGTGCCCTGCAGTGGGACGTATATGGCCTGATACATAGAGATACAGAGATTTAAATTATTATTTCTGGAAGTCAAAAGTGCAAAATTGAAACCAAATTCGCGATAAAATCCGTAAATAGTATGATATCCCAAAGAGTAACATTCGCGTAGATCCAAGAAATCATTATTTAATTCATGATTAAACTGAGCAGGCGAAGTGGCGACAAAAATGCTAGTATTTTATAATACTTAATCGTGGAAGGTTTCCCATATGTGAGAGACCGCCTGGGTTGGTACCACCGCAAATGTAAATGCATTGCTGTGTTTCGGATTTAAGGAAATTGTAGCCAGAGTAACTACTGGACATATTGTAACTTAACATTTTATATGTCAGGATGGCGAGCGCAGTGGAATGCCAAGCATGGCTTTGTAATTCAAGGTGTTGTTTGGTCTTGCTACTGTTCATGAGCGGCCGTATCGCTTATCAGGCGCACGGCATGCTCGTGTCGCCATTCATGGCATTTAGAAATAAACTGTCCAAAGCTTACCCTTCGAGTATCGGAGTAATGTATGACTACATTTCCCGCCTAGAGATATAAGGCGCATCACGCGATCTTTTAATGACCGCCCGACATGAACCGAACATAGCCGAACATTCCCGATCATTGAATATATTGGTGGCAATGACTTATGTGTAACATTGATATCGATGATTGGTGGGCATTTTGATATATTACTACGTATACGTAACGGGAATTATTGATATTTAAAATTAACATCATTTTAGAAGCCTTAGCATGCTCTTTATTTTTTGTGCTATTGCGAATTGTCCCCATAGACTTTTTAAAAAATCAGACCATATATTATAACCATTTTTCATATCTAAAATTAGACACGCATAATTTACTTACTGTTCAGTCTTTTGTTGAAATGCAATAATTTTATTTGCAATATACAAACCTAATTTTCTGTTTCGTTGACACTAATTCTTACACGAATACCTAATAACATACCTTTATTTAACATTAATACGCCATGTTTAAACATATTTCAAGCATTTTCCACATAAAACGCTATCTAAAAATACGGACTACAATGCCAACCTCAAAATTATAATAACAACGCCATCTACCGTCGCGATTTGAAACGTCAGATAGGGCTTAGATTTATTACCGCCGACCTCATGCATCAAGATAACACATTTTTTTATAATTACTAAACACTTTTAAAGCTAAAATAAGGTTCAGTGACTTAGTACTCCATTTTAGTAGTATATTTGTGTATGTAAGACGGAATTTTAATATTTAGATGCTGCAATACGCCTATCAGTAAAAATAGTTATAGTGATACTTCATTTACGACCGGCCTCTTTAATGTATCTCCATCTTTAACTAGAGGTTAAATATCCTAAAGATAATTTATAGTATGTTTATATATGTAGGTATGTATATTGAAATGCAATGTTTTGTTCCGGTTTGTTGCGTTGTAGCTAGAGTAAACTACTGGACATATTGAGACTTAATATCGACGCAGGAAAGCGATTTTGTTGTATCTCGAAACAAGCAATTTTACACTAGGATCAAAAAAATATAATTAAAAAATAAATAACCTCTAAACTAGAAAACTTAAGAATACCATTTCATTCATAACAACATTTTAAAATAAAACCTTACATTTTCACGAGGAAATTCAATGCGGTTTTTTTTTATGAATTAAATAATATATTTATTTATTTAAATCTTTATTGTACACATAAAAAACAAATACAATATTTAGAAACTAAAAAAGCGCATATAGGTACGCATTTTTTAAGATACGACAAAATCGCTTTCCTGCGTATCGACGCATAGCATTAGAAGATATCGATCTTATGTCTCAGGATGGCGAGCGCAGTGGAATGTCTAGCATTGCTTTGTAATTCAAGTTGTTGTTTGGTTTTGCTACTGTTCATGAGAGGTCGTATCGCTTACCATCAGGCGAACGGCATGCTCGTTACGCCTTTCATTGCAATAAAATAAAATAAAAAACTAGTGATACTAGCTTGGGGCCCTACTATATTCATCCGAACGAACGAACGAACGAAGTTCGAAACTTCGGACATACGAAGTTTTTTATACGATACGAAAGTATCTATTCTGTAAAAGTTCGAATTTGTATAACGTACACCGTAACTATAAGTCTATGGTCAATACTATAAATCAATAACGACCATAAGTTTTATGTAGGTACATTCGTATCGTATAAAAAACTTCGTTTGTCCGAAGTTTCGAACTTCGTTCGTTCGTTCGTTCGGATGAATATAGTAGGGCCCTTGGTTTAGTTCAAAGATGCTTCATTTACGATCGATCTCTTTAATGTATCTTTATCTTTAACTAGACTGCCTCAGCAGCGTAGTTGTACTACGATACGGCTACAAAGCTGAGGTCTCGGGTTCGAATCCCGGGTTGTGCAAAGTGATATTGGATTTTTCTATTCATTATCAGCCCGGAGTCAGGAATTTGTGCCCGATATGGCGATAGGCTCGCCACCTATCACATCGTGGGACGGAACATACAAGGCGAAATGTGGATGCCCTGGCACCTCTGCCTACCCCTTCTGGGAAAAAGGCGTGAGTTTATGTATGTATGTATCTTTAACTAGAGATTTCATAACCTAATTATACAGAGGACTGCCCATATATTTATGTCAGTGATTGATACAAAAAAGGAGTCTGTATTATTTAAGCCCATTCACAAGTCAGTCTCTTCTAAATTAATAATAAAATTCCTTGCGAAGTCTTAGCTATAAATCTTTGGCACGGTCGCAACTCACGAATACTTTGTTAAGTTTCAAACATTCCTTCCAATAGTTAACGACTCTTAAATATATGATCGTGAACTTTGGGAAGACAGCCTCCGTGGCGCAGTTGGTTAGACGCCGGCTGTGAACAGAGAGGCCGCGGGTTCGATCCCCGCATCTAAACAAATATTTGTGTGAAACACAGGTTCTGTTTTGGGTAAAAGTCTCTCGTAATTCCTGATACACAAGACTCGATCTTAGTGTGGAGTCAGGACTATGTATGTGACTGTTGGGTGTATTTATTTCATACTAGCAGCCCGGCCCAGCTTCGCCCGGGTACAAATAGATTTCTGTACAATCATATGCACGTATTATACACATAAACCTTCCTCTTGAATCATTCTATCTATTAAAAACCGCATCAAAATCCGTTGCGTAGTTTTAAAGATTTAAGCATACAAAGGGACATAGGGACAGAGAAAGCGACTTTGTTTTATACTATGTAGTGATTGTATTTAAGGCATGAAACGTTTTAGGCTAGACAATTTTTAGGTCTCTCATATGTGAGAGGCTGCTTGGGGCCCTACTATATAAATCCGAAAATCGAATCTTCGATGATTCGAATATATCGGCAATCCGAACATTTACATTTTCATTTACTATATTCATCCGAAACGAAGTTCGAAACTTCGGACGAACGAAGTTTGTGACGATACGAATGTACCTACTCTGTAAGTGTTCGGATTGCCGATATATTCGAATCATTCATTCTTCGATTCGAAGATTCGAATTTCGTGTTACAGAGTAGGTTTCGAAACGAAAAACGTCACGAAGTTTCGAACTTCGTTTCGGATTTAAATAGTAGGGCCCTAAGGTAGCCACCGCAATGTCCATTTCTCAGTGTGACAATAGGCTAGTTTCATACAATTTTATTTTTGTTTATAACGGAAGGTTACGTTACGCATAATCATAATCAGAAATAATTTTTCAAATCAGTTAAGTAATAAGCAAGTTACAAATATATGAATGTTGGTGGTGGGAGTGATAGTAAAGGATGCAACATGCACGGCGTGACGTCATCTTACATAAGGTGCACGCGTGCGAAAGAGACAACGAGTATCCCCACCGTACTATTAAATGTTTTAATATCTCAGTCATTTGACATTCAATTTTGATGCTGTTTTCAAATTCATTTGTTTTTATAAACGATGCTTTTAAGGAATTATTACTTACTGCTCAAATAAAATCTTGGACACAACCCTATTACATCGAAAATAAAAATATAAATTGTGATAAGGCTAATTAATTCCACTCAAACTCGTTTTAAAAGGAAAATAACTAAATATTTAAATTATCATAGCAATTTGTTGTGCAAAATAATTGATTCAATTTTCATTAATTTAGAAACGATACCAACATCACGAAAAAGAAAATATCTACGTTTTAAAGACGCAAATGTATGACAGAGCTCCCTCTATATTATAAATACTCTAAGTTAATATTATTTATTAACAACCCGAATTAGGCCAGTGTGGTGGACTGTACTAACCACTCTCAATCGTACTGTCGATTGTAGAGGAGGCCCGTGCCCTGCAGTGGGACGTATATGGGCTGATACAGAAGTTGAAAATATTAAAAAAAAACGATACATACTTACTGTAAAATTGTCTTTGTTGTATCCATTCACTTCAAAGTTTATATTTTCACAAATATCTCTCACTTTTAGTTTTAATTTCATAGACACTTTGGTTCAAATTGTTTTTATTTCACAAACATTAGTTCAAATTGTCACTGTATAACACGAAAATTTTGTTTTTTAAAGAACTAGAAGACTAACTAATTGCACCAAAGAAGCTCTTAAATGTAACATATTTAATATTTCAATGCATATGCTAATATAATTTATTAAAATATATGTTAGTGATATTTCTTTCAGCTTACTACAATGAATGTACAACAATGAAAATATTTGGATTTTTAAAATCCACTCGATTGAAGCCTTGGTAAAAATTTAGTTAGGTAACAAGTATCTTATTGTAAAATTAATAAAATTGATGTATCAATCACTTCACTATACTCGGATTCGTACAACCAACTTGTGGCTTTGTAAAAGCAACCCCTTGTAAATACGTGTACCCCGCGCGACAGACCAAATCGTACTAAGGGTGAGAGGGTGGATGCAATTAGGAAAAGGGAATAAAGACACGGGGAAGTCAGGCTTCAAAAGCATTTTTAAGTGCTTTTAAATTTACGTAATCTATGGTAAAAATAGAGCTTGATATAATTACTTTATTTTTATGAAAACAAGATGTCGCCTAATATTGGAATTTCATCGTGATCTGTTTATTTTACAGCAATTTTTTTTTACTGGTGGGTAAAAATACCACTGCAAAACAAAAAATAATACTATATACCTACTGGTGTTAGGCCTCTCATATGTGAGAGGTCGCCTGGGTAGGTACCACCGCGATGTCTATTTCTCCCGTTAAACATCAGTTTAAATGCACTGTTGTGTTTTGATTTGAAGGATATTGTAGCCAGAGTAACTACTGGATATATTGAGACTTAACGACTTATGTGATATGTCTTAGGATTGCGAGAACAGTGGAATTACAATAAGGCTAATGGCATGTTCGTCTCGTCATTTACAGGAATAAAATATATATAATGTAATTTGTTTTTAGTTAGTATGAATATTATTTAGTGTCCTTTCTTTTAATTATTTATTTTACACTGCCCTCTCTTTCTTTCTCCTTCTCTTTAAATCCATCCCATAGTTGTCTGTAAGACATTGCTTTAAGCGATAAGACCGCCATTTGTACTTTTTTATTTTTTTAAGTTTCTGAATATTGTATTTGTTTTTTATGTGTACAATAAAGAATTAAATTAATGAATAAATAATAAATAATTATGTGAGTACAAGAAGTTGCTTAACATTGAAATTAGAAATTTGGATATTTTTTACGGAGTTTTCGCGTATTTGGTTTTAATTTCATTTTTTTTAACTTTCTTACGCGACGTTTTGGTTACTTTGCAGCCGTGGTTCCTAACCTGGGGGTTACCCCCGCGGGGGTAAAACTTGTATTTTGCGGGGGTAACAATGAGCTGGTTTTCGTCTTAAGTGAAACAAAACCTAATATTACCAAACTTGTAAAAGCTAAGCAGTACCTCGTGGTGCTGTGGTGGTATAAAAATTTAAACTAATAGAAATTTCAAAAGCATAATATATGTGCAATTGTTTTAAGTTTAATAAAGTCTATGTACCTATAAGTATTAACATGTGTTGTTTGAGATCATCGTTGGGAGGAGGGGTAAAATCGGTCACCCTAGAGGAGAGGGAGGGGTAAAATCAGTCACTATTAGATCTTAGGGGTAACGGACCTAAAAAGGTTAGGAACCACGGCTTTACAGCGGTCGTGGTCACAGCTCGGTTTGTATTATTGAATAGATTTATTTATTATTAAACAATACAATTATACTTACCAAATAATAAATTTCAATAAAAAAATACTTTCCACCCCAAATATAATAAAGAATGATAAATGTTACTCGGGGAAAAATTACCTTTATACCCCATAGGAATTCTCACCCTAAGGTAAAAATGGGGCGGATTGCCGAACTTTGGAAATCAATTTTGGGTAACTTTCATATTAATTGCACCAGATTATAAAACCTTCTATTAGGATTAAACTTATCTTGGTGAGTTTATATACAGGGTATATCAAGACTGCTACCGAAAACGAAGCCGGGTGGTAGTTTAAGCGACTTCAGACACAATGCAACAGAAAAATTTGCAAAAAAAAGCGACAATTTTTTTTTTTTCCTATGGCCATATTTGGGTGGTAAATACATTTTTTTCCTAAAATAATAGTATATACCCTTTTATTTATAAATACTCTAAGGTATAAAAGAGTTTAAATTATTATTTTAGCAAAAACTATGGATTTACCACCCAAAAATGACGATATTTAAAAAATCATAAAAAAAATTGTCGCGTACTAGGTGAAATTTTTAATTGCATTGTGTTTGTAGCCACTAAAACTACCACCCGGCTTCGTTTTCGGTAGCAGTCTTGAGATACCCGGTATATGTATGTAAAATAAATAAAATGCCTGTTTATTTCATGCATTTTAAATTCATGTCTGTCTATAAAATTCATAATAAAAAGTATATCACTACATAGTATAAAACAAAGTAGCTTTCTCTGTCCCTATGTCCTTTTGTATGTTTAAATCTTTAAAACTACGCAACGGATTTTGATGCGGTTTTTTTATAGGTAGAGTGATTCAAGAGGAAGGTTTATATGTATAATACGTACATATTATTGTACAGAAATCTATGTGTACCCGGGCGAAGCTGGACCGGGCCGCTAGTTAATTATAAGTTTAGCTATAACAATGGACATAACATAAGACAAAAAAGGTTCCTTTTTACATTTTCGATTTATATTACATTATGTACGTTCAACATTAATAATTTCATTTTTCTTTTGTTTTTATTAAACTCTTAACCTAGATATATAATTGAATTGCTTGTTTAATTATTTAATTGATCTTAGTGTGGGATCACGACTATGTATGTATGTGTCTGTTGGGTGTATTTATTTATATCTCAAACAAAGCGTGTATTCAAAAAAGGTTTTAATAAATAATGTATGTACGATTACCTAAATTAACAGCAAAATCAAAGTTTTTCAAGTTATTTTCTTGTGAAAACTGCTTTCGAGACGGGTGGTAGAGAAAAAATCACAGAATCTAAATTATGTACATTTTATGTATTTAATTCTAAGATCAAATAAATAGTAGAGTATATAAACTATACTAGATACAGGGTCCGGAACAAAACCACACGCCAAAAGTGGCCGAGGTTGCTTATACTTATACATTTGTATTTCGAACTACGAGATGTAGCAAAAAGTCTTAAATTATAATCAACTTCATATAATAATAAATCTTATTACTTTAAATTATTTACTATGATTTTGGACCATATTACTCGTAAAATCAAATAAGGCCACACTCTTCTGTTCTTATTTTTCTTGCCGCTTGTTTTAAGCTGTTACTTATAATCTAGAGTATATTTGATCGTTGATTTAATAAAAGATTTTCCATAATTTTCGATTCTAATATGTAGAGGATCTAGAATTTTTTGATGCGTACACATTAGGCCGGCAAAAACGACAATATCCATATTCTAGTCATGGTTATTCTACGTAATAACATTATCAATCATGGGAAGTGTCAAATTTTGCAAACTCATATCACATTAACTTGACGATATCCATCATTTCAGCTTTTATAACATAAGGAATATGCGTATGGAATTCTAATTATATCAGCCTATAAATCTTCGATCTGATATACATCACTACATAGTATAAAACAAAGTCGCTTTCTCTGTCCCTATGTCCCTTTGTATGCTTAAATCTTTAAAACTACGCAACGGATTTTGATGCGGTTTTTTAATAAACAGAGTGATTCAAAAGGAAGGCTTATGTGTATAATACGTACATATTATTGTACAGAAATCTATTTGTACCCGGGCGAAGCTGGGCCGGGCCGCTAGTTAGATTATAAGTAACCGCGTAAAAAACGGCAAGAGAAATAAGAGCACGAATAAGCGTGTGCTCTTATTTAATATATATAATAATTATATACAGGGTATATCAAGACTGCTACCGAAAACGAAGCCGGGTGGTAGTTAAAGCGACTTCAGACACAATGCAACAGAAAAAGTTGCAAAAAAAAAGGTCAATTTTTTTTTTGTTATTTTTTTCTTATGACCATATTTGGGTGGCAAATACATTTTTTCCTAAAATAACAGTGTATATCCTTTTATTTATAAATAATCTAAGATATAAAAGTGTTTAAATTATTATTTTAGCAAAAACTATGGATTTACAACCCAAAAATGACGATATTTAAAAAATCATAAAAAATCATTGTCGCGTTTCTTTGCGAAATTTTTAGTTGCATTGTGTTTGTAGTCACTAAAACTACCACCCGGCTTCGTTTTCGGTAGCAGTCTTGATATACCCGGTATAAAGGAATAAGGTATATTGTTACCTGAAGTTGATTATAATTTAACACTTTTGGTACATCTCGCAATTCGAAATTGAAATGTATAAGTGTAAGCAACCTCGGCCACTTTGGCGTGTGATTTTGTTCCCGACCCTGTATCTGGTATATATTTTATCGAAGCTATAAATACATTAATAAGACCAAACGTGGCTGCAAACATTTTAACGGTCGCAGTTTCGAATCCCAGCCCCCTTAGCCAAATTACAAGCACTTCCAATCCATTTTGTTTCTTAAACCGCTAAAGCCTTGAGATCATTGCTATTTATTCCAACACTAGTAGATACGTTTGCCGGCCCTATGCTAAAAAAACACAACATTCAATCTCATTTCAAATGTTTTATTTCATGTAATTGAGATTACGACCTATTTACAAGCCCAATTTCAATGCATTTACGTAATTAGTCTAGAATTCATCAATGCAGAGGCCATTTTGAAAAGCTAAATACCATTTGGGAAGCACAGAACTGTGTTTAATTAAAAAGTTTTCGTGTCAGTTGAGATGGGGCGTGGTTGTCAAAGTTTTGAAGCTCCTTGCAATAAATTGGGGGCGTGGAATGTGACTTTAGTAAATTTTACTTTGCACCTTATAGTGAGTGACAATGGAATATCCATAATCATTATTTTTTTATAATAATGTTATAACAGATTATTAATGAACTGGTCTCATTAAAACCACTTGTAACTTATGTATTAACCACTAAATTGCAAACTGATTTTGAAAAGAGCAGCACTAGAGTTCTTTGCCCGTGCTTCTCTAGTGAAAACCTCTTTCCGAAATGGGTGGTAGATCAAAAATGACTGAATCTAAATGTTGTGGAACTTCTTAATGGAATCAATAAATTATTTTTATTTCATTACGTCCCACTGTGGGGAACGAGCCTCATTAACGATCCAGAGTACGATTAAGGGGCATTCGGTCATATGATCAATTTTATACAGTTGCTGGGTATATTTGTAAACTCTTCTGGTGGTAAGTGGTTACCGTACAAGATCATTTAAAATAGTGTTTCTTAACCGGTGGTACTGGTTGGTCTCTCGAGGCTACCCAAGTGGTCTACGGAGCCAACCTAAAGCCATCCTTCGGACGTATTTATACATGTTTTACTTGTGGTAGGTCTATTTCTCCCACCTAATAGCAGCGTAAATGCACTTTGAAATAAAACTATTATTTACGGATTTTATCGCGGATTTGGTTTAATTTTACATTTTTTGAGTTCCCGACGTTTCGATTACTTTACAGCTTTCGTGGTCACGGGGCGGACTGTACTGTACTGTGTGGCCACGAAAGCTGTAAAGTAATTGAAACGTCGGGAACTCAAAAAATGTAAAATTAAACCAAATCCGCGATAAAATCCGTAAATAATAGTTTTATTTCAATGTGTAACATTCGCGTAAATCTAAGAAACCATTAAGCGTAAATGCACTGTTATGTTTTAGTTTGAAGGTTGTAGCCACAGTAACTACTGGACATATTAAGACTTATGTCTCAGGACGGCGAGCGCAGAGAAATGTAATTCACGGCGGTTTTTAGTTTTGCTACTGTCCATGAGCGGTCGTATCGCTTACCATCAGGGGAAGAGCATGGCCATCTCGCTATTCATTCAAAATAAAAAAAAAACTTTAATAACGTTTAAAACTATGAAAAGTAAAGAGTTTTGCAAAGTTTGAGAATCTCTGCCCTCACTTGTAAATAAATCGGGGCAAAAAACTGACTTATTCACCATTTACCAAGGATAAAAGTTCATTATAAAGAATTTTATGAATAGTACGAAAACTGTTTTCATTAAGTTACATAATACTTATATTCAAAAGTTTGTAACGATCCCGCGCCTTATCTACTGAACATAGTGTCTATTTCACCGCTTTATCGAAAATGCTATAGGCTTTATATCATCACGCTTTCACACTCTAATTATTTCTCTCAGTCACTCTAATTCTGAAGGTGTGATATTAAAAATTGTGTATGTTATTGTTTAAGTCATTTAATTTACCATACTTTGTGACGTCTCTATTTCTTGTGACAATTCTTTACAGTCCTTTTTGTGCATGTGCCAACAAATGGTTTTTCTTTCATTCCAAATAAAAGATCAGTTTAGCTGTTTGTCTAGGAAACGCATTGAGGCGGAATCAATCAAAGTCGAAAACAGCTGATGCAGACACATCGAATGTCGAGATAAAGACAGTTAGATTTCTAGACTTTAATGATTTAGAACCTAGGAATATTTTTGCACTGATTAAGGAATAGTAGTCATTCTACATTCCTCAGTTGTTACCACAGACTTTTAATTTATAGGACTTTTTTATTATATGTCTGTGGTTGTTACATACATCTTAACTAATATAACAAATGCACCCTACTGTAAGGTTTGCACAGTGGAAGACATTATGTTAGTAATGGGAATTATTAATATTTCAAATTAACATCACCACCTTGTTATTTTTAAGCCTTAGCATGCTCTATATCTCTGCTATTGATAATTGCTGCCCTCAGAATTTGTAAACAAAAAAACTGACCGTATATTATAACCATTAATTGATTACACACATAATTGATTTGTCAGTTTCTTCTTTAAATGGGTTCGTTAAAATAACTCACTCCTTTATAGATGACACGTTATCTTATAAAAATATTAGCCGGCTTTGTGGATCACAATCGCAATTCGCAAAATTTAGCTTATTTATATAATTTGTGAAATGTTATTATCGACTTCACTTGCTATTTGTGGTTACTATTGCTATTATGCCAACATTCTCCCGCCATCCCGCCAAACAGTAGTGTAAATGCACTGTTGTGTTTCGGTGTGAAGGATGTTGTAGCCAGAGTAACTACTGGATATTGTAAGGTTTATATTGGGATATATGTCAAAAACTAAAAAAATAATAAGTGACATTGGTAATATGGCGATTAATTTTTGGATATGGCTAATGGTTGGAATCATGGATTATTCTTTAATAATCGGCGGTATATCTTTATATACCGCCGGATTAAGCGAGTATTGGATGGGGAGAGAATATACGTATATAATGTACGGTATGTTTCGCGGAGCGGAACTAGAAATAATTTGTAAAAGAGAATAAGACCATGTTGACTGTATTGGAATAATATATAAATTGTGAAAAGTAAGTAAGTAGTAGAAGACTTTTAATGGAGTAATTCCTTCAAGTGAACCCCTTATAATATATTGAGATTTAACACCTTATGTCACAGCCTATCGAGGGCTATAGAATGCCAAGTATTGCATTGTAATTCAAGGTGTTTGGTTTTGCTGCTGTTCATGAGCGGTCGTATCGCTTATCATCAGGCGAACGGCGTGCTAGTCTCGCCATTCATACTCGGGATTCGAATCATGCACCTTTATGTTATCGTGCCATAGAATGACTCCGCCACCGAAGTAGTATCTACATGTAGACTTATACACATCATTCGTACCGCTTACAAGGGACTAAGTCTCTCAAACTTTGCAATCACACTCGAATCCGATTTAAGATGAAACTCCCGTATTCAAACTTTGGCGGTGTTTGGCAAACGTTTCCAAACTTTTGCCATGTGTTTATAGAATTTAGATATAGGTCACTTTAAGGCTCTGATCAAATATATACACCAGATACAGGGTCTGGAACAAAATCACACGCCAAAAGTGGCCGAGGTTGCTTATACGTATACATTTGTATTTCGAACCACGAGATGTAGCAAAAAGTCTTAAATTATAATCAACTTCAGGTAACAATACACCTTATTCCTTTAAGTTAAGATTAATCCCATCAAAAACATCCTGTAAAAAAATTCCAAGTCTCGCAGCTCAGGTTTTCTACCGCAAAAAGTTGTGAGATGCATGTAATACCAAGTCGATTAATTTATTTAGTCCTTAAGGGACCTTCTATAGAAAGTTATTATGTTAGTTATTACCATATCAATATTAAAAATTCTTTACGTTTTAAATAAATGGATCGACTTGGCCATCGCATGAAAATATAATGTATCGTACAATTTATACATAATGCTACTGGCCAAGTCGATCTATTATTTAAAACGTAAAGAATTTTTAATATTGATATGGTAATAACTAACGTAATAACTTTCTATAGAAGGTCCCTTAAGGACTAAATAAACTAATCGACTTGGTATTACATGCATCTCACAACTTTTTGCGGTAGAAAACCTGAGCTGCGAGACTTGGAATTTTTTTACAGGATGTTTTTGATGGGATCTCACGTCTTTTTGTAGAATCCTACTTTTTTTCCTTTTCGGTACTTCTTACTTCTAGAATATCACTAACGATTTTTCTTAAAGCCTCTGTCTTATGGATTTTTCTTATTTTTGTAGGTATCAATTTATCACAAATATAGCGGATTTGATTATTAATGTTCTTTCTTTCATTGTAATTGATATTTTCGAGTTATTTAATCTATTTATTTGCAAGTTTTTCTTCGTCATGTTTTTCTAGAGAAATGTTGTACAGTTTCATGGGCTGAATACACCATTTCCCTCTCTATATCCCCTCCTATTATGCCTCATGTATATAGTCTATGTCTGCTAGAAGTGCCTTAGACTTTTGATGATCGGTCAGTCAGTCAGTGAGTGACAAAATTACGAAAGTTTGACACATTATAATTCTTAAACTACTAGTTCAAATTGAATGAAATTTTAAATATACCGTGTTTACACAATGCCTACTTAGTAACTGAAAATACAGGCTTCTTGCTTTAACCACAACGAAGTTATGGGGGGTTGAAAATGGTCTGAATTGCTTCGAGAAAAGGATGTTACGGCCTATAGCTCGACTTGGAGGGGGCTCGGCCGCGCCCCCAGATTATATTTTTGACCATACTAAAATCAAATAAGAGCACACGCTTATTTCTGTTCTTATTTCTCATGCCGTTTTTTACGCGGTTACTTATAATCTAGTGTACATTTAATTTTAAGCTTTGAGGCAAATGTTTTTAAAACATTGAAATGAAAATAATGGAATCCATTAATTGATTGAAACTTGTAGGTAGGTATCTGAAATTTGAGAGGTCGCCTGGTCTGTCATAATCTGTCAAACAGCAGTGTAAATGCACTGTTGTGTTCCAGTTTGGAGGACATTGCAGTTAGTGCTACTGAATATAATGAGACTTGATATGTTATGTATGATGATGATGATTGTAAGCGATACGACCCCTCATGGACAGTAGCAAAACCAAACACCTTGAATTACAAAGCAATGCTTAGCATTCCACTGCGCTCGCCATCCTGAGACATAAGATGTTAAGTCTCAGTATGTCCAGTAGTTACTCTGGCTACAATATTCGAACCCGCGGCCTTTCGTTTCCCATTCAGTGCCAAACCTACTAAAGCATTTGGACTTCACAAAATTATTTTTATAAAATTAGCATCGGTTTTAAAAATATACCGTAAATAATTTTGTTTTAAATATTGAAATAAAAATATAATAATACTATTAATATTAATTATCAAAGAAATAAAATTGTATGTTTATATGAAATTTTTACCTGCATAATAGTTTTAGATTTACTAAAATGTTGCATACATATATAAACTCACGCCTTTTTCTCAGAAGGGGTAGGCAGAGGTGCCAGGACACCCACATTTCGCCTTGCATGTTCCGTCCCACGATGTGATAGGGGCAAGCCTACCGTCATATCGGGCACAAATTCCAGACTCCGAGCTGATAATGAATATAAAATACAAACTATATTTATCTAATAAGCTCTAATATATAAAGCTGAAAAGATTGTTTGTCTGAACACTAATCGCAGAAACTACTGGTTCAAATTGAAAACATATTTGTTGCCTATATGGCCTAACCACTCTCAATCGTATTCTCGATTGTAGAGTAGGCCCGTGCCCTGCAGTGGGACGTATATGGGCTGATACATACATACCGTAGTTCAACTACGTCACCGATGCATGCAAATGTTACACATTGAAATAAAACAATTTTTTACGGATTTTGTCGCGAATTTGGTTTAATTTTAATAAGTCCGCTCCCAGATCATGGGCCCTACTATACAAATCTGAAATTCGAATCTTCATGACGTTTTTCGTTTCGAAACCTACTCTGTAACACGAAATTCGAATCTTCGGATCGAAGAATGAATGATTCGAATATATCGGCAATCCGAACATTTACAGAGTAGGTACATTCGTATCGTCACAAACTTCGTTCGTCAGAAGTTTCGAACTTCGTTTCGGATGAATATAGTGCCCCATGCTGTAAAGTAATCAACACGTCGGGAAGTTAAAAATGTAGAAATTAAACCAAATCCGTGATAAAATCCGTAAACAATAGTTTTAGTTCAAAGTTTAACGTAAATCTAAGAAATATTTACATCCGAGCATATCCATAAAACATGTGTTAGTAAGTTAAATTAATATAAATATGAGGAATTATATTCTGTATTCATTTCGAAGCGAGATATTCCTTTAAAATGAAATTGATTTTTGTACTTTTAACTATTTTTGGTAAGTTATGTATTTACATACTTCATTGCACACTTTAATAAGATAAATAATCTATATAAATGATATAATGAAAATGAAAATAATTTATTGAATCCATTAAGATGTTCTACATCATTTAGATTCAGTTATTTTTGTATCTACCACCCGGTTCAGAAAGCGGTTTTCACTAGAGAAGAACGGGCAAGAAACTATTTTCAAAACCAGTTTACAATGTAGTGATTATTACAAAAGTTACAAGTGGTTTAAATCAGAGCAGTTCATTTATAATAATTTGTTAAAATACTTGACATGCATGCATGTCATCACATAACTAATCGCTGACAAAGCATATAAAGAGGAAATCCGTATCCGTATCAGCCCATATACGTCCCACTGCAGGGCACGGGCCTACTCTACAATCGACAGTACGATTGAGAGTGGTTAGTACAGTCCACCACACTGGCCTAGTGCGGGTTGGCTTAGAGGAAGAGGAAATATTTGATTGTTTTTTTTTTATTGCAATGAATGGATACCACTGCTTGCTTGCTTGCTTGCTTGCTACGACACAAGATTCGATCTTAGTGTGGCGTCAGGACTATGTATGTGTCTGTTGGGTGTATTTATTTATTTAAATAACTTAAACTAGATAATTCAATTCTTGACTTGACTAAATAGTATAAAACAAAGTCGTTTCTCTCTCCCTATGCAAGCTTAGATCTTTAAAACTACGCAACGGTTTTTTAATAGATAGAGTGATTGAAGAGGAATTTTTATATGAATAATACATACATATTAGGTATTTGGTGTGAAGTTTCCTGGTGGCAAGTCTCTCATATGTGAGAGGCCGCCTGGGCAGATACCCCCGCTAGTCTATTTCTCCCGCCAAACAGAAGTGTAAATGCACTGTTGTGTTTTGATTAGAAGGAAATTATAGCCAGAGTAACTACTGGACACATTGAGACTTAACATCTTATGTCTCAGAATGGCGAGCGCAGTGGAATACGAAGCATTGCTTTGTTATTCAAGGTGTTGTTTGGTTTTGCTACTGTCCATGAGCGGTCGTATAGCTTACCATCAGGCGAACGGTAAGCTCGTCTCGCCATTCATTGCAATAAATAAATAACACCCAACAGTCACATACATAGTGTCCTGATCCCACACTAAGATCAAGTCTTGTGTCGTGGGTATCAGGAACTACGAGAGACTTTTCGGTCTCACAAACACCCAGACCCGGAAGAAATATTTGTGGGCCGCACAAACATTTCTCTCGGTGCGGGGATCGAACCCGCGGCCTCTCGTTTCACAGGCGGCGTCTAACCAACTGCGCCACGGAGGCTGTCATATATGTATTTCTGCAACCAGGGAAGCTGGTAGCTTGTTCTAAATATTAGAATGGTTCTTTAATAAAACAGTTTTAAAGCATATTATTTTGTTCACAGCATTGTTGCAAGGCACCATACTCGCTTCTGAAAATCTTTTCGACCAACAGAATGGAATATCTTCGTTGTTAGGACTACCCTTGCAGATGCCAGCGAATCTACTCAGCAGCTTGATGAGAAATAAATAAATAAAATTGATTTGTGTTTTATTAAAACTGTATTTACTTATAGCTATGTTATTTTTTTTATATACATACAATATAATACAGGGTATATCAAGACTGCTACCGAAAACAAACCTGGGTGGTAGTTTTAGCTACTATGTACAAACACAATGCAACTTAAAATTTCGCATTTTTTAAATTTTTTTTAAATGTCATCATTTTTGAGTGGTAAATCCATAGTTTTTACTAAAATAATAATTGAAACTATTTTATGCCTTAGAGTCTTTATAAATAAAAGCGTATACACTGTTAATTTAGGAAAAAAAATGTATTTACCGCCCAAATACAACTATATGAAAAAAATCGTCACATTGTTTGCTACATTTTCTGTTGCATTGTGGCTAAAGTCGCTTAAACTATGAGCCGGCTTCGTTTTCGGTAGCAATCTTGATATACACTGTATATCAATATAATATAATATATCAATATAATCTAATAATAAAAAAAATAAAAACCGACTTCAAAACAAAAATCCACTAAAAACCAAAAATAAATAAAATAATAACTACCACTCCAAAGCAAAAAAATAATATTTATTTTATGGAGCTCGTGCATGTTGATTAATTTGCTTAATGACTTGACTAGCCAACAAATCAAAATATATGCGTAACATATTGAAGGCGGGCCGCCCAGTACCAAACATATAGGACCTATGCCTTATATTAATTTAAATATCTATATGTTTGGTACTGGGCGGCCCGCCTTCAATATGTTACGCATATATTTTGATTTGTTGGCTAGTCAAGTCATTAAGCAAATAAATCAACATGCACGAGCTCCATGAAATAAATATTATTTTTTTGCTTTGGAGTGGTAGTTATTATTTTATTTATTTTTGGTTTTTAGTGGATTTTATTTTGAAGTCGGTTTTTATTTTTTTTATTAAAAATTTTAGTTATTTTTATCTTTTTAGTGTTGATAGGCATTTAAATGAAAAAGATTTGGTCTCCACAAGGAATATGTTCTTTCCGATGACAATAAAATCGCTAAAATCGGCTAAAAGCTGCCAAAGATATTGGAATACTCACATGTTTATTATTTTTTCTCCCCCCCCCCCCTTCCTTCGCGCCTACCCCTTTTTCCCTCAACCACTGTAGCCTAGCCTTTATACTGAACTCAATGCAAAAATAACCGTTGAAATCCTATTAAATTTTGAGGAGTTCTACTCTCCAGGTCCGAACATGATAATAAGATCTTAATGTTGTGTTCCTGGGATCAACCTGTCAATACGTTTTTTCCAATGAAAAAGAAATCACTAAAATCGCTTAAAAGCTGCCGAAGATATTAGAATTTACGTGTATTTTAATTTTATCACCCCCACCCCTTTTTCCCTCTCTCACTGTATCTTAACTTTTCTAATGAACGTAATGCAAAAAGAACCATTGCAATTCTCCTTAATTTTAAGGAGTTCCCCTCTCCAGGTCCGAAGATATTCATCAGATCTTCACCATATTTTTATGGGACCAAACGACAAGCACCAGCTTTCAATCAAAGAAAAAATGATCGAAATCGGTTCACACCATAGATTTAGTATAAAACATAGATCGGCAATGTGAAAGAGATAGAATAATTTAACTCATATGTTAAAGCGAGATGCATGATGCGACCATACGTTTACACAGAAGTAGCCTGCAGTGACCCAGAGTCGAAATATGTCAAACTAAGCGAGCAACAAAATTCGCTTATTTTCATAATTTATTTAATTTTACAGTACTTGGTTATATTTATTAAACGTAGTTTATTATAGTGCATTGTGCAGTGCCAAGGTGTGGTTCATGCAGGCGTAAAAATCCGAAATAATTAAAGTTTTCACAGGTACCGGCCACTTTTGCACAATACTATTTTGTGACGATATTATAGAATAAAATGGAAAAAACGGTAGAAAAGAATATAGTATTTCATTATATAAATACGCTGAAAGTATCCATTACGTATAAAAAATAATATCAAATACGTGAATTTACAATAATTTCAACCAAAAGTTGCTAGGGATTGACTGACAGGTTCGATCAATAAAAGGTTGTCGATAAAATAGTCGATGACAACACATGTTTCCCTACATTTTTATGGAGCTATAGTATATTGTGATAGTGTGCATTCTTCTTCTTCTTCTAGCTGGCGTTATCCCGGCCATATTTCCCCAGCCATTATTATCGTATTCATTCTACAATATTAGTTATTACTTTACTTTTTCTCATTTTTTATATTTGTGGAATAGTTAATATAACACTTCATGTGTGTGATTAATGAATTAAGAACCTGTTTCAGTCTCTGTCAAGAGGCTGTCAATTTATAATAGTAAAACAAGAACATATTCGATATTATTATAAAATATGCAATACTTCTATGCACAGCATGATCGTCCAAACCTTGAAGCAACATTATTCATGTATCATAACATCAGGTATAGGTTTTTTTTTTTATTGCATTGAATGGCGAGACGAGCAAGCCGTTCGCCTGATGGTAAGCGATACGACCGCTCATGAACAGTAGCAATATTCCACTGCGCTCGCCATCCTGAGACATAAGATGTTAAGTCTCAATATGTCCAGTAGTTGCTCTGGCTACAATGTCCTTCAATCCGAAACACAACAGTGCATTTAAGCAGTGTTGTTTCACGGGAGAAATAGACATTGCGGTGGTATCTACCCAGATGGCCTCTCACATATGAGAGACCTACCACCAGTGATAAAACCAGTGGTTTAAAATTTATAATTCTCTTAGGAAAAACATTAGTTTAGGTAACGTGATCGAGAAAAGCTTCATAGTTTATTAAACTAATAATCACGGATTTTGTTGCAGACTGAGTCCACCCTGTGACTACGAAAACTGTAAAGTAATCGAAACTTCGCGACGGGAAATTAAAAATGAAAAAAATAAACCGAAAACGCTAAAACTTTGTAAATTATAGTTTTATTTTAATAAAAGGTTTTTTTTGTTCTCAATTTAATTAGTATATGTACTATGTATACATCACAATGAAAATAATAATTTTGTTCAGGTGAACATAAAGACCCATACAAAACATCTCAAACAAAATGTTTTCAAATAATATGACAATTTATCTTTATTTATTTGTGTGTTTATCAATCTGTATTGAAATAAACACATCAATAAGTTTCTGTTAATATATAATAAAATGTCGCATATATCCATAACATTTTATTTCACAACTACAGGCCGACAGCTAAATCGATATCGATGTGATAGTATCGAAAGTGCATGGTACACCACTATATGTCAAGCACACATGCAAACTTCACGCACACACTCGTAAATCAGTTTTGGTCGCGCTGAAAATGACACATTGCCGATCTATGTTCTATACTACATCTATGGTTCACACAGTACAGAGAAACGAGGTAACAAACATAAAAAAAAAAAATAAAAAAATAAAAAGGCAACATACAGTCGAATTGAGAACCTCCTCCTTTTTTTGAAGTCGGTTAAAAATAGATCATCAGTTAGTATATATATCAAAATAGTTCGTCTAGTGTGAAGTTTTCTCTGTGATTTTTTTTCTAACTGCAGTATTTTTTTTGTATATACACAGTCAGGTCATAAGTATTGTCTCACATTAAAATCTTTTCTTTTAGAATGCTGGCCACAAAAAAGTTTATTGAATTCGAGTTTCGAATTGTTCATGAAAATAAAAATGTATACTTTTTAGAATTTCACTCATTTTTAAATATGGAGTGGACGCTTAAAGAAGACCGTGTTGCAGTTATTGCGTCGCATCGTTGCGGTTACGCGCCAATTCAAATTTTTGACATACTGAAAAATTTGAATTTAACCAAAAGATTCGTTTATCGTACCAAATAACGATATAATGAAGACTCTAGTGTAGATGACAGGTCAAGAAGTGGTCACCCTCGGTCTGTTAGGACTCCACCAGTGATAAAAGCTGTGAAGGCGCGAATTCAAAGAAATCCCAAATGTAAGCAGAAACTGTTGGCACTTCAGATGGGGTTAAGCAGAACCACGGTGAAAAGGGTGTTAAATGAAGACTTAGGGCTTCGGGCATATCGAATAAAAACAGGACATCGTTTGAATGCTCATCTAATGGACCTGAGACTGAAGAGATGCCGCGCTTTGTTGAAGCAGTACGCGGGAAAAAATATCGGGAAATTCTTTTTTCAGATGAAAAAAAATTTACCGTAGAAGAGAGCTACAACAAACAAAATGATAAGGTGTACGCACACAGTAGTGAAGAAGCGAGCAACCGTATTCCGCGTGCCCAACGAGGTCATTTTCCATCCTCGCTCATGGTATGGTTGGGAGTTTCTTATTGGGGCTTAACAGAGGTACATTTTTGTGAGAAAAGTGTAAAAACGAATGCAGTTGTGTTTCAAAATACAGTCCTGACGAACCTTGTGGAACCTGTTTCTCATACCATGTTCAATAACAGGCACTTGGGTATTCCAACAAGATTCGGCGCCAGCTCATAGAGCGAAGAGCACACAAGACTGGCTGGCGGCGCGTGAAATCGACTTCATCCGGCACGAAGACTGGCCCTCCTCCAGTCCAGATTTGAATCCGTTAGATTATAAGATATGGCAACACTTGGAGGAAAAGGCGTGCTCAAAGCCTCATCACAATTTGGAGTCACTCAAGACATCCTTGATTAAGGCAGCCGCCGATATTGACATGGAACTCGTTCGTGCTGCGATAGACAACTGGCCGCGCAGATTGAA
The DNA here is from genome assembly GCA_009982885.2 of Hyles vespertilio. Taxonomy (NCBI): domain Eukaryota; kingdom Metazoa; phylum Arthropoda; class Insecta; order Lepidoptera; family Sphingidae; genus Hyles; species Hyles vespertilio. Next base: position 8,149,963 of record CM042829.1, read on the forward strand.
GGCCTGTATTCAAAATCACGGAGGTCATTTTGAATAAACTTTAGTGTCATAAGAATCTATGTTTTGTTAAGTTCATTTTGGTATATAAATGTTTACATAATGAATAAACTTGGTTCAATTATTTTATATTAAACATGTGACAGAATTTATGACCTGACTAGTTATATAAAATATTAAGCTATTCTACTATCGAAAATACGAGATCGTATAAAATATTAGCCCAATGACTTTGTTAATTACAAAAGGACATTGCAAAAAAATTCTTATTTAAATAATTTGTGAAATGTTATTATAGACTTCACTTGCTATTTATTAATTTATTTATTTATTTATTCTTTACTACACATACAAAAAAACAAAAGGCATTCAATATTTTACAAATAAAATAAAAGAGTACAGTTGCTATTTGTGATTGCTATTAATTCCAACCTTAATTGGTTTATTTAGTTTAAAGCTTTGATTTGTTTTCCCCACGATACAATGTATTCCTACCTTGACTTAGAAATGTCCTGGTACTTATGTTTTGTAATATGAAATCATTATTATATTTTATAAAGTTTGTTAAAGGCTCTTTAATGAACTTGTTTGTAATAGTAAAGTTAAATAATAACTACGACAAATATGTATTATATTCTGAAGCTAATAAATAAGATGGCAAACTTCGTAAAACAAAGCAACAATATGTATTGCAGTAAATGATAAAACCAGGACCACTGAGTTTGACTCGCTGGATCTACTCAGAAATGGGTCGCGCCGCGTAGTATCCAGTGGTAAAGTAAAGCCCGCTGTGTTTGTTCGTCGGGTTTTCTCAGTCAGGGCCGCGTTGGTGGTAAAAATAAACTGTTACGTACCGTTTTAATAATACTCATGGTCCACTAAGAATTTGCTTAAAACAAATTATGTGTTGTAGACAGAATCTTTGGAAAATGAATATAATGTAACAAATTCCTTATTCAACTTTCTTTGTTTATGTTTAAGTAATTTGTGGAAACTTCGCTGGATTGAGTATTAATATTTTAAACGCGTTTATAGTTACTACTATTGTTCTGTTTGTATACCAAATATTAATAACAAGAAATAAAAATTAGTAAATAGAGATTAAGTATTATATATATTGGCTTGTTTAATTGCCTACATGATCAATAAAATAATTTCATTTCCCTTAAGTGTATCGTATTTCGTATAAAGTAAAATAAAATACCCTAAAAACTTAATTAAAAAATAAACGGCACATGACATCCAAACATATTTTTATTAAAAACATTTTTGACACCACAGTTCATGTCCAAACAAATCCAATACAAAAAATCCTAATACATTTAGACAATCGCCAAAAAAAAAATCCAAAACATTTCTTCATAATTCCCTTTTAATAGCAAGGAGGGCAGGGCGGCAGACATGGGTTACAGGGGGGTAGGCAGGGGTTACAAGGGGGTAAACAGGGCTGGCAGGGATCACAAGGTACACAGGGGTTGCATGGAGGAGGGCAGATACAAGGGGTGTATACTGTAGCTGGGCACGCGCAGGGGGTTGGCTGGCAGGGGACGCATATTTGGGGGGGACATATGCAAGGTTGTCCTGGGCGGCCGATGCAGACTGTACTTCCATCGCTCGTGGAACAGCAGCGCCATGGAGCTGCTGTAGCGAAGGTTATCAGAGCTGGAAAATTTGATTAAGTATTTTATTATTCAGGTAAATTAATAATTTGGCGGCCGCCATGGCGCAGTTGGTTAGACGCCGCCTGTGGAATGAGAGGCCGCGGGTTCGATCCCCGCACCGAGAGAAATGTTTGTGCGGCCCACAAACATTTCTTCCGGGTCTGGGTGTTTGTGAGACTGAAAAGTCTCTCGTAGTTCCTGATACCCACGACACAAGACTCGATCTTAGTGTGGGGTCAGGACTATGAATGTGACTGTTGGGTGTTATTTATTTATTATTTATTAATAGTAGCGCGTGCTGGTAAACGCACCAGACGCGGCTGCCAACATGTTCACGGTGGTCGCGGATTCAAATGACGCACTACCTCTGACTTTTCGGAGTCATGTATGTATTGATAGTCAATCTCCACGCATTATAATGAAAGAAAACATCGTGAAGAAACCTACGATTTACAAAAACTTCTATGGTATGTAAAGTCCGCCTGCACGAGGCCAGCGTGGTGGACTCTACTAACCACTCGTAATATTCTCGATTGTAGAGAATGCCCGTGCCCTGCAGTCGGACGTATATGGGCTGATCCATCCCAATTAATAAAGCATAAAAAAATAACACCCAACAGTCACATACATAGTCCTGACTCCACACTAAGATCGAGTCTTGTTTCGTATCAGAAACTTCGAAAGACTTTTTGCTCTAACACCCAGACCTGAGACAAATAAATAGGCCTCAAAAACACATGTTTCATGCGGGGATCGAACCCATAGCCTCTCACGGAGGCTGTCATTATAATAAAAATATATTAAAATGATATTTACCCAAAACTAAAACTGCCTGGTGCCACATTGTTGCCTGCACTGACTTCAGACTGCATGGAAACTGCTTATATACTACATCTTTGTATATATCATGCTTAACCAACAATGACTAGACCATTACTAATCACCGATATGACTTTAACCTTGAAAAATAACGCATTTTGCATCAAAGATTTGGTTTAACTTTCTGTATCAGCCCATGTACGTCCCACTGCAGGGCACGGGCCTCCTCTACAATCGAGGGTATTGAGAGTGGCGGGCGGACTTTACATACCATAGAAATTCATAAAAATTGCAATGGCAGGCAGGTTTCCTCACTCACGATGTTTTCCTTCACCGTGATACCGGTTTAACTTTAGATGTTTTTCTATAAAAGTAAATGGCGAGACGAGCATGCCGTTCGTCTGATGGTAAGTTATATGACCGCTCATGAACAGTAGTAAATCCAAACAACACCTTGTTTTACAAAACAATGCTTGTATTCCACTGCGCTTGCCATCCTGAAACATGAGATGTTAACTGTCGGCATGTCGTACTCTGGCTACAATGTCCTTCACATCGAAACACAACATTGCATTACATGGAGAAATAGGCAGTGTTTTAGTGAATTTAATTGAATTACTCCGTCCCTTCCACTCGGACGTAGAGACAGTCCCGCCCTCACACCCACCACTGCAACTCCTGTAAGCCAGGATGAACAGTGGTACGCAATGTAATGACACTGAGCATTGAAGCTCAGCGAGTCTCCGGGAATGTCTAACTTGTCTTTAACCCGCAACGAAATCAATCAGAAAGTTAAATTAATAGAAGGAGTTGGAAATAAATTATTGTCCACTTCCCTCCGTGCAAAGCGGGTGACAAAACAATGAAATAAAGAGGTAAATAACCTCGCAAAAAGACTTTTACAGCCGGAGAAGCCAGCTGTAAAGCACCACGGATCAAATCATCATTACATTTAAATGGGACCTATTATGTGAGTTGTTACACTTGATTCCAGTCGTAGGTATGGCAAAAACTACTCGGACGTATTGGCCATGGAATAGAAGAGAGATGAATGCGTCACTAGCTCAACGCTGAGGACGATCGTGGCTTTCTATCGTTTGTTCACTTTGTTCTGCGCTATCACTCGCACGCTCGGCTCTGGCGAAACGTGACTATGAGTCATGCTTTTTCGTACGCTGACGACGTTCATTAATTTATAAGATGATATCACGTCAAAAAAAATGTGTCGTGCGTATAATAAAAAACGAGAGACTTTCCCGACTTACAAACATCCAGATCTGAGACAAATAAATGGGTTTCTCCAACATTTGTTTAAGTGTATTTTATTATTTTTGGTACACCAAATAAATCTTAAACTAAACTTATATTTAACATAAGAGTACAAATAGCAGTCGTATCGTTCGAGGCAATCTCTTACCGACTACCATGGGATGAATCATAAGAGAAGGAAAATAAAGATACGGCCGTCTAAAGGATACTATCAGGATATTATTTTATCGCAAAGATTGGCGAAAGGAGCCTGTCATTCGCCTGATGGTAAGCGGTGCTACCGCTCATGAATTGTAGCCACACCATGAACAAAAAAGCAATGCTTGGCTTTTCAGTGCGCTCGCCATCCTGAGACATAAAATGTCATTTCTCAGACAAACCAAGTAATTGGTTTTGTGGGACTAATTGTATTTTTTTTTGTTATTTTGTCTTAATATAATCAATAAATGGAAAAAAAAGTGTCAATATGTAGTAGTTACTGGCTACAATGTCCTTCAAACCAGAACACAACAGTGCATTTACACTACTGTTTAGCGGGAGAAATAGACATTGCGGTGGTACCTACCCTGGCTGCCTCTCACATATGAGAGACCTTCCACCAGTAAAAAGATAAAGCTTTAATGATAAAAATAGGAAATAATGAAGTTTAACCTTCAAATTTCAATATTTTCCTTCAATTTCAACCCATAACAAATTACTTTATGAACTACGAATGCTTATTTCACTTCAAATCGAACGTGTCATAACTAAAACATTATTCCAGTATATAAATGGTTAAAAAATGTGAAAAATTCAGAAGGGACTGAAATGGGGCGACTAACGGCATTGGGTATAATAGGTATGTAAATTTATATGAATTCTGTTTACAAGATAATATTATACAGGTTATACAAAGACTGGTACCAAAACGAAGCTGGGTGGTAGTTTAACTCACTTCAGATACAATGCAACTAAATTTTTAGTGTTATTTTTTTCCTATCTTATAATATTTGTGTGGTAGATTTATACTTTTTTTGAGCTTCGCTCAGTGACTTAAAATATCTTTATCAGCCTATATACGTCCCACTGCAGGGCACGGGCCTCCTCTAAAATCGAGAATACGATTGAGAGGGGTTAGTACAGTTCACCACGCTGGCCTAATGCGGGTTGGCGGACTTACATACCATTGAAATTCTTATAAATGGCTATGGTAGCTCGCAGAACAGATGGCCGTTGGAGCCGGAAGGTTTTAAAGTGGATTCCAAGTACAGGCATGCGAAATGTCGGACGCCCGCCTACAAGGTAGGCAGTAGGCAGGTAGGTAGACCTGGCTAATTTTGGAGAAAGTCGCTGGATGCAGGCCGCTTCCAACAGGTCATTGTGGCGATCCTTGGGGGAGGCCTATGTTCAGCAGTGGACTTCCTGTGGCTGATATGATGATGATGATGCTATGGTTTGCAGGTTTCCACACGATGTTTTTCTTCACCGTGGTAGTGCGTGGTGATTGAATATCTCATACTTATATATTATAATTACCCTTAAAATATTATTATCAAGTCAAGCCAATATAAATAAAATCTTTTTTGTTACAGCGTTAATAGCATCGGTGTCGGCAGCACCCGCGCCGCAGTTTTTACCCTGCGTGCCTTGTATTCCACCGTGTCCACCACCATGCCCACCCTGTCCACCACCATGCCCCCCCTGTCCACCACCATGCCCCCCCTGTCCACCCTGCCAACCCTGCCAGCCCTGCCAGCCTTGTCCGCCCTGCCCGCCCTGTGAACCTTGCGTCCCCTGTCCACCCCCGTGCGACCCGTGTGTGCCATGCAACCCCTGTTTACCGCCCTGTGATCCTTGCGACTCAGCTTGTAAGTACTATGTTATAAGATAAACGATACCAAACCGCATTAGGCCAGCGTGCTAGAATATATGGTCTAACCACTCATTCGCACTCTCGATTGGAGAGGAGGCCTGTGCCCTGCAGTAGGACCTATATGGGCTGATAAAGAAGAAGAAAAGAAGGCAGACGGGCATGATGGTAAGCCATCACTGAAGCTCATGGACCTTTATAATGCCAGGGATCTTGCACTGCCAGGTGCTGCCTATAAGAATAGGACTCTTTTTAAACCTAGTTTGAAGAAGGACAGGTCATAACGCGAAAGCGACATTCCATAATACTACTGAAAGTCACTTTACTCGCAATGAAAAAATCAAATAATTCCATTTAGAAGATCCGACGCCACAAAGACACAGTTCCAGCTATAATGTCTATTCGTGTAAGGGATTAAAGAAAATACAACCTAGAATAAACAAAAGAAAAAGTTGTAAAGAAAAAAATAACGCATTTTATATTTCTTATATTTAAAATTTTTGAATATTATTTTCTATGATTAAGTTTCAATTTTTGTTTATTAATTATTGCTGATGTTATGTAGTTGGTTTAACGCTGTACATCACTTAAGTTGTCCATTGAAAATTAGCGCTGTGTTGTGGTTATCACAGCACATCATAACATTTAGATTTTGCAACTGCGTGGTGGTCTGAATGTAACGGAATATGAATACCACTATCACACATACTACCGACGTGAAATAATAGCTTGGTAATCATTTAAACCACGTATATCTACCATAAGTATTTCCACAATCACCAAGCCAATCATTTTCCTTACAGCACCATGCGGCGACGGACCAGTACGAGTAATGCTACAACGCAACACAGTTCCCGACCGCCTGCGTCAAGTCGGCTTCCAAGAAGTGCCTGTTCCAGGGGGCACATTCTACATCGCCACATCCCCTGACGTCATCATCCAACCCCCATCTATCCTCATCAGGCCTCCTCAACAGCCACCAATCACACCCCCTGCGATCACAGTCCAACCCCCTCCAATGCCCGCTGTCACCCCTAGGCCTATTGTAGTCCGCCCAGCCCCTATCCCCGACATAACCCCTCCGCCAGTCATAGCTCGACCCAACCCCTTACCCGCGATCCAACCTGCAACGATAGTGGTTAGGCCGCCCAAGCCAGCCCCTATCCAACCGCCAGCGATTACTGTAACCCAGCCTAAACCGGAGGCTTTTACCCCTCCCCCCATTTTGGTGAGGCAAAGGGCCCAGCCGGCTATCCAAGGACCTAGTATTTGTATATCTACGGCCGCTTTACAAGGGAGGGGGGATGGATATGGGTCGTTGGGAGGTTTAGGAGGTTTAGGGGTAGAAGGTTTCGGAATGGGAGGTTATCAGCCGTCGTATGACTCTGGTTTGTCTCCTTGTGGCCCCTGCGTGTCTCCCTGTGCCCCCTGCGTCTCTCCCTGTGGCCCCTGCCTGCCCCCCTGCCCGGAACCCTGTGGACCTTGCTAAATATCTAGGCTTTTAACACTACAAAGAATTACCAACTTTATAGTACAGAGAAAGAGCTGAATTGAGACTACAAATGAGAGATTATGGTAAAGGGGTGATTTTTCATTACTTGTTTTGTAAAACTACTTATTTTGAAGTGATAGAACTTTGATTTGTATTCTTGTCCAAATATATATCAAAATAATTATGTCTTAGTTATTCTGTGATTAATTGTGACAAGAAAGATTAATCTCTTGTTTGTAGTCATTACATTACACAACCATCTATGAATTGTAGTTTAAAGACTACAATATCTATACAATGTAGTTATTTTACAACTTTAACTCTTTTTCTGCACATTAAGACCTTGTAGTGTTATTAATAATTTCCAAGATCTCCCGAAAACGAATACCACTTTCATTAGCTATAAAGGTACTACTATATGTGTAGTCATTTGTAGTCTAATGATTATGGCCTGTAGTATAATTTTCATGCCCGTAGTCATTTAAACTGTAGTGTAGTGTGTACAAATGTCGTGTATGTATGTATGTATATGTCTATAAATATTATAATATATATCTTATTGTATTATGAATTGGTTTATTTTTTAATTATAAGTAAAAATTTCACTATACAGGGTGTCTCAAGAGTGTGACCGAAAACAAAGTCTGGTGGTAGTTTTAGTGACTTCAAATTAGATCAAATATACACTAGATTAGAAGTAATGGCCTAAAAAATGGCAAGAGAAATAAGAGCACAAATAAGCGTGTGCTCTTATTTGAATTTAGTATGGTCCAAACCATAATAAATCTTAATTTAAAGGAATAAGGCTTATTGTTACCTAAATTTGAATAAAATTTAAGACTTTTTGCTACACACATAGTTCGAAATTAAAATGGAAATGTATAACCAACAAAAATAACTCTTTTGAAAATGAAAATAATTTATTGAATCCATTTAAATGTTCAAAATCATTTAGATTCAGACATGTTTCAACCAAACCAGTTCACAATGTAGTGATTATTACAAATGTTACAAGTTGGTTAAATCAGAGCAGTTCATTAATAATTTGTATTTTACAAATAATTTATTTATTTATTTAAAACTTTATTGTACACCTAAAACTAACAAGACAGAAAAAAAATACAACAAAAAAAAAACAATAATGTACAAAAGGCGGTCTTATCGCTCGAGGCGATCTCTTACAGACAACCAACCACTGGATGGATGAGATGGAACCAAACAGTTTTGGGGTACCATGAGGTGTACGAAAGGGTAATGGACATATTATATAAAGAATATAAACCTAATAAATATATAAATAAATATATACATATAAAATACATATATATAATATATACACGCTATACATGCAAATATTACAAGCAATATCTTCAATTTAATTGTGAAAGATAATGTTTTTTTACTAATCTTTTGAATATGGGCAGTGATTTTGCCCGCCCCACTGCGACAGGTAATGAATTCCACAGCCTAGCAGCTTGTACAGTGAAAGATTTGTCATAAAATGTAGTGGAATGCACTGGGATTTTAAGTGTTAAGTTCTCTGATGACCTCAGGAATCTTGAATGCGTATCATGAAGAAACTCAAATCGTTTATTAAGATACGGGGGAGAATGGGGATTAAAGAGTATAGAATAAAGGAGAGATAGAATATGGGTATTCCGGCGAAACCGAATGGGTAACCACTTGAGCTTGTTACGGAATTCAGAAACGTGATCATATTTGCGCAATCCAAATATAAATCTAATACAAAAGTTTTGAAGACGCTCTTAGTTTATTGAGTTGTACCTCAGTGAGATTAAGATAACTGGCATCCGCATAATCAAGGATGGGGAGCATTAGGGATTGAGCAAGCGATTTTCTCGTGGCGATTGGTAGAAAATTGCGTAACCTCCGCAGGGACCCAGCCGAGGCGAATAGCTTCCTACTCAACTCTCGAAGCTGGGGACCCCAGGAGAGAGATTTGTCAAGAATAATAGCTAGATTTTTCACTGTGTCGTGAAAAGGAATAGCTATTCCATTGCAAGAAACTGACGGTATATGCGACCAGTTCAATCTAGACATCAACCTGGGGCTGCCGACAACAATGACCTGCGTTTTAACCGGGTTAAATTCAATTCCAAACTCATTACTCCAATTATAAACGCGTCCAATGTCTTCATTAATAGCTAAGACAGCATCTTTCAGCTCATCTGGATATGCTTGAGAATATATTTGGAGATCATCTGCATAAAGGTGGTAGAAAGAACGAAGAGTATTTGTGATTAAGTTTATAAAGATTCTATATCTAGAGCAGAGGAGATAGCACGCCACCCTGTGGAACGCCAGCAGAAACGGTGCACCAAGAAGATAAATTATCTTCAACACATATCCTCTGCCGGCGTCCGAACAGGTAACTACGAAACCAATCAACCGCACTTGGAGATATGTTAAGTGAAAACAATACACTGAGTAATATATCAAGATCGACCGTGTTGAAAGCGTTGCTGAAGTCAAGCAGAGCTAAAACTGTCAGCATGCCCCTGTCCATGGCCGATCTGATGTCATCAGTAATATGAATAAGCGTTGTGTTAGTACTGTGTCCAGGACGAAAACCGGATTGGAAAGGGTTGAGGAGCTTGTTATTGTAGAGGAAATCTGAGAGTTGGGATTAGGCGCTCGAGAACTTTTGAGAGGAAAGGTAGAATGGAGATAGGACGAAACTAGGAAAAGGTAGAAGGATTACTTTTAATATATAAATAATAAATTAAACTAATCTATTAATCAGTTACAATCATTGAATTAAAAACTAAAACACTAAGGATAGGCCCTTCAGTACATTGTGTACGTCAAAAAGATGCTTGTGAAAATCGCGCCATCTGTTAGACTTTTACGTCAATGGCGACCATGAAATCGTTTTTCAATAATGCTAAAATCATTGATATATTGACTTAAAGTAATATAATTTTTAAGATTTAATATATAATTTTTATAATTATTGAGAGTGGTTATATATTTTAAGTAATATATAACCACTCTCAATCGTATTCTCGATTGTAGAGTAGGCCCGTGCCCTGCAGTGGGACGTATATGGGCTGATACAGATACAGAATATAATTTTTACTTAGCGGTGATAAGAAATGTAAATTTTTTTGTGTGAACTTTCTGTCATCTTTTTTGCACGCACGCACGATACAATTAGGCATTTGTTGTTTGACGACTTACAAACCGGTGCGCTGTGACGTTACAACCGCTGCACTGGTGCTACGGTGCTACACTTTCGTGACAACACTTTTCGTGTTACAATGTAAGCAAATCAGACCAGTCTACGCAAGCGGCACCCGTTCACGAGTATGACGCATGTGCCAGCCATCGGTATCTTCAACCATGTTACAGGGAAGTGAACGACCGACAAGGCGCCCCCTCAAGCACAGAAATTTAAGCGAGCAGGACATACTTAATCACTTAGCACTTTTCAAAACACTCTTCACTACATAGTATAAAACAAAGTCGCTTTCTCTGTCCCTATGTCCCTTTGTATGCTTAAATCTTTAAAACTACGCAACGGATTTTGATGCGGTTTTTTTTAATAGATAGAATGATTCAAGTGGAAGGTTTATATGTATAATACGTACATATTATTGTACAGAAATCTATTTGTACCCGGGCGAAGCTGAGCCGGGCCGCTAGTATTCTATAATCTGAAACGAAGCTTGAATGTTCGGAGGTTCATCGGCCGAAGTAAGGTTTTCCACTTCTTAAAATCAATACTATTCTCTATGTTATTTATGATTTTCTCTGAAGTTAGTGTATAATTATGAAGTACGATAGAAGATTCTAAAATTTTTGGCACTATCTAGGCATGATATAATATGATAAAATAGATAAGGCCGCCATTTGCACATTTTTATTTATTTTTTTGTTTCTATTAATTGTTTTTATTTTATGTATCAGAAAGATTTAAATAAATAAACAAATTAAAGTGTTGTTTTTCTCTCTTCATATATTAATACATTGGACATGTAACATGTTAATATATGTATATTAGATTGATCAGCGATCGGAAACAAAGCTGGTTGGTAGTTTTAGTGACTGCAAACACAATGTAACTAAAAATTTGGCAAACAAACGTGACATGTATTTTTATGATCTTTTATATATAATCGTATTTAAGTGGTAAATTCATAGATTTCGCTTAAATCATAATTAAATGCCTTGCCGCCCAAATACGATGGTTGGGAAAATACATTTTTAGTTGCGTTGTGCCTGAAGCCTGAAGTCACTAAACCTACCACCGAGTTTGTTTAAGGTTATTCAGAAGTGCTACAAAGACACCCACGTTTCGCATTGTATGTAACGCCATATTGGGCAGAATTCTAAACTCCGGGCTGTTAATAAAAAATCAAATATCATGGCCCGACACCGGGATTCGAACACGAGACTCCAGTGCCGTAATCTTCCGTAGAACAACTACGCCACCGAGAGAGGCACTTATGGTCTGTCGACCAATTAAGTAACTAAAGATGCAACCTAAGATATTTCATAATAAAATTGACGAATATAAAAGGAAAAATAGATTAATATTCACGGAGAAATTTTCCCCTACCACATAGCAAGACAAATCAAGAGATGCAGGTATTTTTTGGTGGTAGGTCTATCATATCTGGGAGACTGCCTGACCGCTCATGAACAGAAGAAAAACAATAACTTGAATTACAAAGCAGTGTTTGGCATTCCACTGCGCGCGCCATCCATGTCCATTAGTTACTCTGGCTACAATGTCCTTCAATCCGAAACGGAACAGCACATTTACACTGCTGTTTGGCGGGTGAAACAGACATAGAGGTGGTGCCTACAGAGGCCGCCTCTTACGTATCAGAGACTCCCAGTCATCGTGATCATAGGCGATAGAATATTTTCAAAAAAGTGTATCTGTACCCGGGCAGAGCCAGGCCGAACCGCTAGTAATATTATATTTTTAAAGTATAACTTTTATTTTTAATGTCTTGTTAGTGATAAAAAATTAACTTTTGTACTGAACCCAATGTAACAATAAATGTTGGAAGTCTACTCAATTTTTAGGATTTCTACTCTCCCGGTCCAAATATGATCTTCAGATCTTCACCATTTTTTATGGGACCAAATGACAAGCACCAGCTTTCAATAATTCTATAAAAACGATACCAGCTTCGAATATTCGGACACCGTACGTAAAACTTCACTAATATGCCTAGATACTCCACAAAATATTGGATTCCTCTATCGTACGTCGCAATCATAGGCCGCGGGTTCGATCCCCGCATCTAAACAAATATTTGTGTGAAACACAGGTTCTGTTTTGGGTAAAAGTCTCTCGTAATTCTTGATACACAAGACTCGATCTTAGTGTGGAGTCAAGACTATGTATGTGACTGTTGGGTGTATTTATTTCATACTAGCGGCCCGGCCCAGCTTCGCCCGGGTACAAATAGATTTCTGTTCAATAATATGTACTACGTATTATACACATAAACATTCCTCTTGAATCACTCTATCTATTAAAAAAAACGATCAAAATCCGTTGCGTAGTTTTAAAGATTTAAGCATACAAAGGAACATAAGGACAGAAAAAGCGACTTTGTTTTATACTATCTAGTGAAGTTCGAAGAAAATTGTAAGTATAATTGAGAATAGTATTGTTTTTAGAAGTGGAAATCTTATATTCGCAAATTAAGAAACTTGTTTTGAAATAATTTTCGCTTAATAATTAGAAATCATTTCTTCAAAAAAAAATGCATATTATAACATAACCTATACATATAAAATTCAAAGCCATGACTTCCCAGCAAATCAGCCCAAACAACACAAAAAATATTGAAAAAGTAATTTTAAAAACTTTAACTAGAGTATGACAAAACAAAAAAAAAATGTTTTCAAATAAAAATATTTCAAAAACAATAACAATTCAAGCGTAACAGAATATAATAATATTTATTATATTTGCAATGCATTATGATTTTTTGCAAAAACTTTTTGATAAACGTCGAAAATGACACATATAAAAGGCGGGAAAAGTGACAATAATCAGACGACTGGAAGATGGCGAGGGGCAAAGTCATATGGATTTCTGGTAAATTTAAATCATTTTTTTATTAATTATACTTTTTAACTACTTTTTTGTTTAAATTTTTCTGATGAAAAGTATATTTTAATAACATACAATTAACTTTGACTAGACAAGGAGGACTGCCTTACGGTACGGTTACAAAGCTGAAGTCTCGGGTTCGAATCCTGGGTCGGGCAAAATGATATTGGATATTAATATTCATTATCAGCCTGGAGTCAAATGAGACGTAACTTAATTGGCGAAATGTGGGTGTCCTGGCACCTCTGTCTACCCTTTCTGGGGAAAAGGCATAAAGGATAATGCCTTTTCTATTATGTAACTTAGTATCGCTGCGAAGATTGTTGTGTCATGATGAAACCTACTTTTTTAGGGGAAAAACATATTTTCAATAAATATAAACATAATTGCGACCCAGGCCCGGAGTTTTTCGAGAAATAAACTTGAAATCAATTTTTTTTTGTCGTCGGTTATATGAATAAAATGTAAAATGTGATGATAATTACTTCTTATATAAAAAATTGTAGCCCGGGATAAAATAGAAAATCGTTTTAGGACAAACCTAAAAAAATTTTATAATGAATTTTAAGCAGTATTTGTATCAGGATCAACGATATTTTTTACCGATTCTATAAATATATACCGAGAATATGAATGGGCATTATTTTCGAGAGTTGTCAAAATCCTTCTCGAAAATTCTCGCGTCGTCTGGAAACGCCACAAATTTACATACCCTTTATTTTTTTCAGTTCTCATCCTAGGCACGGCGTTTGGGCAGCCGTTGCCGGAGCCTCAATACCCCTGCGACCCCTGTCTACCCCCCTGCAACCCCTGCGTACCCCCCTGTGACCCCTGCGCGCCATGTGACCCCTGTGCCCCTAGTGACCCCTGTCCCCTTAGTGACCCCTGTCCCCCCTGTGACCCCTGCGCGCCTTGTGACCCCTGCGCTCCGTGTGAACCCAGTGACCCCGGTGTGGTACAAATAGGACCGTGCAATCCTTGTGCACCTCCTGTAAATTATATTTACGGACAGGCGCCTAGTGGTAAGTTTTTTTTTTAGATTTTGTGTTTTTTTAACTGTTTGATACAGTATCTGTATCTGTATCAGCCCATATACGTCCCACTGCAGGGCACGGGCCTACTCTACAATCGAGAATACGATTGAGAGTGGTTACGCCATATAGTCTACCACGCTGGCCTAGATACAGTATAGTACACAAATATTAACAAAAAAATTAACAGAAACAATAATAATAAAAAAGTGGCGGCATGGGTAGTGGGCAAATGGCGGTCTTATCGCTAAACAGCAATGTCTCACAGACAACTATGAGATGGATTTAAAAGAAGGAGAAAGAGAGGTCAGTGTAAAAATAAAGAATAACCCAAAGCTTAATACTACTAATCTTAATATATATATTTCTTGTGTGCGTGTGTATGTGACTGAACTCCTCCTAAACGACTGGACCAATTTTGATGAAATTTTTTGTGTGTGTTCGTGGAGATTCGAGAATGGTTTAGATTTACAGTTTGGTCCACTGGAAAATGTTTTTTCAATTAATTTTTTATTTATAAGGAGTTGTTGATTTTGGTTATACCATACAAAATGTTCATGGGTTTGTAACTGTCAAACATTTAATGTTCATACCGTCAATACGGTAAACTCTTCCCTCAAATTAAATAACGTATTTAAATAAAGGTTTCGAATCGACAACATATATCCACAATATTCGATTAATGGCGTATTTTAGATTTTAAAGATATAAAATAATGACAGTAATGAAAAGTGGTTGACATTTAAATTGGTTGTCAAATATTTATGCATACGTTCAGAAATTTAATTTGTGTAAACTAAAGAGTATATTATGAAGCTAAATAAATATAGGACAATCAAATAAATAATATTCACACGTAAGAAGTTTTACTTCTTTTCAAGATAGAATGTCACTTGAAAATGAAAAATCTTTCATAAAATAACACATAAAAATAAAAACTGAACTGAACTGAATAAAATAACAATTTTATATAATTATGGAGAATATTGCAGGGATTCTCAAATTAGGCGTTGTCTGTGTCTTGAGAAACCAGTTATATATAATTGTTACTACCGTTACTCAATGACCGTTACTACATTAATTGTGTGTGTGAGTGTATTTCTATGAAAATTTATATTTAATCTCTTTATTACTAACAAAAAGTAATGGCGTAATGTTTTTGGAAAACAGCATACTGGGGGTGAAATAAGGGATGGAATATTGCATGGATAATCAAAATCGCTAAAGTGTTTAATGTCAAAAATTTATAAGGCACACTATTTGGATATGGAGAAACGGGATATAATAGAGTGGGAGGTAGGGGAGAGGACTGGGATAGCTGACACATTTGATAGGACGAAATGTAAATGCACGGTATAAGACGGGATGGTCAATGAAGAGAAAAGACGGGACGTATCGGGAAGTGACTGAACAGACGGGATGGGACGGAATTGAGCAGGACAGTAGGATAGCTAATTCATGTTTAGGTATACAAGAGCTTATACGAAAAATAACATGTATTTGGTGTGGAGTAAAATAAAAAAATATCTGCATCCAGGCAAAGGTGGGTCGGGCTTTTTTGCTATGCTAAATAATTCAATATAAAATTCATCATATAATAACTAAGCCATAGCGAAGCGTGGTCGGGTCATCTATGGTATCTTTTAATTGATTTCAATGAATGTCGTCGGAGTAGTAACAGTGTTATAATATTTCCACAGCAAAATAATGATTTGAATCTGGAGAGATGGGATAGAATAGAATATAAGGTGGATAAAATGGGACATAAGAATAGGTACAGGATGGGATTGAAAATGGATAAGCAGTTTAGACAACGGCTGTCATATTGATTTTAAATAAAATATGGACTGGAATCTGTATTTGCACCCAGGCGAAGCCGGGCCGGGCCGCTAGTTAAACATATAAATACACAAACATAAGATACCTACATACAAAAAACAAAAATACACTTTAAATTATATTTTAAAATATATATTTTTTACCCCCAGGATCAGTAATAGTCAAACCAGGGCAAGTCAACTTCCCTCCTCCACAGCCGATCGTGGTCCGCCCCGGGGCCATTAACCTCCCCACCCCCCCTGCTATATGGGTGAGGCCAGCGGCAGTCCAGCCCCCCACCCCTGCACCTATAGTGGTGAGGCCAGCGCCTGTACAGCCACCAACCCCCCCTGCGTTCTACGTGAGGGTACCGCCGGTCAGACCGCCTCAACCTCCCCCTATTGTGGTTAGGCCTCCCCCTGTGTGTGTGCCGCGACCTCCACCTTTGAGGGTAAGGATTTTTGAGTCTTATAAAACTATCGTATTTGATGTATAGGGTGTATCCACAGTGCAACCGGAAACAAAGCCAGGTGGTAGTTTTAGTGATTTCAGACAAAGGCAAATACAAATTCTGCAAAAAATAGGGTGTGTTTTGTGTTTCCTATTGTCGTATTTGAGTGGTAAATACATAGTTCCTTCTAAAATTATAATTTACAGCCCTTTGTTTTTAAAATGCTATGGTACATAAGAAATAAATTATAATATTAGCTAATATACTATGGATTTACCACCCAAAACACAAAAACTCACCAAATACTACCACTAAACTTCATTTTCGGCTGCAGTATGGATAAATCCTGTGATAATGTCAGTTAAAGAGCATAAATATTTAAAGTTTGATTAAAAAAACTACTCCAATGGGTAAAACTCATTTTACTTAATACGAAACAATTGAAATTCTACCTTACCCCCACTAAAATAACCCTCAATTTCCAGGTACAACCTGCCCCAGTACAGCCTCCAGTACCTGACGCGATCATTGTCCGACCAGCCAAGATCATTGTTCCAGCACCCCCCACCATCTGCTTCCGGCCTAACCCCCCAGTCATATTCAGGACTTTAGGTTCCGCTTCTGCGTACAGAGCCGGCCCTGGAGCGCCTGGAAATGGTGAAGGGGTAGGGGGAGGTTTACTAGGGGGAGGTTCAGGATATCTAGCAGGAAACGGAGGAGGAGTTTGCGGCACTTCAGGTGATCCATGCGCTCCCCCTTGTGAACCGTGCTTACTCCCTTGTGAGCCGTGTTTACCCCCCTGTAATCCGTGTTTACCCCCCTGCAATCCGTGTCTACCCCCCTGCAACCCCTGCCTACCCCCATGCTAATATAATTTAAGTACATTTGTACATGTTTGAATGGTTTGAATGATATACGGGTATTTATGCATCAATTGTTGTTTTATTTATTACTAGCGGCCCGGGCTAGCTTCGCCGGCCGGCAGAATAATATGTACGTATTATACATATAAACCTTCCTCTTGAATCACTCTATCTATTAAAACAACCGCATCAAAATCCGTTGTGTAGTTTTAAAGATTTAAGCATACAAAGGGACATAGAAACAGAGAAAGCTACTTTGTTTTATAGTATGTTGTGATATTGTTTATTCCTAATTAATTTTAATGTGGGGTCGAAAATTTTAATTATTTGCCTTATTTGTCTTTATTGTACCCAAAAAATATAGTGACAGACTCTCCCCCTGTCACATCGTGGGATGGAACATACAAGCCGAAAATTGGGTGTCTTGGTAACAGGGGAACTCAGTCTACCCCTTTTGAGAAAAAGGTGTGAGTTTATGTATGTATGGACATATGTATGTGGCAAGAAAAAGGGATAAAATGCTTCTGATGATAATTACATTCTGATTAAATAATGTATTACTAGTAGATACAGTAAATAAATACACCCAACAGTCACATACAGGGTATATCAAGACTGCTACCGAAAACGAAGCCGGGTGGTAGTCTAACCGACTTCAGACACAATGCAACAGAAAAAGTTGCAAAAAAAAGCGATTTTTTTTTTACTTTTTCCCTATGGCCATATTTGGGTACTAAATACATTTTTTCCTAAAATAACAGTGTATACCCTTTTATTTATAAATAATCTAAGGTAAGAGTTTAAATAATTATTTTAGCAAAAACTATGGATGTACCACCCTAAAATAACGATTTTTTTAAAGTCATAAAAAATAATTCTTGCCTTTCTTTACGAAATGTTTAGTTGCATTGTGTTTGTAGTCACTAAAACTATCACCCAGCTTTGTTTTCAGTAGCAGTCTTGATATACCCTGTATAATCACACACTAAGATCGAGTCTTGTCTCGTATCAAAAACTACGAGAGACTTTTCAGTCACAAACTCTAAAAAAATACAGGAGTAAGATTTAAAATGCGCTTTTAAAATAATTTATTTTTCCTGGTTTTAGAAAACGTGTTTTTATTTATGCGTCGGCCATTTTCTTTTCCTTTAACGATGGCGAGAAATCTGATCCTTAAATTACGTTTACAAGCGTTTTTTAGACAGATTAATGGTTTTGATATAATCTACGCCATTAGCAATGAATTATTTTATGTTGAATTGTTTAAACGGCTATTTTTGGATATTTATTAGGGTATATATAGACTGCGACTGAAAATGAAGCCAGGTGATTGTCAGTGACTACAGAAAAAAGGCAAATATAAATTTTGCAAAAATAGGGATATATACAGGGTATATCAAGACTGCTACCGAAAACGAAGCCGGGTGGTAGTTTAAGCGACTTCAGACACAATGCAACAGAAAAAGTTGCAAAAAAAAGCGAAAATATTTTTTTTGTTATTTTTTTCCTATGGCCATATTTGGGTGGTAAATACATTTTTTCCTAAAATAATAGTATATACCCTTTTATTTATAAATACTCTAAGGTATAAAAGATTTTAAATTATTATTTTAGCAAAAACTATGGATTTACCACCCAAAATTGACGATATTTAAAAAATCATAAAAAAAAATTGTCGCGTTTCTAGGCGAAATTTTTAATTGCATTGTGTTTGTAGCCACTAAAACTACCACCCGGCTTCGTTTTCGGTAGCAGTCTTGAGATACCCGGTATATAGACTGCGACAGAAAATGAAGCCAGGTGATTGTCAGCGACTACAGACAAAAGGCAAATATAAATTTTGCAAAAATAGGGATATATATATATATATTTTTTTTGTATTTTTTACCTATCGTCTTATTACGATGATAAATACATAGTATCTCCTAAAATAATGTTATAAAATGTTTTATTTTAAACATTTTATAGTAACCCATGGCTACATTTAAACAAAAAATATGAACTATGAAAGAAATTGTCGCGTATTTTGTAAAATTTTTATTTGCGTTGTGTTTGTAGTAACTAAAGCTACCACTTGGCTTTATTTTCGGTAGCATTATGGATATAACCAGGCCGCCTCTTACATATTAGATACCTACCATTAGATATACGATGAAGAGGCACCTAAGCAGGCCGGCATAATTGTTTCCATTGGCATGGGACTGCCGTCCGATGCCAATGGATACTCTGCCTGGGCGGCATTGGCACTTTCCATCAGGTGCAATGCCGCCACTATGCCAGGCCATTATAAAAAAAATAATATACGTTCAATAATCAATAACTAAACAATATTAATAATTTTATCAGGGTTTATACAGAGTGCTGCCGAAAACGAAGCCAGGTGGTAGATTTAGTGACTACAAACAATGCAAATAAAAATAATAGTTTTTTTCGCCCGGTATAAGGGCTGATACGGATACAACAGTAAAAAAACAAAATTAAATAAATACATTTATTAAAAGCCGAATTCAATACATATATTAATTTCGTTACAATTTTTTTTGGTATCTTGACATACATAAAACAATATTTAATTTGAGATCATAATATTTGATTAACACTGATAATGACAAAATAAATCATAACTTGAAATGTATGTCAAGATTTTTTATTCTTTAGTAGTTTTTATACATTTTTTCCATTATATTTCCATTATAGGGAGATTTTCTCGTCTCGATGCTGCGATTAACGGATAGAAAAAAATTGCATCGTGTAATGATTTGTCATACACGGTCATCTTTGACGGGTATGACATGCAATAATGGTATACGATTCTAGTATGCGAGAAACTCTCCCCATGATTGTTTATAGGATACATAATGAAAATATTTGAAATAATGTAGACTCGAAATTACCTTATGGGCTCTTTAGGTTATTTTAATTTGTAGTGGAATTTTTGGTAGCTTATTTCCAGATGATAGTTATCATATTTTGTTTACAATTTAATACAATAAATAATATTTATGAGCGTAATGACACTTGGAAAAAAATTACGTTCAAATATCAAATATTTTAAACTTAAAAAATGTATATATGTATGAAGGAGCAGTGCAAATTAACATTTAAAAAAACCATTCAATAGACTGTATTTTTCAAAAGCAATTTAATACGCAAAATTTTATGTTATTTCCTGCTATTTCATAATGCTATTATGCATAAAAAAGCTTTTGAAAAATAGCAGTGACATTTACAAATAAATTTAAATGAATTTTCACTATTCTATGGAATTAAATATTCAAAATAATCATGAAAGTCCCTAAGGTATATCCAGTCTACTCCTTTAACCAAGCAAAGTCGTTCTACAAGCCAAAAGACATCTTATTATCATTAGTGTAAGATTTGTAATCGCTCTGGCTCATAGTTGGGGAACATAGGCCACTTCCAACGCGCGTATGGCTTGAACTAAGCGACGCAGAGGAAGTAGAAGAAATTATAAAAAAGGACGGCCATAGGGGAGGCCCATACCAAGGCCATACATATTGGGGCCAGTCTCACAGACCGTAGTGGCTCCTAGACCCCCTGCGCCGTAGCCCAATCCAAGCCCAGGCCATCCGTAGCCAAGTAGATTCGGAGTGGTCTCACACACAGTCGCCGCACCACCCAGGCCTAGACCCGTCCCGTAACCTAAGCCCAGACCGACACCTCCATACCCAGACCCCAGAGCTCCCACACCCCCCCAAGGATACAATCCACCGACGCCACAACCCCCCAATCCAAGACCACAAGGTGTTCCAATTCCACAAGGCATGCCTAGGCCTCCCCATCCGTAGCCCATATTAGGTGCCGTTTCGCAAACTGTAGCGGCCCCTATACCGCCATAAGGAAGACCACAGCCCAAATACCCAGGGGCTATGTTAGGTGCTGTCTCGCAAACAGTGGTGGAACCTCCCAATGCTGGCATTCCATAACCCAAACCAAGCATATTGGGCGTTGTTTCACATACGGTAGCACCGCCTATTGGAGCAACATATGGCAGACCATAGCCCAGACCTCCGTACATGCTAGGAGTACTCTCACACACAGTTGTGGCCCCACCCAAAGGGGAACCTAGGCCATAAGGTATTCCACAACCCAAGCCTCCATAAACGTTAGGCCCAGTTTCGCATACTGTTGTAGCTCCCAAGGGCGATCCGAGGCCATAAGGAAGTCCATAGCCTAGTCCAAGCCCTCCCAGTCCATATAAGTCCGCTCCAAGGCCATATGAGTATGGTAGGATGCCAGGGGTGGTCTCGCAGACGGTGGCCCCGTATCCCGGTATGAGGCCAGCAAGCAAGTTTGGTGTTGAATCGCAGACCGTCGTTTGGCCCAAAGGATTGGACCTTGCGGTGCATAGAAGTGCTGAAAGAATAATTTTAAGGTTAGATAATATGAATTAGTATAGGGAAAATTAAATACGATAATGCAAAATCTAAAAGGATTTTGAACTGTTTTTTTTTTTTTTAGTATTTATTTTAAACGGTGAAGGAAAACATCGTGAGGAAACTTGCATACCATAGGGATTCATAAGAATTTCTATGGTATGTAAGTCCGCCAACCCGCACTAGGCCAGCGTGGTGGACTATATGGCCTAACCACTCTCAATCGTATTCTCGATTGTAGAGTAGGCCCGTGCCCTGCAGTGGGACGTATATGGGCTGATACAGATACAGATACAGATTTATTTTAATTACATAATCAGTCAATGAAATAGATAGTCAATCAACACGCCCTATAGCGGTGAAGGAAAACATCGTGAGGAAACCTGCATACCATAGCGATTCATAAGAATTTCTATGGTATGTAAGTCCGCCCGCCTACCCGCACTAGGCCAGCGTGGTGGACTGTACTAACCACTCTCAATCGTACTCTCGATTGTAGAGGAGGCCTGTGCCCTGCAGTGGGACGTAAATTAAAATGCTATACAACAATATGGTTGTCTGGAAGAGATCGCTCATAGCCTCACCGCCAACTATTCACATATTTATATATATTTGACAGCCTCCGTGGCGCAGGCGGTAAGACGCCGCCTGTGAAACGAGAGGCCGCGGGTTCGATCCCCGCACCTAGAGAAATGTTTGTGCGGCCCACAAATATTTCTCTCGGGTCTGGGTGTTTGTGAGACCGAAAAGTCTCTCGTAGATCCTGATACCCACGACACAAGACTCGATCTTAATGTGGGGTCAGGACTATGTATGTGACTGTTGGGTGTTGGGTGTTATTTATTTATAAGGTCTTTCTGTTACATTTGTTTGTACTTTATTATATGGTGTTAAATAAAGTATTGGTATTATATTGTACAGTCAGCAACATAAGTCGCTGAACACTTCACATTTTTGATAACCTTTTTATGAATTAAAATGTGCACGTACTACTCTGTAGTCGTAAAATATAACCAAGTTAAGTCATCTATGCCGAGAAGTGCCAAACGATATTGAAAATAATTATTGTTTTGGATGATAAGACCATTCCAAATCTCGTGACTGTGTAGCGACTTATGTTGCTGACTGTACAACAATATGTTTAAACAAGCGTGAACAATCTAGCTTAGACTTTGGAATGGCGCATGAGCACTTTAGCAAATATATCAAATACAGATATTAAAACTGCCAAAAAAAAAAACAGTTAAGTAACCAAACTTTTTTGCACTAAATATTCATAAATATTATTTTTACAACTTACCGATAAAGAAGAAAATCCTAATCATTGTTGCTTGCTTTTGTCGGTCTGTGCAATATCACTTCACATGGCCGCTTATATACCAAAATAGTATATTAGGTTTTGTCTGATCTAGCACGCTTGTGAAAATCAGCGTGACAAAAAATGATTGAAATATGTTTTGGATTTTTTTGTTTTACGATCACGCATTTTTCAATTGTGGAAGTTCATTTTATGTTATTAAATTATACTTCTCATCAGAATAATCTAAACACCTTGCAAGTTTTATGTTTTGTAAGGATTATCAGAAAAAAATTCTAATGTTGATGCTCTAAATACAAATTAAACTTATTAACCTTTTATTGATAATCCTTACAAAACCAAAATCCAAAAAAAAAACTGTTGGAAGGTCTCTCATATGTGAGAGGTCATCTAGGTAGGTACCACTGCAATGTCTATTTCTCCCGTGAAACAGCAGTGTAAATGCATTGTTGTGTTTCGCATTGAAGGACATTGTAGCCAGAGTAACAACTGGACATATTGAGACTTAACATCTTATGTCTCAGGATGGCGAGCGCAGTGGAATGTTGCTACTGTTTATGAGCGGTCGTATCGCTTACCATCAGGCGAACGGCTTGCTCGTCTCGCCATTAATAGAAATTAAAAAAAAATGGTCTTTAATCATATTTTGGCTCAAAATTACCTATTGACCCGTTATTAAAGAAGGACCTATTGACGCATGAAAGGCAGAAAAATGTATGAATCGGTCTTCTAGATGTATCTTCCATAAGTACAAAATTTCTTATGTCACAAATCTTTAATGAACGTTTCCCAAAAAATAAGATTTAGTTTAGATTTTAGATTTAGTTAGGTCACTAATTCTAAATCGATATAATGCACTGATAACAGTAAAGTTTCATATTTTGTAGTATTCATAATAGTGATAGTTGGAGGAGCTGTCACCAATTTTTGGGTAGGTATTTGAGACAAGCTGAAAACTCGTCCCATACCTCTCTTATTGTTCCCCAACTTAGAGCTGCAGTGCTAGTGAGTAACGGGGCTTAATCTTCAGGGGAAGTTTTAATTAATATTGTGTATTGTATTATGTTAAAGGCAGTATTTTATTTTTAAACGTTGGTGGTAGGTTTCTCATATGTAAGAGGCCGCCTGGATAGGCACCACCGCAATGTCTATTTCTCCCGCCAAACAACAGTGTAAATGCACTGTTGTGTTTTGGTCTGCAGGACATTGTAGCCAGAGTAACTACTGGACATATTGAAACTTACATCTTATTGCTACTGCCCTTAAGCGATCGTATCGCTTACCATCAGGCGAATAAAAAAAAGGAAAATTTTCTATACCGAAAAACAGTGTAAGTAGATTATCCAACCCAGGATTGGAACCAAAAACATACACACACCAATACATACGAGAAAAATGCGACAAACCTAATGTTGAAAAAACAAAATTCAATTTCAACTTTGACAAATCTATTCCTAATAGGATTAAGCATAACAATGTACTAATTACAAATGTTTCTTAGGAATGAATAAAGGTTATAAATACTGTTTTAAGGATGAATTTAACATTTGACGTAAAACCTATAGCTGTGAAAATCTGTCCCCGAAAGCGCAGTTAAACAAGGTATTAAATATTCATATAATGGTTTCTTAGATTTAAAATAAAACTATTGTTGACGGATTTAATCGCGGATTTGGTTTATTTTTTAATTTTTTTTTAATCTTCCCGACTTTTCGATTACTTTACAGCTCTCGTGGTCACGGGGCGGACTGAGGTATTAGTCATCCGGTCTGTGACTGTTACAATTTAACTACCCTTAATTTACAATTATTAAATTAAAAAATATATTAAAATATTGAAATAAAACTATTATTTACGGATTTTATCGCGGATTTGGTTTAATTTTACATTTTTTGAGTTCCCGACGTTTCGATTAGGTACTTTACAGCTTTCGTGGTCACGGGGCGGACTGAGGTATTAGACGTCCGCTCTGTGACTGTTACAATTCAACTACCCTTATTTTACAATTATTAATTTAACAAAATAATTTAAATAGCTAATCTGTATTTGCGATCCGATCTACGCAGAAGGAGCTCACAGTGTCTTGAGGTCTGGCAGTTGGTCTTTTGGGTTCAATTAAATGTAGTATTGGATCCCATGCTTCTGCAAGCTTCAAGCCATCTTCTCTATTGAAATTTGGATGTTTTTTAATTTCAATAGCCTCGCGAAACATCCTGGGCAGGAAACGGTGTTCTTTAGCGAGGACATGGGGCTGGTCAAAGCGATAAAATCCGTAAATAATAGTTTTATTTCAATGTGTAACATTCGAGTAAATCTAAGAAACCATTATATTAAAATAGTTAATATGTATTAGCGTTCTGTTTAATTTAATTAAGTGTTGAATTGGATTCCATGCTTGTGCAAGGTTCAAGCTATCTTCTCTATTTAAATTTTAATGTTTTTTAAATGCAATAGCCTCGCGAAACATCCTAGGCAGAAAAAAGCGAGGACTTGGGACTGGTCAAAACGGAGATAATGCTTGGAGCCTTCTTCTATGTGTTCAGCAAAAACAATTGTAAAAATAAACCAAATCGGCGATAATATCCGTTAATAATAGTTTTAATTCAAATATTGTTCTGTCATGAAAATATTCCGAAAAAAAAATAAGTGTTTGGAGTGTTTTTTAATTTTTATTTGTTTTAAGTAACTAATTTTGCCACACTTCAATACATTTTTTATGATCTGTAACTAATATATGAAGTTCGTGCAAAAACAAACTAAATAATAAAAAATAATAAACTAATCATTGCCTAAAATTATTATTTTAATCCATTATATTCCTGTGCATCAAAATTTTAATTTAAATTTAAATAAATAACATATTATATTATAGTTTTTTACTTACATTAACACAAGCTCTCTTACCTGTGAACAAAAAAATGAATTACAATCAAACTTTTAACAAAATTAGTGTCGTTTTCATAAAGATTGTAGATATTTGCAGCCTTGGCGCAGTTGGCTGGATGTCGGCTGTGTAAAAATTGGCTGTGGGTACGATCCCCGAACCGAGTCTTGTTTGTGTGATCAACAGGTATTTGTTTCGGGTTTGGGTATTTGTGAGACCGAAAAGTCTCTCGTAGTTCCTGATACCCACGACACAAGACTTGATCTTAGCGTGGGTCAGGACTATGTATGTGACTTTTGGGTCATTGAGTATATTTATTGAATTGAAATGAAATCAAATTGAAAATTATTTATTGAATTCATTAAGATAATCTTCATTATTTAGAATCAGATTTTTTTTATTATTGTTTATATCTGCCACTAATAAGCCCAATATGAATAATATCTAATTCAAAATAAGGCTCAAGTTTTTCTTAATCTACGAATAGGTACTTTCACAAAATTGGTATGAGGTAGCAAATTTTTTTTTTGTCTTGCTATCTTTCTCTTTCAACACACGCTATCTCTTCCAGTAAATAAGACCATATGTTCCAAACAATTCTAAATATCAAATGGATCATTTTAAACTGGTTGTTAGATTCAAACGTGACGAAAACAATGTTAATCAATTTTGATGGTAAGTAAAATATTATTCAAATACGCTATTATGGGAAATAGGACTTTATTGCGTATGTATTAAATGATATTTTGGATCAAATTGTGTACCTATGTTTCGTGAAAGTTTTGTTAAATATTTTTTTAAAGACCTGTTATTGGAAATTGGACTTTATTGTAGGCGAATTAAAGTATGTTTTACGTTGAAGTATGCTTGTAAAAATAACCTTAAAAGCGTAATATAAAAGGAAAAGAATACCAAATTAAAGGAAAAAATGTTGAGAATAATTTTGATTTTAATAGGTATATTCCATTTACCTAATTAAGTCTATTAAAATAAATAAATACATCCAACAGTCACATACATAGTCCTGACCCCACACTAACATCGAGTCTTGTGTCGTGTATCAGGAACTACGAGAGACTTTTCGCTCTCACAAACACCCAGACCCGAGACAAATGCCTGTAAATCACACATACATATTTCTCTCGGTGCGGGGATCGAACCCGCGGCCTTACATTCCACAGCCGACGTCAAACCAATTGGCCACGGAGTCTGGTGAAAAATGTAATAAATAGCCAATATTTGTCCCACTGCAGGGCACGGGCCTCCTCTACAATCGAGAGTACGATTGAGAGTGATTACTACAGTCCACCACGCTGGCCTAGTGCGAGAGGGCTATATTTTACTGGTGGTAGGTCTCTCATATGTGAGAGGCAGCCTGGGTGTAAATGCAATGTTGTGTTTCCGTATGAAGGACATTGTAGCCAGAGTAACTACTGGACAAATTGAAATTTAATATCTTATGTCTCAGGATGGCGAGCGCAGTGGAGTTTCAAGCATTGCTTTGTAAATCAAGGTGTTGTTTGGTTTTGCTACTGTTCATGAGCGGTCGTATCGCTTACCATCAGGCGAACGGCATGCTCTTCTCGCCATACAATGCAATAAAAGTATACATCAAAGTTACTTAGAATAAAATCTTTTTGTTCCAGGATTTGTGACTTCATCTCTCTCCCACCCCAGTATAGGATTGGGGGTGAATGGGGACACGGGAAGGATGGTGTTTAAATACAGCCTGGTACCTAGACTTCCAACCTTGAAGATATCAAATGAAGGTATATTTGATGATATGCTGACACTTCCAAATATGTTTGAAGGCAACTGCAATAATTTTGAATAAATTGTAAAAGAAATGTTCTTGTTTTAATTCATAAAGTAACTACGTTCACAGCCGATGCCAATAATCAATCGAAAAAATTTGATTGAAGTCAATCTGGATTGTTTTCTGCTTTTAGATTGGTCTCTTGTCATGTTGCCATAGTTTTTTCACTACTGAGATTGATTATGGGCAATATAGTATCAGAAAAAAGATTGAGCTGTCAATCTCAAACGGCAAATTTTGGATTGGGATTGTTTATTGGCAGCGGTTGTAAGAGGTGGCAAGGAATTGGTAGTCTGGTATTCAAATTCTGAAACGAATCACGAATAAAAAAAACTGGTCAAGGGTCACCTTTCTCACTGAATTGATACATTAATGACTGCCTCGGTGGCGTATTGGGTACTAGAGTACGGTTACAAAGCTGAGGTCTCGGGTTCGAATCTCGGGTTGGGCAAAGTGATATTGGTTTTTTCTATTCATTATCAGCCCAGAGTCAGCAATTTGTGCCCGAAATGGCGATAGGCTCGCCACCTATCACATCTTGGGACGAAACATCATACATGGCGAAATGTGGGTGTCCTGGCACCTCTGCCTACCCCTTCTGGTAAAAAGGCGTGAGATTATTTATATTTTATATACCATTCCGTGTATACTTTTATCCCTTACAATTGAAACTGTCTTCTGTTAATCCTTTTCTTAAATCCATCCCATGGTTGTCTGTTAGACATTGCCTTTTTGCGATAAGACCGCCAATTGTACTTTTTATGTTAGTGAGTTTCGATTTTATTTGTATTTTATTGCGTGTGCAATGAAGTGAACATAAATAAATAAATAAACAATATTTGGAGCCATATGTGTCTTGTTACTCAAGTATAAAGTATATTAAGAGCGTATACACCTTGCGCGCAAAGTCAACTATAGGTATTTCTTCGTTAATTTCACGCACACATAAGCGACCAAAGCTGTGTGCGTAGAGCTGCCGCGTCGGCTCGCTATACAATCGGCTCAAACAACTTTGATCCGTGCGCTTCAAATATTCAATTGAAATGTAACTATAATATAATATCATAAAAATATTTTATTTGCATTATAAGTAGACAAATATTACTGTGCAAGCAAAGAATAATACAAATTTTGGATACTAATCATATTTTCGTTATTATTACATTGTTAAGTTGCATTCAAATCAGTGTTCAATCAGTATACACTACGGACGTTTTATTAATCATTTCGTGTTCGAAAACATAAATAGTGTTAGGGGCCTTACAACCCCTTACAATTACGAAATATATTTAATTTTATATTACAATACATAACATAATTTAGCCTCGGGATTACATCCCATTATATTACCTGAAACATAATTTATACTCACTACAAAATCATTGTAGGTAATAAAATAATTAAATATTTTACTACCAAAGTACTAAGATGTGGTAATCGCATTCCGCGAGTGGCTATTTTTACTACGCGCGGCATAATCGACTGCAGCCAGGCCGGAGCGACGACCGATACGTCCTCCCTCTAGAAGGCCTTGCGGCGGTCTGATTTGATCCACGTCGGACAGCGTGTTTTATAGTGGTTTTTAAAATATTTGTAGAAAACATGAAAACTAATTTTGTTGAAATATAAAAATGGTAATTTATTGATAAGATGTTCTTCTATTGTAATATGCAATTGCTATAAAAAATTATGTACGATAAGTTGGTGAAAAAAAAAATATGTTCTTGACGAGAGTTTCTGAATAATTTCGCATTGTTTAATTTTTTATTTTTCAGGAACTAAACACAAAAAGATTATTTTTCTCAGCAAAATCCCTCCATAAGGGTCTTATTAGTCTGATAATATTTTTATTTTCATCTTATATTTAGTGGTTTCGGATATCTTAAGATTCTAAATTGCCATTTAAAGCCTAAATAACGAAACTTGTGTTCAGTAATCCTTATAGTACTCACAAATTATCCATCAATCTATAATTTTTTCCACCAAAATCCCTAGATGACAACCTTTTCTAAAATTAATACTAATTATTTTACCTTGAAATTGTTTATTGGTGGCTATTAACTCATTTGAAAAGTCCTGTTTTTAAGCCAAAAAGCGCATGACGGGTATAAACGCTCTTAAAGGTGACTTGACTCTGTAAAGTCAGAGGTGTGCCTTGGGATTTGATCGCAGGACCACCGTGTGCATGTTGGTAGCCGCGTCTAATCCGTTTACCAACAGGCCACTGCGCAAATGACAACAAACTTACTATATTCTATAAAAGTCAAATATTTTTAGGCGATACAGACAATAACTTTCTTTATATTGACCGTCAAAGAAAGAAAGTATTCTAAATGCAGGGGGGGGGTTCCTCTATAAAAACGATACAAACTTCTAATGTTAGGACGCCGTACGTAAAACTTCACTAATGTGCCTAGATACTCCACAAAATCTTGGATTCATTTATCGTACGTCGCAACCATAGACTAAGTTCGGAGAAAATGAGAAGTATAATAGAGAATAGTATACATTTTTAGATGTGGAAATCGTATATCTTGCTCCGTACGTCGAACGTCCGATTATTCGAAGTTCTTTTGTTTTTATACAGTAATCTCCCTGGTAGTCACTGTTGTTGTGAATTTGGTAAAGGGGAATGCCCATATTACTATAAAACTTAGTATCGTTGCGAAGATTTTTGTCCCTCAATGAAACCTATTTTTTGTGTAGGGAAAAATAAATATACAGAGTGATATTGACATATGGTATTTATTTTAAAACACATGTTCCTTAATCCCTCTAGGTACTATTGTGCCAAATTTGAATAAAAACTGCCTGATAGTTTTGTCAAAAATCATGATTTTAGGTTTCAAGGCTTTTGATCAACCCCTATAGATACTGAGGTTTTTTTGGTTCAGATAAGTTCCTCAACCAAACTGAAGTTCATCTAAGCGGTAAAAATACTCTTATCTACATGGGGAGTCCAAAAATCGTGAAAACGAAAATCACGATTTATGACATAAAATCTTGTCATATTGCTTTCAAATTATATACAATGTCACCTGAGGTAATGAGAAATGTGTGGGTTAATTTAAGTAACATGTGTCAATATCAACCTGTATATTTTCAATAAATATAAACATATTAGCGACCCAGGCCCGGAGTTCTTGGAGAAATGTAAAAATATATTTTTAGTCCTAGACTCGGTGATCAAAATATAAAATGTGATGATAATTACTTTATTTTACAAAAATCTGTCGCCCGGGATAGAACCGCAATACGTTTAAGGACAAACCATAAAAATTTTATAATACATTTTAAACAGTATTGATATCTGCGATATTTTTTACCGATACTATTAATGGGAATTCTCTATTTATCCTGAAATGATTATGTTCACATAATATAAAGCACTAGCGGCCCGGCCCAGCTTCGCCCGAGTGAATATAGATTTCTCTACAATAATATGCACGTATTTTACACATAAACCTTACTCTTGAATCACTCTATCTATTTAAAAAAAACGCATCAAAATCCGTTGCATAGTTTTAAAGATTTAAGCATAGAAAGGGACATAGGGACAGAGAAAGCCACTTTGTTTTATACTATGTAGTGATTTCATACAAAAACACTTGAAAAATCCGACTTTAAACTGACCGTGTGTCGTCATTGCAAAATTGCACAAGATAGTTTTGATAGATTCTCATAATTATATTTTTTTTATTTTGGCACGCCATAGTGACCACACTGCACTGTAAGCGCAAATGCCGTCCAGGCAGAGTATCTATTGGCATCAGACGGCAGTCCCATGCCATTCGATACAATTATGCCGGTCTGCTAAGATGCCTCTTCACATTACGGTGAAAGGACCCAGGATTATAGGAAAGAGGGAACAAGCGTGACGGCAAACAATTCCACACCATTTCAATGTACTGAGAATAAGTCTAAAAGTAAGCCTAAGTACCATACAATATTAAAAACTGGCCAATCCCCTTAGAAAATACATTGTTTTCAAAACAAAGATAATATTTATATTCCTTAGTTTGCCTTTGATAGCTAATCATGTGTGTTCCATGAACTATCAAAGATAATATTATGAAAGTCTTATAAAACTATTTATTAAATTGTGTTTTGTTCTGTTTGTTTGTCATTTAATTGCATTTTAATTGTGATAGAAGACTTGTTATGATGTTTTTTTATTGCAATAAGTGGTGAAATAAGCTTATCGTTCGTCTGATGGTAAGCGATACGACCGCTCATGAACAGTAGCAAAACCAAACAACGCCTCGAATTACAAAGCAATGCTTGGCCTTCCACTGCGCTCGCCATCCTGAGACACAAGATGTTATGTCTCAATATGTCCAGCAGTTATACTAGCTACAATGTTAGTCAATCCGAAACACAACAGTGCATTTAAACTGCTGTTTGGCGGGAGAAATAGACATTGCGGTGGTACATAGGCGGCCTCTTACATATGAAAGACCTGCCACAAGTAAATACATACATAAACTCACGCCTTTTTCCCAGAAGGGGGTAGGCAGAGGTGCCAGGAAGCCCACATTTCACCTTGTACGTTCCGTCCCACGATGGGTGGGGAGCCTATCGCCATATCGGGCACAAATTCCTGACTCTGGGCTGATAGTGAATAGAAAAATCCAATATCACTTTTCCCGACCCTGGATTCGAAGCAGAGACCTCAGCTTTGCAATCATACCGTACAATTGCGCCAACAAGGCGATAAAACTATTATCAATAAATCATTGAGATAATATACTAGAGGGGACACTGCAAACAATGTTTCTAACAAAATGAACGGTACCGTACCGCTCCTATTTCTGTCTCTGTCACGCCTACGAAGTAACATAATCTTCGCTCTCGCTTCGCTATGTACCCGTGTGCACGCATAATACGCAGAGATTTTGTTCCCGATGTCCGCTCTAGTATATACCTCAATGCAATAAATAAAACAGTTTGCGTAAAATCCAGGGATTATAACTAGTGTTTGGCGTATAAAATCCGATTAATTTCAATTTGATTTATAGTTGATATTAAGTCGAAGGACATTTAATCGTTTCCAACTAGCAATGATGTTATTCATTTTATTGGTATTAATCGGTGAGTTTTTGTCATGTAAAAGTGTTTGATATGTATCTGTATCACCCCATATAAATAACCGTACTTAATTACATAATTAATAAATCCTGTAAATGGTCCTAACGGAGAATATGGGATCTACTTTATAAACATTTTTTTATTTATTTAAGAAATAATCCCCTTAAATGGGTCCTCTTAAATGATAATTCTCATTTTGTAATTGTTTTTGGTATACCACGTTCGAAAATAGGATATTTGACTACAATTTTTTTTATTGTATTTATCTAAACGTATCTATGGCTATAGTCTAACAAACAAAGAATTTTATAAATACATTCAGAATGAAACAAGTAAGAAACGTTTTAAATCTTATAGTGGGAGTAACAGAAAGGAAATGCAAAATAAAGATAGTGACGTCACTTGGGTTATTATACATTACAGTACAGGGGCCCTACTACATAAATCCGAAACGAAGTTCGAAACTTCGTGACGTTTTTCGTTTCGAAACCTACTCTGTAACAAGAAATTCGAATCTTCGGATCGAAGAATGAATGATTCCAATATATCGGCAATACGTACATTTACAGAGTAGGTACATTCGTATCGTCACAAACTTCGTTCGTCCAAAGTTTCGAACTTCGTTTCGGATGAATATAGTAAATAAAAATGTAAATGTAAGGATATATTCGAATCATTCATTCTTCAATCCGAAGTTTCGAATTTCGTCACGAAGATTCGCACTTCGGATTTATACATATACTTATGGTCGTTATTGACTTATGATCGTAACCATAGACTTATGGTTACGATGTACGTTATACAAATCCGAACATTTACAGAGTAGGTACATTCGTATCGTATTTAAGCTTCGATCGTCCGAAGTTTCGAACTTCGTTTCGGATTAATATAGTAGGGCCCCTGTACACAAATACATAAATAAGTATATACCTTCATACATTGTAAAACTATATGTTAATTTATAAATCATAACTATAATTTATATATAGACAAATATACAACTCAAATCAAATCAAATCAAAATATTATTTATTCAAATAGTCTTTCACAAGATCTTTTGAATCGTTCATTTCTGCTACCACCGCTTCGGAACGTGTTGTAGCTGTGAAGAAGAAGCGGCGCAAGAAAATCCCTCAGCAAATATATATGATGACACACTACTGTGATGATTCAGCCAGTTTTTCCAGCAACAAATCCCGAACCATTACAAAATCACTTCTAATACAACACAGGATGTGTAGATAATCCTAATGGAATGGGTTTATTTATAATTTTAGGAGTAGAAGCATTGGCGTTTCCACAAGCATATCCGTGCTACATGTATCCAGTAAGCTATCCTTGCCAAAGTCAAACTGGTTATTATCCTACACAAGTGTATGCTGTGAAACCAGGTGAGACATATTTCGACAGTCCCTGCGTAAACAATCGATACTGTGAAGCTACTTTACTCTTATAACATTGACAGTGGCAAATTCGATCTTCTATTATATTCATTTTATGCACTTTCAATTTTATTTTATTGATAAACAATTCAAAACGATGACCGTGAAA
This sequence comes from Hyles vespertilio, assembly GCA_009982885.2. Lineage (NCBI taxonomy): Eukaryota > Metazoa > Arthropoda > Insecta > Lepidoptera > Sphingidae > Hyles > Hyles vespertilio. The sequence continues at coordinate 8,184,367 of CM042829.1, forward strand.
ATCGCACTAAAATAATTTTACATTAATTTAGTTTTAAATTTTTTTGTAATTCAAGGTGTTGTTTGGTTTCGCTACTGTTTATGAGTGGTCGTAACGCTTACCATCAGGCGAACAAGCCAGCAATCTTGTCTCGTCAACCATTTTTTTAACAAAAAAATAATATGTATTACTTTAACTGTTTATGAATGTTTGAAATTAAGTTTACTTTGAAGAATTGAAAACATTTTTTAATGTAAGTAACTTATTAGACTAATAATTAATATTGTTAGGATTCTTAGAGTATTTCTAATAGAGGGAGTGCTGTCACGCATTTGCGAAAAACGTAGATATTTTCTTGTTCGTATAGTTGGTACCACCCATTTAATATTGAAGACTGAAATATATTTTCTTCTTCGCCAAGTGTTTCATGCATGTTGGACAACCTATCAAATATCAGCCAATAGGAGGGCAGAAAAAGTTGGCCCGACACCACCATTTTTATCTACGTTTTTGAAGTACCAGCGCTCTCTCTATTTTATTTATAATCTAAGTTTGTATTCAAGATTACAAAGACAATTTTCAAATTTTTTCGTAGCCTCCGTGGTGCAGTTGGTTAGACGCCGGCTGTGAAACGAGAGGCCGCGGGTTCGATCCCCGCACCGAGAGAAATATGTATTTGTGTGAACCGCATGTATTTGTTTCGTGTCTGGGTGTTTGTGAGACCGAAAAGCCTCTCGTAGTTTCCGATACGATACATCTTAGTCTGAGATTAGGACTATATGTGACTGTTGGGTGTATTTATTATTTATTAATTTTCGTCTTATTTAACCCGAGAAGGTACTAATTTCAAATTTATGTTCATTGAGATAATATACTAGAGGGGACACTGCAAACAAAATGTTTGTAACAAATTGAACGGTACCGTACCGCTCCTTCTGTATCCATCTCTATCGCACCTACGCAGTAATACATCTTCCCTCTCGCTTCACTGTGTACTGTGCACGCACAATACGCAGAGATTTTGTTCCCGATGTCCGCTCTAGTATAATACCTCAATGTTATTTTTTCCCAGATGCTCCGTCCTTCACAGAAGAAGTGAAGCAACCCATCTCAGATCCCACGCCGGAATTACCCAGCTCATCAACTAAAGTCAAGACATCTAAAAGGCTTTTCAGTAAAATCTTCGCAATACCAGGAGCTCTTGCGGACTCATTCTTATCTGGAGAAATACATTTATAACTTTAATTTTAATATCTCTCTAGATATCATATGTACTCATATAAAATAAACTCAAATATAGAGGAGAAACAGCGAGGATGTAACAAAAAAGAACGGTACACTATCTGTCCCTCTCACTTATATACGAATTACATTCAGTCTCGCTCCATCCCGCGTGGCTGCGCACAGAATATGTTCCAATTGTCCGCTCTAGTATAAATAAATAGATTTTAAATTTTTTTTGTTTTTTTTTTTGTAAATATTTGGAGCGTATTTCCAGCTTGATGGTAAGTTATTATTATCCATGAACATCTTTATATAGCACTGGAGGGCACATGCCTCCTCTACAGTCGAGAGCAGGATTGAGAGTGGTATATACTTTATGTATACTGATTTTTAAAAATGGCTAAATTGTGATGGTAAGCGAAATGTAGATAAAATATCCACCGACGTGAGATTATATTGCAATGAATATAGTAGAACTAGTTTATTCCTATTCACCCCTTTATTTCTATTCAACCGTTTATAATGTTATCCTATACACGGAGTTTGCGACATCATAGTTATAAAATAAACCCAAAAAGACCAATTTAGTTCTATTCATCCCTGTGTTTCTATCCATCCCGTATTTTCATACCATAAGCGGTATGTTTGTGAAATGATAGTTATGAAATTAAACTAAAACGACCAGTTTATTCCTATTCACTCCTGTGTAATCCATCTCGATTTCTAACTTACATACGCGGTGTGAAAGCGACATTACAGTTCAAGTTGCAGAATGATTTGAATATTAATGTTACAACTAGCTTGATGAACGAATCGGAAAATTTACAATTACTGGTGGTAGGTCTCTCATATGTGAGAGGCGGCCTGGGTAACCAATGTCTATTTCTCCCGACAAATAGCAATGTAAACGCACTGCTGTGTTGCGGTTTCAAGGACATTTTAGCCAATGACTACATTATTGAAACTTATAATTCAAGGTGTTCAGTTTTGCCGTTCGCCTGATGGTAAGCGATACGACCGCTCATGAACGGTAGCAGAACCAAACAACACCTTGAATTACAAAGCAATGCCTGGCATTCCACTGCGCTCGTCAACAGACATAAGATGTTAAGTCTCAATATGTCCAGTAGTTACACCCAATTTCCCCCGAGTGAAAAATAAGTACGGGGATCGAATCCGCAAACTTTCACTTTACAGCCACCATCCTACCAAATACGCCACGGAATGTCAAGTACTGGTGGTAGGTCTCTCATATGTGAGAGGCTGCCTGAGTGGGTACCACCGCAATGTCTATTTCTCCCGTCAAATAGCAGTTTAAATGCACTGTTGTGTTTCGGATTGAAGGACATTGTAGCCAGAGCAACTACTGGACATATTGAGACTTAACATCTTATGTCTCAGGATGGCGAGCGCAGTGGAATGCCAAGCATTGCTTTGCAATTCAAGGTGTTGTTTGGTTTTGCTACTGTTCACGAGCGGTCGTATCCACCATCTATACTTATATCTTACCATCAGGCGAACGGCGTGCTCGTCTCGCCATTCATAGCAATAAAAAAAAAAGTTTTAATAAAATTACATTTTTCGTAAAACACTGAAAACATTTCTATATAATTTGTGGAACCCTAAAATAGTTATGAAAAGATTAGCTAAGCTATTGACTTTGAAGTCAAAACCGTAACTGCATATTCCAATGCAAATTGAAATGGCGAAATATTAAATAATTAAAACCATTATAAGTCTTGCATACAAACGTATAACATGGGAATTAATTATATTATGTAAGTAATGTTAAATATTTTATTTAAATTTCATGTCTTGATTATTATCGATTTTTACAAATTCTATTTAAAAATTAAAAATAATTCAGACTGCCTCGGTGGCGTAGTTGTACTAAGGTACGGTTACAAAGCTGAGGTCTCGGGTTCGAATCCCGGGTTGGGCAAAGTGATATTGGATTTTTCTATTAATTATCAGACCAGACAGGAATTTGTGCCCGATATGGCGATAGGCTCGCCACCTGTCACATCGTGGGACGTAACATACAAGGCGAAATGTGGGTGCCCTGGCACTTCTGCCTACCCCTTCTGGGAAAAAGGCGTGAGTTTATGTTAATTATGTATAAAAAACTTTAGTCATAACATTACAACAGTAACATGAGGCAAATATTAGTATTTTAAATCAACAAGTAGGAGTGCATTGACATCTTACCGTCTCTTTCACACGTTCACACTGTAATGCATGTTAAGACTAGGGGCCCTACTATATAAATCCGAAATTCGAATCTTCGTGACGTTTTTCGTTTCGAAACCTACTCTGTAACACGAAATTCGAATCTTCGTATCGAAGAATGAATGATTCGAATATATCGGCAATCCGAACATTTACAGGGACCCTACTATATTCATCCGAAACGAAGTTCGAAACTTCGGACGAACGAAGTTTGTGACGATACGAATGTACCTACTCTGTAAATGTACGTATTGCCGATATATTGGAATCATTCATTCTTCGATCCGAAGATTCGAATTTCGTGTTACAGAGTAGGTTTCGAAACGAAAAACGTCACGAAGTTTCGAACTTCGTTTCGGATTTATGTAGTAAGGCCCTAGTAACGTCACAGGTTTGGTTTTGCTTTTCTTTTACTCCCACTGAAAGATTTAAAAATGTTCTAAGTAGTTTAATTCTGACTGGATTTACAAAATTCTTTGTTACATTTTTTTATGGATACCTACCTTATGATAAATAGAATCCTATCAAAAACATACTGTAAAAAAATTCCAAGTCTCGCAGCTCAGGTTTTCTCACCACCTTCACCTTAAAAAGTTCTGAGATGCATGTAATACCAAGTCGATTAATTTATTTAGTCCTTGCTTAAGGGACCTTCTGTATAAAGTTATTACGTAAGTATTATTATATCAATATTAAAAACTCTTTACGTTATAAATAAATAGATCGACTTGGCCATCGCATGAAAACATAATGTATCGTACAATTTATACATAATGCTGCTGATAACGCTTACCATCAGGCGAACGGCTTGCTCGTCTCGCCATTCATTGAAATTAAAAAAAAAATATATTCGAAATCAGCCAAATCATTTATATCAGTAGTTCTTAATGGGTGTTCCGCGGACCACTGGTGGTCCCTGGAGGAACCACAAGTTAAAATATTTTTGCATGTATTATTTATAGACAGATAAAGATAAATAATACCCAACCAACAGTCACATGCATAGTCCTGACCCCACACTAAGATCGGGTCTTTTGTCGTGGATATCAGGAACTAAGAGAGAATTTTCGCTCTCACAAACACCCAGACCCGGAAGAAATATTTATGGTCCGCACAAACATTTATCGGTGCGGGGATCGAAGCCGCGGCCTCTCGTTTCACAGGCGGCGTCTAACCGCCTATGCCCTGGAGGTTGTCAATAAATAAATAAGCAAAGTACAGTCGACTCTCGTCAATTTAAACCTGTATTAATTCGAACTTCTCTATAATTCAAAGTTTTCACGAGTTCCCCACAAAATTGCTTTATATTTCGAAATAAATCAATACATTTTGATGCACTTGGTAATTCGAACGCAAAAATCATTGTTAAATTACAAAACGACGCGTTAATTCGAACTCAACGGCGTCCAACACTCGACAATTCAAAGTTGCAGAGAGAGAAAGAGAAAGTATAAATGTTTGACGATTGCTATTGATTGAATAATAGTTGATCAACACTTAATAATTCGAAGTTTTATATTGTCTCTCTTACACACGTTACACAGGATAATTCGTAATATTTTAAGAGTCTCGAGTTTCGAATTAAAGAGAATCGACTGTAATAGACATATAACTCAGTATTAGTGAGCTGAAGACCCACTGGTTTGGTTACGTCCGTAGAAGAACCGAGAACCGCTGGGGTAAACGTGTGAGTGGACTGCTCAGGCAAGCTTAGTGGTAGGATGCCCTTCTTTTTTTTACTGCATAGGTCCGCCAAACGAACTGACAGGTGACCCGATGTCAAGTGATCATTGCATATTAACATTCACAACGCTTGGATTTTGGATGTGTTGACCATCACATCGGGAGGGAAGGATAAAAGACAGGAGTAGGGATAAAGTATGGGAGGAGGGAAGAGATATGGGGCATCCAACAATCTCACTTATAGAACGAAACACGAAATCGAAGCTGTCATTTCGTTGGTTGGTTTGGTTTTTGGTGTTTGTTATGGAGAAAACTTCTCGTAGTTTTAATATCCAAAAGTATGGTAGTATATCACTACATAGTATAAAACAAAGCTTTTTCTGTCCCTATGTCCCTTTGTATGCTTAAATCTTTAAAACTACGCAACGGATTTTGATGCGGTTTTTTTTAATAGATAGAGTGATTCAAGAGGAAGGTTTATATGTATAATACGTACATATTATTGTACAGAAATCTATTTGTACCCGGGTGAAGCTGGGCCGGGCCGCTAGTTTATTATTAACTAATTTATTTTTTCAGGTATTCCCGATTATGAAAGAAATCAACAATGACGGGCGTAAATAAAAGAACAATAATATTACGTAAGTATTTTTATATTAATTGGTCGGCGGTCAAATTCTACCTTCTTTCATTTGCTATGCTCGGTATCAATATAAGCCCATACATGTCCCACTGCAGGGCACGGGCCTCCTCTACAATCGAGAGTATGATTGAGAGTGGTTAGTACAATCCACCACGCTGGCCTAGTGCAGGTGGACTTAAATTCAAGTAGGGTATAAAATTATTAGCTTAAATACCGGGTATATCAAGACTGCTACCGAAAACGAAGCCAGGTGGTAGTTTTAGTGACTACAAACACAATGTAATCAAAAATTTCGAAAAGAAACGCGACAATTATTTTTTTTATTATTTTTTAATTATCGTCGATTTTGGGTGGAATATCCGTAGTTTCTGCTTAAATAATAACTTAAAGCCCTACTTACCATAGCGTCTTTGAAAATAAAAGGGTGTACACTATTATTAAAGAAAAAATATGTATTTACCAACCTAAAACAACGATAGAAAAAAATTACAAAAAATATCATCACAATTTTTTGCACAAAATTTAGTTGCATTGTGTCTGAAGTCACTAAAAGTACCACACGGCTTCATTTTCGGCAGCAGTCTTGATATACCCTGTATATGTGTCGTTAAAAAGAATTCTATTTAGATTAAGTTTCAAAATGGCTACTTACTGCCTTGAATTTTTAAAAGACTGTTTTCTTTATAAAACAATTCTTCAGGCAGCCTTGTAGAATTAATATTCTTATTTAATTTATTCTTTTGTCTAGTCTTTGACTGAAATCTTGATTTGTTTTTCTTGAATACTAAAGCATTACATTGTAATGCCAGAGGCGAATAAATATTAGATTTTAAATTGAATATATTTTTACAAAAGCACATTCATAAAAGGGCTTATTACAGGCGGTTGAGAAATGTACGTATATCAAAATTATAGTGGAAGCTTATAGTATTTTTCCTATTGCAATTAATGGCGATAGATTGTATCACTTGCCATTAAGCGAACGGCATGCTCGTCTTACCATTCATTGCAATAAAATATATGTTTATTATACCCGAGTATCAAAAAGCAATTCAAATTATTTGACAATTAACAGCTATTTGGCCGCCATTTTGTTCCATTACAACAATGCAGTTATCGCGTATATCATACAGAGAATAACGTTCATTGTTTTAAAATAAGCACTAATTTCTAATTACTATTTCAATGGTTATAATAGTTAAATACAGTTTTGTGTTAGCAAATTGTAATTTAGTTTTGTAGCAACCTCCATGCCTGCTTGGTTAGACGAAGGTTGTAAACCGTAAGATCGCGGGTTCGATCCCCGAACCAAAACAAATATTGGTGTGAACCACAGGTATTTGTGTCGGGTCTGGGTGTTAGTGAGACCGAAAAGTCTCTCGTAGTTTCTAATACACGACACAAGACTCGATCTCAGTGTGGGGTCAGGACTGTTTTTATGCAAAAAATTGTGACGTGACGTTTTTTTTTGTGTTATTTTTTTCGATCGTCGAATTAGGGTGGTACATACATAGTTTATTCTTTAATAATAGTGTATACCCTTTTATTTTTAAAGACGCTATAACACACAAGGCTTATTTTTTTTATATTAGCAAAAACTATGGATTTACCATCCAAACTCGACGATATTCAAAAAATAACAAAAAAAATCTCACGTTTCTTTGCGAAATTTTTAGTTGCCCGGCTTCGTTTTCGGTAGCAGTCTTGATATACCCGGTATATATATGAAGATTAAAGTAATCGGTCCTACCACACGGTTCCCAATCACACGCGAAAATTAGGCTAATGCAGCCATAATGTATGTAAATTTAAGTATATATTTTTTATTTTTCAGATATACTACTGGTGTCTTCGGTTATTGATATATCTACATCATGTAGTAATATTCCTGTTTGGAGTAAAGAAGGGTTAGAGAACTATGTATATAAACAGGTACTTACTATTTATCTTAGACAACTATGTATATAAACAGGTACAGTCTGCGACATAAGTCGTTGAACACTTCAGATTTTTTGATAAGCTTTTTATGAATTAAAATTTGTACGTACTACTCTGTAGTCGTAAAATACAGGGTATATCAAGACTGCTACCGAAAACGAAGCCGGGTGGTAGTTTAAGCGACTTCAGACACAATGCAACAGAAAAAGTTGCAAAAAAAAGCGACAATTTTTTTTTGTTATTTTTTTTCCTATGGCCATATTTGGGTGGTAAATACATTTTTTCCTAAAATAATAGTGTATGCCTTTTTATTTATAAATACTCTAAGGTATAAAAGAGTTTAAATTATTATTTTAGCAAAAACTATGGATTTACCACCCAAAAACGACGATATTTAAAAAATCATAAAAAATAATTGTCGCGTTTCTATGCCAAATTTTTAATTGAATTGTGTTTGTAGTCACTAAAACTACCACCCGGCTTCGTTTTCGGTAGCAGTCTTGATATACCCGGTATAACAAAGTAAAGTCATCTATGCCGTGATGTGCCATACGATATTGAAAATAATTATTATTTTGGATGATAAGACAATTCCAAATCTCGTGAATGTGTAGCGACTTATGTCGCTGACTGTACTTACTATTTATATTTATTTATGTCAACTAGCGGCAAGGCCTGACTCCGATCGAGTGCAAATACACTTTGAAAATATTGTATCTCCTATGTTCATCAGGGATAGTAACTTAAATTACTGCTATTTCAAATTAAAATCACCACCTTGTTATTTTTGAAGCCTGCTCGCATGCTTTATATTCCTGCTATTGCTAGTTTCCTCCCACAGAATTTGTAAACAAAAAACTGACCATATATTACAACCATCTTTGTCCACAATTGTTTCTTTCGGGTCTGGGTGTTTGTGAGACCGAAAAGTCTCTCGTAGTTCCTGATACACAAGACTCAATCTTACATCTATACGACACAAGACTCGATCTTAGTGTGGGGTCAGGACTATGTATGTGACTGATGGGTGTATTTATTTATTTATATAGCATTGTTTCTATTGTTTCAGTTTCATTCTATGCCATGTTCTGAAGAAATCACCAAATATTACGCTCCGAAAAATGAAGATACATACCAAGCCACATCATTTGACAATATTAAAGACATTGGATATCCAACTGACGTTAGCGACCAAAATGATTTCAACGAAGATAATTTAATAAATTTAAAAGTAAGATATGATGATAATAATAAATATTTCGAAGGTTTTCCATCCGGTGATAGTACAAGAAATAAAAATATAATCGAATTTGATAAAGACAGGGATAGAACTATTGGAGTGTATGCGACGGAAAATATTCCTAATATAAAAGATAATATAAACAATGAGAACATCTATGAATACACTACTTTAGAAGGAGATAAAGCTATAGATGTGAAAGACACAAATTTACTACCAACAGTATCTAACAGTTATAATATTGGTAACTATTTAATTGGAGATAATGCAGGAGCAGATAATACAGAAAGTTTTCCATATCAAGATAATATAAAGCCAATATGGTACGATTACTTTGATCAGTATAACAATTATGTGATAAATGAAAAGCCAAATATTGAATCAATAAATAACAATTTCAGATCATGGCCTTCGTATGCAACTTACTTAAATGACAAATTTCAAAATCTACGCAATAATATAAATATCTTGCCAAAAGTAGATGCAAAATTATCTTATAAAAATCTTCCAAATTATGTTTCTAACTACATCAGTAAAGTAAATAAAAACTAGATAATAATCTTAATTTGTATTCATCTACAGCACCTTATATGAGCAAAGAAACTTATAAAACAGTCAATTTGGAAAATGATATTACTTCATCCAAATCAACTACTGGAAATATTTATGCTAACTCAGAACAATTTAAATCAAATAATAAATTTATTGCACCCGAACAAAATGATGTAGTATATGCTATATCTTTGGAAAATTCTTCCCCAATAGAAGATGGAATACTACAAAATAATTTGGTTGAAGGAAACCCAAATATAAATACACTTGATGCGCAGAATAATGTAGATATTGGCGTCAACAACAATGTTGCACATATAAATGATAATGATAATATATATTTACCTATTGAAAACCCAAATATAATACAAGTATATGCACAAAATAATGTAGAAGGCATGAACAATGAACCATTACATAATACATACAAGGATAATTTCAAATATAAAGTAAATCCTACTATTGAATATCTAGAAATAAATAATAATAGTACAAAACTGTTTAGGCAAAGTGTTCTAAATGACATCAATTATTTGCAAGGATTAACTAAAGCTTATTATAACAAACAAAATAATCATGGAACTTATAATAAACGATTCAACCGTTACTTTTATGATGATAAGAATGTATTTGGAAATACAATACCTTGTTTAACTAATACGTTAAAGTTGTATGATAACGAAGAAACTGTTTTTAGTGGAAATCTCAAAGCAAAGGAAAATGAAATTGATTTTGCCACAACAGAAAGTAGACCTTATGCAATCTTGGATAATACAAGAGTTGATTTAAATAAGTACACTAACAATATGAACATACAAGAAGAAGGAGATAATAAAGTAATTTATGAGGAAAAATTATCTTCTAATGACTGTTTGGATAGTCCTGATAAAACCAATCCACAAGCTGTTCGTTATTATTATAATGTGCTACCAAAACAAAGTCACAATAAACAATACTACCGAAATTATTATTTTCCATCTCAAAAATCTAGCGGTGCTATGGCTGCAACTCAAAACTATTACAATCCATGTTTACAAGTTTCTAATTTTGAAGAATTTGATACAAATTCCTTTCAAAGAAACAATAAAAAGTCTGGGGCATTTACGAGCTATTTTAAAACACCGAAATTAGAAATGAATGGTAATTTTCAACCTGATATTGATGTCAATGATAATTACGTCATGGATTTAAAAACGAATACCAGAAATAGTTATTACTCTCAAACGAATGGACAAGTATTTACTACATCCGAAGCTAATGAAGATCTTTTAAGAGTACCTGATAATTATGTTGATGTCAATAATACGAATTATTTGCCAACAATAGCAGATATAACACCTAATGGAATGACAGAGGCATACAATATTTATCCTATCAAAGATAAATGCAATACATGGATACCAATGAACTATAATATGGAAAATATACAAACACCTAAAGAACAATTTGATGATGAAGGAAATAATATATTTAACTCAGAAATCTCAAACCAAATCAAAGTAGAACCTTTTGATTTAGATTATAAAATACCAAGAGTACGAATATGTGACACACAATCTAATGATTACTACTTAAATACACCTAATTCGGTCCAAACTGGTTATAGCAACGAATATATCGAAGTTAATGAAGAAAAACCTCAAGGTATGTATTATAATATACCTAATTCACCAACATATGATATGAGATTAAGTACTAACAATAATAATGAAGCTAATTTATTTCAAAGTGAAGACACTAACATCGGTAAGGTTGTAAATGATTACAATCCTATTAAAAATACATTACCCATGGACACTACATTAGAGGTTAATAATTATTATGATTCCGTACCAAAATCTGCTACTTATCCAGATGTTTATGAAACAGCTAGTATGAGCTACGAACCTAAATTTGATTCAAATTATTACAATGGTAAAGATTACAATATATTTAATTCAAAAAAGCTTGAAAGTACGAAGCCATGTACTGTTGAAAATTACTCAAAATATCCAGAAATAATATCAGTTCCAGAAGGATATGATTATATGAATACAGAAGATATGAGAAAGAAAACAGCTGATAAAATACTACGGTTAAATAATGTATGGAATTTACCAAATCTTAAAAATTTTATAAGTACTCCTCCATGTAATAAATATAAAATACTTAATATACAAAAACCAAATTTAAAAAAAAATGATAATATGGACGCACCAAATACTAATTACAAAACTAAATTTGATTTAGATACTAAAATGAAACCTTTAGATTGGGAAAAACCTTATACTGAATATCGAAACATAAATATACCAAATAATTACGATACAAGATTTGGTTTAGCTGCTAATTTGAAACCTATCGAAAAAGATCATTTTGTATGTGGGAATAATATATTACCAACTGAAAATAAAATAGGAATATCTGATAATATTCCTCCAGCTGCTAATAATTACGTAATCGAATCACTACATGACGAAACACAAATGAAAACAACAGTGGATGACACTTATCAAGATACAACAGTATTTCAAGATATACCTAATATAACACCGAATTATGAAACACAAAGTAACATAAATTTGATGAGAGACCCATATAGTAAGAAAAATCGAGAAGTAAACAATTACTTAAATTTTGAATATCCTATAAATAATTTGTATGAAGTTAAAACCACTAATGAAAAGGAATTAGACAATATGAATTTATTTCCTCCAAGATTTAGTTCTGGTAAAATAGATTACCTAAGTAACTACAGACCTAATTACTATATGAAAGAAAATGATTATATAGATGCACCAGAATATAAGACATATTTTAATGATTTAAACAACGTTTGGTCTGATACAGAATACAATAAAAACTTTTATGAACCCAAAGCATATATGAGTAATGGAATCAACACTAAAACAATTGGAAAAAGCATTGGAACTACAAACTATATGCCTCTATACAAACAAGGAGCGGAAATTATGAGCCAAGAAAATATTATAGAAACATCTAAAAACCACAATAATTTTCAAAAGAATACTTACAATCTTCCAGCGATTATAACCAATGTACCACTCAATAATGATTACTCAACGCAAGAATTTGGAAAAAGCAAGACTATCACAGAAGAAATATGTCCTACCAATAAATTACTATCTATTTTTGTTTATCCAAACCTTGGAAAATATGATCTTATTAATGCTGAAATATACCCAGAACTTATCGGTAATTTAGATTATCAAAATAATTTTTATGGGAGCTCTGAAATTTTAGAGCAAAACGGTACTCCTAATATTTTACCAGGATTAAAACAGGTTAAGTATCCATCAAATGTAAGACTAGAAAATATTAATGCTAAGAATTTTATTCCTGACTATTCAAAATATCAGTATTATAAGGTTAATCCTTTTATAGACGTAGTAACTCCTTTAGTCATTGGTTATAATTACGATAGAACTAAACTTTTCAGTGCTCATAATGATATTCCTTCACAAAATCCTCTGCCATTTGAGAAATTAAATACATCTTATCCAAATGAATTAAATTTATACAGTGATATTAAGTTTAGTGAACTAAATAACAAATATCCGAATGTAAATGAACCATCTTCATTAAATTATGAAATGAATGAAGTATTTGGAAATCCATTTACAAATAACTTTAATACATATAATTACGGGATCAATAACAAAGTGAGTGGAAGTGAATTTATAAATAACATTAATAATAGTCCTATTAGGGACCACATACCAACAACTGATAATCTTCATAATATAAATAGTCAACATTTTTCTCAAAATAATATACAAAGACTCATACCAGTATATAATACAAAAGACAACAACCAAATTTCTACCCCAAAAAATCTACTAGTGAATCAAACACCAATTTTAAAATATAATGTTCTTAAAGGTAATAAACTTCTAGATTATTTAAATGAATCATATAAAAACTTAGAGCATCCCCAAACGCCTTTAATACATAATTTAAAAAAATTTATCAATCCTTCAGATATTACCACACAAACTCCTGAAAGTCTAATTTCTGATCAGAAGTTTAACGACAATTATTTCTCAAATCAAATTATTCCTAATCAAGTACCAAATGGCTATAAATTGACAAATATTCTTGGTAATATTTATCCCAATAAACAAGCTACTATTCCTAGGCCGGTACAAAATGGATTTAGACCTATAAAAGAAACTCCTTCAGTTTATTATATGACATCCCAGCCTTGGTTAGGACCTTCCAATACAGTCTATCCAATGCCATCTACGTATCCACAAGCTACTATCATTTCTACACCATTACAAAGTAAGTTAAATCCTATAACAGGAGCCCCTACTTCTGTATATTCTAAGCCATCTCGACCTTTTGTAGGACCTTCCTCTACAGTCTATCCTATGTCTTCTTCTACTAGTTTTCAACCTAATTCATTGCTTCTTCCTCAATATCCATCTTTGAAATCTTTGAAAACATTAGATATACCAATCGAACAATCAATGCTTAACCAATTTCAAGTGTTTCGTGGTCATCTGAATCCTACTGCTCAATCCGAGAGTCCAAATTCACCATTTAGCTCGTCGCAATCTAATGATATAAATATTGGAGACTCAAATTTGTCAACTAGATTTAACCAACCTGTAACATTACAAGCAAATTTAAGCCCTATAGTCGAAGTTCAAGGTCCACTTTCTAATATGATATATCCACATGTTGATAATTGGAAACGGAAATACACAAGATGTATAAACCAACAAAATCCTACTGGAACTAATCAATATCCAATCTTCCAATATAATATGAACCCTACAATTAAAGATGAGAATCCAAATTTGAATTTCGTGCGTACAGCTTTTAATTATTTAAAAGCGAAATATTTAGTACCAGGTGAACACCAAAACATTCCCACATTATTGAGTCCATCTTCAACACTGCAACCTAATTTGAACCCTTCTGTTTATGTTGAAAGTCCAAACTCTAATACGATACGTGCACCTTTTAATTATGTAAAAGGTGTAATGCGCAAAAACAGAGTTCCCAGTTCACTCAACGAACTTCCAACACCACAATTGAATTGGAACCCTATAGTTCCAGCTGAGAGTTTAAATTCCAATATTTATTCATCATTTGATTATTCAAAAATGAAAAATATACCAAGTGCATTTCGGACTACGTTTAACATACCACCAACACCACAAGCGTATTTGGACCCTATTGTACAAACTGAAAGTCCAAATGCTTATGTAAATTTTGTCCCTTCTAACTTTTTAGATACGTCATCAGATATTAAACCATCTTTAGCATCAAGCATTCCTTTGGTACAAAAATCACAAAAAAGAAATGATAATTTAATTCCCAATTCTCTTACTAACAATTTATCAAATAGTAATTTGGATACAAACAATTATTTAAATCCCGAATCAATACAATTTACAGTTTTAAATAATGATGTAAAAAGAACTATTGTAGATACACCAGAAATGAAACTATACTTAGACCCTAAAACTGAAGAAATTTCTCAACCAACGTTTGAAATATTGGGGACACCTTATGGTTATCAAAATTATTATAATTTTAATCAAAACCCATATTCTACACAAGATTCGGTGATGTCATCTTTAATGGCAATAAATCCACAGCTAAATACAAATATTTTTCAAATATTTTCATATCCTATTAAAAAAATATTCAAAAACCCCACAGTCTCTGAAATACAAGCTTCATATACTGATTTGTCTCAATACCCAAAAGATTTAACAGCTAATACTGTTAGCCAAGCTAATTCAAACTCTGTTCCCTTGAATCTTGATTCAATTTCCTTAACATCTTTTCAACCTGCAGCTGATCAAGACAATTTAAATTATATTCCATCAACCCTAGATCCAGTTTCCTTTACATCTGATTATTTAAATAGAAATCAATACTTCAGGGATATGTCTCCTATTTCATTAACAGAAGGACTGGTTTCATCTCAATTCTCGAATTATAAACCGACACAAAACATTGCAAATCCATCTTCATTTTATACGAATTTAGACTCTATTCCTACATCACTAGATCCATTTTACCTCACATCGATTACTAATTCATTACCAGATTCTATTAATAAAAATTCTGTACCTTATACAAATGTAAACTTTATTCCATCCACTAAAGGTTCTGAATCATTTAAACCTTCGACAATACCTTTTAGTTCCTATCACGAACCGTATCAATCCAATTTAGTTTCTAATTCAGCGTCTCAAGGTTCAATTTCATTCACTTTACCTTCCAAACAATCATTTAATCAAATGAATTTGAGCCCTACTTCGACAGTCCGACAACTATTTCCATTTATAACTTCTCCGTACCTGTATTCCAAGGATAGTTTACCCTGTCAGACAAATTTAACTCCTATGCCTACACAACAAAGTCTATATTCCTTTACGCCTTATACGTATAACAGAAGCCCAAGTATACTTTGCCAACCAAATGCTTTCAATCAAATGAATTTGAAACCTATGCCTTTTACGGAGAATACAGATTTAAATAAAGTTCCTTTTATTCTTTCTAACAAAATTCAAAACAGCTTCAAAAATGAAATTTATCTTCCACCAAATTTAAATTATTGTTCTAAAATTCCAGATAATGTTAATAATGTATATAAAATGTCATATTACCCATGGTTTGAAAATCCAAATTATCTAAACTTAAATGAAACTCAAATGAAATTAAATGAACCTTGTCCGTATTTTTATGAACATTTAAAGAACATTATATCAAACAATATACATAACATACCGGCTACAATACCTCTCGGAAATTATATAACGAATTATTCAGCAAATGAAATTCCATTTAACTTCAGAATATATGAACCGGACTTAGACTTATACGGATGGTATTCAAAAATAAAACTTGTGAAAGCTAAATTAGTACTAGAAACCCAAGATTATGGAATTATCAATTTCAGACCGATTTTAAAACGATATTTGAGTCCTAGTCACGTAAAGAACAGAGTGGTTCATTTATTACGAGAATACGGTACTCCGCTAGTGATAAATGAAAAGCCTTGTCATTCATTTATTGAATATTTAAATCATATGAACTTAAATGAAAAGTTTTATTTCTTGTGGCCTCCTTGTAATTTTAATGGGTTTAGATATTGAGTCTCCGTGGTTGGTTAGAGAAAGAGAGTTTCTATACAAACATAGACAAATGTATGTGGGAATCAAGGTGGGAATAGTTCCGTCTCGGGTCAAATCAAACAAGGATCGTTTGAATAATCTTCGGTTTACTGTCTTATAAATTCGTCTTTAAAAATAGTCTTTGATCGTCTTCATCCGTCTTCACGTCTTACGTCGTCTTCTAGACTATTCTCTACAAGAAGCTTATATATGAAAATGACATTTTGTTCATTCATTGTCACTCGAAAGAAAAAGATAGAAGGCAACAGCGACGTCATTCAAGGTCAACTTTTTGTGCTTCACTTTTATATACGGAATGCAATCTCCATTTGGTTATAAGCTTCTTGATTCTCTACTATTCCGTCTTTCATACATACTCTGTGATTCCGTCCTAGCATACTTCAACATCTTAATCATTCAGCCTCTAACTCCTTCCACCTCATAGACGTAGTATCAAAATAGACTTGACATGCATTTTACATATTATAGTCCATCTCACTTAGACTTATGCATAAACCATAAAAATGAAAGTGATAAAACACAATTTGTCGTCCTTGTCATAGTTCCACATAATTTTGTAGCGTTCATATTGTACGGGCCAAGCACATAGGACGTGCGGTTTGTTTTAAACTTGAATTACTGAGTATTTTATGAATATTTGCGGTCAAAAATGTGTGTAAAAGAGTGTTGAAAGTGATTATAAGACAAAAGGTATGGTGCGCTGCTTTATTATTGGTACTGTAAGAGGCGATCTAAACGATAATATGAAAATATATCTGTCCCTTACGGTGGAACTCGAATGCCGAGTCCATTTGATACTACGTCCATGTTCCACCTTAAATACCTTCATTAGTCATCTTTTTCACACGAACCACGTTCCATGTCAGTCGCCCAAAGTTCCATTCTACTCATCTATCATCATAACATTCAAATCCTACATGTAACAAATATTGGTCTCTAGTCTGGGTATTTGTGAGAGCGAAAAGTCTCTCCTACTTTCTGATACGACACAAGACTTGATGTTAATGTGATCAGGGGGGCTACTCTATAAAAACGATACGAACTTCGAATGTTCGGACTTTCAACGTCCAGAGTAAGATACAAGATTTCCAGTTATAAAAATATAATAGAGAATTGAGAATTATTGTAGTATAATTCAATTCTCTATTATACTTATCATTTTGTCGGAACTTATTCTATGGTTGCGACGTACGATAGAGGATTCGATCATTCTGTGGAGTATTTAGGAACAGTAATGAAGTTTTACGTACGGCGTCTGAACATGGGACCTATGAATATATCATCCGAAACGAAGTTCGAAACTTCGGACGAACGAAGTTTGTGACGATACGAATGTACCTACTTTGTAAATGTTCGGATTTGTATAACGTACATCGTAACCATAAGTCTATGGTTACGACCATAAGTCAATAACGACCATAAGTATATGCAGGTACATTCGTATTTTATATAAACATCGATCATCCGAAGTTTTGAACTTCGTTTCGGATGAAAATAGTAGGGCCCCATTCTTTCTTCGATCCGAAGATTCGAATTTCGTGTTACAGAGTAGGTTTCGAAACGAAAAACGTCACGAAGATTCGAATTTCGGATTTATATAGTAGGGCCCCATGTTACGTTTTTATAGAGTATCCCCCTAGGAATATGTATGTGACTGTTGGGTGTATTTATGAGTATAATCCAACAGCTGATAACTTAAATTATTTAGTAGCAACATCTATGTTGCCAATCGTGTGAAGCTAGGTTTGTTTTTCAGGCTAGGCAACCGAATTTTTGTTCTGTATCAGCCCATATACGTCCCACTGCAGGGCACGGGCCTCCTCTACAATCGACAGTACGATTGAGAGTGGAATATTTGTTAAAAATTAAAAATTATTGATAAAGTCAGAATATAATTAGTATATGTAAATAAAATAGTATATGTAAGTAAATAAATAAATAAATAAATAAATATGTATTTGATGTCATGACTATGTATATATTATTGATAATAAGACTGAATGTATAAATAAAATATTGGAAAAATTGCGTTGTATTATTTTATAGAGTTATGACAGAAAATCCCTGTCGAATATATGACACGTATTTGGGTATCTCAATATTTGAATGCTTACAATTTTGAAGACAGATTTATTTTTTAAAGTATTTTTTTTTATACTTTATGCATATTTTTTCATTTATTAAGCTTTATATACAAATGTATACAAGGCGGACTTAACGCCTGTGGCATTTTCTCCCAGTCCACCTTTAGGTGATGCAGAGATGAGCTATAGTAGGAGTACGAATACTTAATTAAAAGATAAAGAGAAAAAATACAAGTAATTAAAAATTAAATTACATATACCGGGTATCTCAAGACTGCTACCGAAAACGAAGCCGGGTGGTAGTTTTAGTGACTACAAACACAATGCAACTAAAAATTTCGCAAAGAAACGCGACAACGATTTTTTATGATTTTTTAAATATCGTCATGTTTGGGTGGTAAATCCATAGTTTTTGCTAAAATAATAATTCAAACACTTTTATACCTTAGATTATTTATAAATAAAAGGGTATACACTATTATTTTAGGAAAAAATGTATTTACCACCCAAATATGGTCATAGGAAAAAAATAACAAAAAAAATTGTCGCTTTTTTTTGCAACTTTTTCTGTTGCATTGTGTCTGAAGTCGCTTTAACTACCACCCGGCTTCGTTTTCGGTAGCAGTCTTGATATACCCTGTATTATTATTCGATTTACAAAAATATATATTTATACATATAAATATACACATATATACTATATAAAATACTATACAAATAAATAATAATATACAAGAGACTATAGAGAGGATTCTGCAACTTCTTTGAGCAGCATTTCACGGACCTTCATTTTAAATCTGAGACGTGTAGTTGACGTCCTGATTTCAAGGGGGAGAGCATTCCACAATATATAATCATAATAAAGAAAAATTTAAAATTCCGTTTTGTATAAAACAAGTTAAATTTATAATTTGGTGGTAGGAGTAATAGAAAAGGATGCAACATACACGGCGTGACGTCATCCATAAGGTGCACGCGTGCGAAAAAGACAACGAGTGTCCCCACCGCACTATTTAAACATTTGATGAATGGCGATACGAACATGCTTGGCATTCCACTGCGCTCGCCATCCTGATACATAAGATGTTAAGTCTCAATGAAATGAACATATGAGAGACCTACCACTAGTAAAAGTAATTGAGGTTTTAATATTAAAATTAATGAAAAAATAAACGAACCTACTTATAAATTATGTTACAAACGAGTAATGTTATTCGTATACAAAAAATACTTATTAAAAAGCCCTTTTTATAAATCTCGGACGAAACTTTAAGCGTAAAGTATTGAAATATTCATTCCACTTTTTCCAAGTTGTTTCTGTGAGAATAAACCAGTTTAAAAGCTATTTCTTTTAGGGCTCGATAAATTATTTAGAGATTAAGTAGGTCGCCCCAAAATGTTAGATTTTATAAGCAACTTTTTGTGTAAAATTGTTGCTAGGTTCAATAATGGATAGGTTTCAGTAATTTTTAGGGTTTCGTATTTCAAAAGAAATAAAACGGAACGGTGCAGATAAGCTTTTCAAAATGGCGGCCAAATATTGAATTCCGACTATCAATTTATCCCTCCTCCAATTTTTTTTTTTTTATTGCATTGAATGGCGAGACGAGCAAGCCGTTCGCCTGATGGTAAGCGATACGACCGCTCATGAACAGTAGCAATATTCCACTGCGCTCGCCATCCTGAGACATAAGATGTTAAGTCTCAATATGTCCAGTAGTTGCTCTGGCTACAATGTCCTTCAATCCGAAACACAACAGTGCATTTAAGCAGTGTTGTTTCACGGGAGAAATAGACATTGCGGTGGTACCTACCCAGATGGCCTCTCACATATGAGAGACCTACCACCAGTATAATAATTAATTGATTGCTAGATTTTTCACTAAAGCATTCCTCAATAGATGACCTATCTAACAAAATTACTTTTTCAATTCGAAACAGTAAGTACTCGTAGTTCCTGAAATTAAAAAGGTAACAAACAAACAATCTCTTCGGCATTAGAAATATTAAAATGAAAGTAAATATTACAAAGACTTTTACTGTATTAGTTTTTATTTTCCTGGCGCAAAAAGCAGTATTTTCCAAGCTCAAATATCGCATGTCAAGCTACCCTGTAATATAGATAGCCATCGACAAAAACATATGCACGTAAAAGTTGATTGAAACTTAATAACAGATGGCGCTGGTCAACTGGGGTTTTCCTGCATTATTAGACGTCATTTGTTTTCGAATGTTAACAAATGTTGGGTAATTATAAAGTAAGGATCAGGCCCGGATCTAGGGGGGGGCAAGACGGGGTCTGTGCCGCGGGCGGCAAGTTCAGGGGGCGGCATATTGAATCTTGGAAGACAACTACACAATTGACCAATAACGTAACACCACTTACACGGGCACTGCAGAAATTAATTTTTTTTTCGCGGGGCGCGGATATTGTTGAATATGCGATAGGGGCGTGTGAAAAAGAGATGAAGCTATATTTGGAAACTCCTTCATCAATCTCAACGGCTACGTTTGGTTTCAAATATTCAATTTGTGTTTACTAGTTAGTTTTGTTGATTAACCAAACGAAGAAACCTATTTTATTTGGTACAGGAGTTTGTCCGCGACTTCGTCTACGTTTATATTATGACTAGCTTTTGCCCGCAACTTCGTCTGCGTGTATATTATAATAATACGGACGTAAAATCAATACATTATATCGCTTCAACAACTTTACACTGTAAGCTCTGCGAAACATTTGTAAAAAATATATTTTGGTAACATACATAAATCAACTTCAGTGGTTCTGATTTTCACAAAATATAATATCATCCCTTATTTCCACCACCGTAGTGCTTTTTTTCTAATAGTAGTTCACGGCATTATTTATCGTTTAAAATAAGTGGTGAAATACAAATTTTCATATCAATAACTTCAGCGGTTTCGATTTTGCATACAACATTTCAACCCCTATTTTAAACCCTTTAGGGTTAATTTTAAGAAAAGAGAGTGGGCAATTATATTTCTTTGTAATGATTAACTAAAATGCCAAGTTTTACCAAAAACACTATTTCACCCTTTTAAACCCTCTTAGGGGTTGAATTTCTAAAAACTCCTCCTTAGTGCTACTCTACGTCATAATAGAAATCTTTTTGTAAAATTTCACGTTTCTAGCTCCAGTGTTTTCGGCTGTGCGTTGATTGGGCACTCAATAAATCATCCTATGCTCACAACACTTCAACCCTTATTTTTACACCTTTAGGGTTAATTTTAGAAAAATAAAGTACGCAGTTATTCTTGTTTCTAGATGGGTAACGAAAATGCAAAGTTTGATAATTCTAGCTTTAACAGTTTCCATTTTCCATACAACAGTTTTTTACCCTTTTCACTCCCTTAGGGGTTGAATTTCCAAAAAATCTTTCTTAGTGCTACTCTACATCATAATAGGAACCCTTGTGCAAAATTTCATCTTTTTAACTCCAGTAGTTCCGGCTGTGCGTTGATCCGATAGTTCGGTTCTACAAAAATTCAACCCTTATTTATATTCATTTAAGGTTAATTTTAGAATAATTAAGTATGCAGTTATATTTGTTTTTGATAGGCTAACTAAATTGCAAAGTTTGATAATTCTAGCTTTATCGGTTTGGATTTTCCATACAACCGTTTTTTACCCTTTTCACCCCCTTAGGGGTTGAATTGCCAAAAATCCCTTCTTAGTGCTACCCTACGTCATAATAGGAACTCCTTTGTAAAATTTCACATTTGTAGCTCCAGTAGTTTCGGCTTTGCGTTGATTAGATAGTCATTAAATCACCCTACTCTCGCAACACTTCAACCCTTATTTTAACCCCTTTAGGGTTAATTTTAGAAAAACTAAGTATGCAGTTATATTTGTCTTTGATTGGTTAACGAAACTGCAAAATTTGACAATTGTAACTCTAACGGTTTCGATTTTCCATACAACAGTTTTTCACCCTTTTCACCCCCTTAGGGGTTGAATTTCCAAAAATCCCTTCTTAGTGCTACCCTACGTCATAATAGGAACCTCTGTGCAAAATTTCACGTTCCTAGCTCCAGTAGTTTCGGCTGTGCGTTGATACGTCAGTCAGTCAATCAGTCAGTCAGTCAGTCAGTCAGGTTCCTCTTTTATATATACAGATAATATGGTTGTAAAAGCAAACCAACGTTATACCGCTACAACTACATTACATTGTAAACTCTCCGAAAGCTTTTTACAATAATTAACATAAAACATTCTCTTCGGCCCTTCCCATCTTCTACTCAGCTTTGAAATTTATTTCAACCCCTTATATCTAATATTCAAAAACAAAGCCGACGCACCCGGTTCAGGACTCCAAGCTTGCGTGCTGTGGCAGATATTACGCCCTCGACGTGATTCCTTGGTGATGATGATTAAGATGGATATACACAGCGTATATTCACACCAAGGATATTCAGGTCATTCTGCATTGCGAGGGGAGCACCCTGAAAAATTGGGAAGGGAGAGAACGGGTATTTTTTGCACGTGAACGCACACACCTGGGTTTTCTTGGCATTGTACTTAACCATATTCCTGGAAACCCATGTGAGCTCAATGACAAGATCTTCGCGTCCCCTCACAGTGTCGACCCGGCAAACCGGAGGCCCATAGTGGTATCGCCCAAGAACGGGGCTGTCATCTATTATTTATATGGAGACAACATATTATTGATATGGAGAATAAACAGCGTGGGCGGCAGCACTGAGCCCTGAGGAGCTCCAGCATTTACGACGACACGTATTCTACGCCCATGCAGAAAGCCAGAAATCCACGAACACAGGTTGTCGGGCAGACCGTATGTCGGAACTTTGGAAAGAAGACCACGGTGCCAGACCCTATCAAAAGCCTTGGCTATGTCAAGGCTCATAGCAAGAGCCTCGCCACGCCAGTCAATCGCCTCACCCCAGCGATACAGGACAAACGCAAGAAGTTTCACCTGTTGGTCGATTTTGACGGAATACGCGATGTCTGTCGCAGATCAACGAGTGATCCAAGTGATCAACGAGTTATCAAGTAGCGGATCAATTGAGAGTTTATGATCCGCTCCATGACCTTACACATCACTGAGGTGATAGCGATAGGGCGATAGTTGGTAGGGTCTGACCGATCACCTTTTTTGGGGATCGATTGCACATTGGCCTCCTTCCAAGATTCAGGCACAACTCCTGGGCGGTAGGACGCTCGCTAGAGGCAAGTCAGTGCAGGAGACAACTCGGCTGCACACGCTTTTAAAACCCCCGCCGGTATTCCATCCAGGCCACTGGCGTTTCGCACATCGAAAGACGCCGCCTTAGCATAGCTCACGCCGCACATCACACTGCCTAATGCGGATATCCGCTATTGAGAAACCGCAATCAGAAAGTGTATGCAGCGTCTGGGAACCACGGTCCTCGAGGCGGGAAGGAGCCGCAAACAGATTTGCCAGTAAGGCAGCCTTCTCTTGCGGCTTGTGAGCCAGCGACCCTTCCGGGTATCTCAGCGGTGGCAACGCTGGACGGCAGAAGTTAGAATGAACGGCCCTGGCCAAACTCCAATAAGCATGACTGCTAGTTAGGTGATTGGCCAACGCACGCCCAATCTTGCTGACGCGCTGGGCATCCGTTCTAACGTAGGCCTTCTTGCAGGCCTTGGTGGCTTCTTTGAGGGAACTAACAACTCCAAGGGATGGATGAGAAATTACACACCATTCCAATCTGCCGACGAGTAATGCCAGACCCTCCGCTCAACCTGCACGGCACGTGGAGGTGAAGCGAATGGTACTAACGACCCAAACAGGTATTGATCGGAAGTACCCAGAGGCCAGAGGAACCAGCATGATCAGCAAGTCATGGAGGAACCCAGCCATAGTTCGTGATGTGCATTGAAAGACTACCAAGACCCCCAAGAAGACCCCTATTTCGGCCGACGGGAACTGCACCCGGGCGTCATCAGCCGCCTGGCTAAGATACCTGAACAGCCGAGTCGTCTCATTTTCCCCGTTGTGAGACCTGTAAAGGCACACGTAAATGTGGCTCAGGGAACCTAGATCCACGTGCACCCACAGAGCGGAGAAGAAAGGGTCCTCCATGCAGCGCAAACGGCGACAGCAGATGTCCGACCGAACATACAAGCATACCCCGGCTTTCGCCTTGAAGTTTTCTTTAAGAAAATAACCGGGGTACAGCAGGTAGGAATTTTTGGCCGGACGAAAAACAAACGAATCTGCGTCTCCGTCAAGAAGAACAAAGCAGGTCGGGCCGTCTCGAGATCATGGTGGACGGCATTGAGGTTCGTATGGAGTCCGCGGATGTTGGTGAATTCCAAGTGAACGTGGTGGTGGGGTTAAGCACCGCTGAAGGACCTGCTCTGTTTAATTACACTGTCATGAGGTTGAGGGGATGGGTTTGATGAAGAGGCATCGAGGAGCCTAAGTCCGGACATTAAGAAGGCCGAATGGGCACCGGCACGAAAGGATCGGCAGATGGCGAATTGATCCGCCGGATGGAAGGGCCCCCGTACCCTCCCGGGATGAGCCGCCGGGACCCCACATCCGGTTACCAATCGGCACGACGCTGACGGAGCCACCCAAGATTATGCGCGGCATGGTGAGGCAGCCTCTCGTGGTGATTAGCCACGATTGGGCCTCTGTACTGTACCGCGGGCGGCCAGCGGACAACGTTTCTACGGGTCTCCCTGACCAGGGGGCAACACTCTTCCCTTCGACAGGGACCGAAAATACCCACACGGTACAACCTCATGCCCGGAGTCAAACCCCTCGAAAAACCGGAATAACACGGGCTGATCCCGGAAACCGGTCCCTTACAGGGATCACTATGGCGGTCTTTACGTCCCGTGGACGGTGGTCGCTACCCTGGCGGATACTTAAGTCCTACCACCACGAACTGTGTCACTCATTTGGCACTACCCAGGGGTCACGTGTAGTGAAACTAGAGGTCAGCCTACGGACGCGAGTGACGTTAACCCTCAAAAGTGAAACTACATACAAGTGAAGTTAATATAAAGCGTGTAAAAAATGCTTAACCTGGTGGTAAAATGGCGTTCTTACCGAAGGCCTGTGTTATATGGTTGCTAAAAATGACGATTATCATAAAGATAAAAATATAGGCAGGTGGGGGCGGCATTTTTCAGTTTTTGCCCCGCCTCGAAAAATACCTAGATCCGGCGCTGGTAAGGATTGTGTTATTTTTATACATGACTGTAAGGCGGTGGAACGTGTTGAATTGGAACTTAGGTGAGAATAGAAATAAACTGGTCATTTTGTTTTATTCTTAATGTAATTAGATATATTTTACTAGTATTGGCCTAGTCAATTTTCATAACTCTTCAGCTCTATTCATTGGTGTTTAAATTAATCCCACACCCAATTACTGTGCTGTAATGTATTAGCCCATATACGCCCTCCTCTACAATCGAAAGTACGATTGAGAGGGGTTAGTACAGTCCACCACGCTGGCCTAATGCGGATTATCCATACCAAATAAATTCTTACTAATCGCTATAATATGCAGGATTCCTCACGATGTTTTCCTTTATTGAAGTGCGTGGTGATTGACTATCAATACACACATGACTCCGAAAAGTCAAAGGTGTGCGTCATATGAACACGCGACCACCGTGAACATGTTGGCAGCCGCGTCTAGTCCGGTACCAACATAAAATGTTAAAATAAATTATTTGTAACTTTTATATTAATCACTAAATTGTAATCTAGTATTGCCTACACTAGAGTTTCTTAACTTAATTTATATGGTATGTAAGTCCATCAACCCACATTAGGCCAGCGTGGTGGACTATATGGCCTAACCACTCTCAATCGTACTCTCAATTGTAGAGTAGGCCCGTGTCCTGCAGTGGGACATATATGGGCTGATAAAGAAGAAGAAAGAAGAGACTTTTGCCCGTTCTTTTCTACTGAAAACTGCTTTCCGAATTAGGTGGTAGATATAAAAATATACTGAATCTAAATGATGTAGAACATCTAAATGAACATTGAACTCAACATTATTGTCATTTTCAACAGACCACAATGTACTTCTCATGTGAAATATGTATATGATTTCCAATACACAATTACGTATTAATTCCAAAGTCGACTTGACAAGTTTTGTTTCTATTCACCCTTGCGTTCCGATCCGCCCCTTCCCCGTACCCAGCCATTACACGTCACTTGTTTCCGAACGTAATAACAAATGTTAGGTAATTTTACGAAACAAAGGATTGGTTTGCTATATTTATAATAAGTAACATGTAACATGAATGCAATTATTGTTGATACATACATATTCCATATATACTTTAACTCAGGCCTATAGTTTGTTTATTGCAACAAATGGCGAGGCGAACATTTTCGCCTGATGGTGAGCGATACAACCGCGCATGAATAGTAGCAAAATCAAACACAAAAATTACAAATCAATGTTTGGCATTCCACTGCGCTCGCCATCTTGAAACATTAGATGTTAAGCCATAGTACGTCCAGTTGTTATTCTGGCTACAATGTCAATGAAACTGGGACATAACAGTGCGTTTATATTGCTGTTTGGCGGGAGAAATAGACGTTGCGGTGGTACCTACCCAGGCGGCCTCTCACACATGAGATACCAGCCACCAGTAAAGAACAATGATAAACCTCAATACATTTTTTTGTTGTAATTTTTTTTGTGTGTATAGAGATGAAAAATATTTTAAAATATACATTTCAAATTTCTTAACAATTATTCCTTAAGATTTACTATTGTAGCAAGCCCAGGAAAAAAGATATTCCACTTTAAAGTTTTACAGATTTTCTATATCTTGTCAAACTCTGTGGGTAGTTCATGTTATTTTGTCCCATTTATATTGGCGTGAGGCAAAGTTACAACCCACACATAAAAGAAAAAAAATATTTTTTACACGCAATTTAAACATCGAGTACTTATTTATTTCATTAATCTACTGGTGGTAGGTCTCTCATATGTGAGATGCCATCTGGGTAGGTACCACCGCAATGTCTATTTCTCCCGTGAAACAACACTGCTTAAATGCACTGTTGTGTTTCGGGTTGAAGGACATTGTAGCCAGAGCAACTACTGGACATATTGAGACTTAACATCTTATGTCTCAGGATGGCGAGCGCAGTGGAATGTTGCTACTGTTTATGAGCGGTCGTATCGCTTACCATCAGGCGAACGGCTTGCTCGTCTCGCCATTCAATGCAATAAAAAAAAAAAAAAAAAAAAAATCTAATAGTAATATCATGTGCAATGAAATAAAAAGGAAAGAGGGCACAACTATATATTATTATTTGCACAATAGCGCTTTCGGGCGACAGAAGCAAATTGTTATTCCTTAATTAATTAATCAGTGATTATTTTGCTGTTCTCACTTCTCTGCACTATTTTTTTACATTAATTTTCTGATAAAGATAATGCAAGAAAGCCAGTCAAGCATATATTTTAAAAATGGCAACATTGAAACGACATAACACCTCTCCAATAAAATTAAGGCAAATATCAATAGAGTTTTACGAAAAATGTGTTTTCGTAATTCAGGCTTAGGTTCGCCGTGAGCTAGGCACCAAAATTACTTAGAAAATTAATTATTAATATTTTTATACATGAAATTTATAGACGCTTACGAATAGCATTAACAATGATTTTACCAATGTTCTTTAGTTTTAATACATTTGAATATTACGTCATCTATTTAACAAATGCCTGGATTTTACCACTTGTAAAATATGAATCACTGAGTTTCATAATTGTTTGTACAGTTTTAGTGATAAAAACCCCTTTTTGTACACTATTATAATATTTTAGTTTTTTAAATCACTTTTGTTCTTTTCCTCTTAAAAATCTAGCACAGGGGTAAGGTACATAAACATTGAGTTATAAAACAAATACCTCATTGGAGTATATGTGGTCGCGGGTTCAAATCCCAGGACACATCTCTAACTTCGGAATCATGTGTGTATGGATAGTCAATAACCACACACAAAAATGAAGGAAAACATCGTGAGGAAACCTGCATACCATAGCGATTTGTAAGAAATTCTATGGTGTGTAAAGTCCGCCCGCACTAGGCCAGCGTGGTGGACTGTACTAACCACTCTCAATCGTCCTCTCGAATCTCGATTGTAGAGGAGACCCGTGCCCTGCAGTGGGACGTATATGGGCTGATATACAGTACAGGTTACCGCAGATACCTGATTAATCGGTTGCTACGTCAAATGAAAACTGCTGACGAAGATTCTTGACTTGTGTCAATTAAGTGATAATAAATAAATACACCCAACAGTCATATACATAGTCCTGACCCCTTATAATAATTATTTAAAAACAATTCATTCGGTTATCGAACTCGTTCAAATTAGCATTAGTCAGAATTAATTAATTTTGTTACACTTTTATTAATTGGATTAGAAAGAAAAATGCCATTTATAGTATCGTTAATCCGATACGGATAGCTTAAAGTTGAAGATTTTTTTAATGGTTTTTCTATAAACGTTTTCTTATTTTATTCCGGGTGACAGATTTTTATTAATTAAAGTAATTATCATCAAATTTTACATTTTGTTCACAGAGCCGAAGACAAAATATATTTTTTTTCACTTCAAGTTCATTTCTCCAAAAACACCGGGCCTGGGTCGTAATTATGTTTATATTACTTGAAAATATATATATTTTCCTTACCCAAAAAGTAGGTTCAATCGAGGCACTTTTTAATTTTAAACATTGCTTTGTTATTCAATGTGTTGTTAGTTTTGCTACGGTTCATGAGCGGTATCGCTTAGCACCAGGCGAAAGACATGCAAGTCTCGCCTCGCTTTAGAAACATTTAATAGAAAAAAAGTCCGAAAAGTCCTCGCATAGATACTAGGTTTAATAGTAAAATGGGTATCCTCCTTTTGTTTTGTTTTTCGGACTTTCAGCAGTAACTATTTTTGCTTTTACGAAAACATTGAGTCATAAACTCCTGCTTTATGAGTTATAAATAAACATTTTTATTTTCGTATTATCTTTAGTTGTACTAAACGTAGTTAAAAAAGATTAATTGCTTTTATTATTATCGGGCACGGAATCGGTTTTATGGTGGGGGTCTGTTGTTTCTTTGTGTCTGTGAAGATAAGAATATGTTTTATTTTAAACGGGTTTTTCTGGACAATTTTGTCTACATATAATAATATGACGTGGGCGTATAACAGCTGAGGAGCTGATCTTTAAAATAGTTTAAAAGAGCAACCATGACTATGTCGGCACAATTCTATGCTTCAATATACAAAGATAGACATATAAAGTATATATCAAAACTGCTACCGAAAACGAAACCGAGTGGTAGTTTTAAAAACACAATAAAACTAAAAAATAATAAATGTAAGTCCGCCAATCCGCATTAGGCCAGCGTGGTGGACTATATGGCCTAACCACTCTCAATCGTACTTTCGATTGTAGAGGAGGCCCGTGCCCTGCAGTGGGACGTATATGGGCTGATACAGAAAACTAAAAAATAGGCGCGAACCTTTTGCATATTTTCCTATCGTCGTAATTGGGTGTTATACAGAGTTTTTATATATTATATACATTTTTATACATAGAAAAACTATTCTATTTACCACGCAAATACTGCTAGGGAAAAAATACAAAAATTCATCGTCCCATACAACAAACGCAATTTTTAACTCGATAATTTTTAGTGTTTCTTTTATAGATGATGGTTTGGAACCCTGCGCGAGTCCGACTCACCCTTGGCCGGATTTTATTATTATTTAGTGATGCGCCTACTTTGATTTCTCTGCACTAAAGGTTGACTGGGAGAGAATGCCCCAAACATTTATACCCATAAAATCTAAAATCGACTGCCTCGGTGGCGTAGTTGTACTACGATACGGCTACAAAGCTGAGGTCTCGGGTTTGAATCCCGGGTTGTGCAAAGTGATATTGGATTTTTCTATTCATTATTAGCCCAGAGTCAGGAATTTGTGCTCGATATAGCGATAGACTCGCCACCTATCACATCGTGGGACGGAACATACAAGGCGAAATGTGGGTGTCCTGGCACCTCCGCCTTCCCTTTCTGGGAAAGAGGCGTGAGTTTATGTATGTATGTATGTAGAATCTAAATAAAAATATTTTGACCCCCCCGATTGATCTAGATCCGTCCCTGTCTAAGCTATAATGGTATAATCAACACTGCTAGTGTAGAATTACAAAAAACAACGTATTTCCACATTGATATACGATTTGTGATCACGCGATGGTAAAACACGTTTCTGACGCGGTAGGTGACAAGATGGCTGTAAAATGATAGGGTGTAGGTCAAATTCAAATTCAATTTCAATTTTTTTATGTCACTTGTGAAACGCGACTTTTTTTTATCCTTTTTTTAAATATCAACATTTTTGGGTGGTAAATCCATAGTTTTTGCAAAAAAAATAAACTCTTTTATACCTTAGAGTCCTTATAAATAAAAGGGTATACACTATTATTTTAGGAAAAAAATGAATTTACCATTCAAATACGACCATAGAAAAAAAATAACAAAAACAAAATCGTCGCTTTTTTTTTCAACATTTTCTGTTGCAATGTGTCTCAAGTCACCAAAACTACCATCCGGCTTCGTTTTC
The DNA here is from genome assembly GCA_009982885.2 of Hyles vespertilio. Taxonomy (NCBI): domain Eukaryota; kingdom Metazoa; phylum Arthropoda; class Insecta; order Lepidoptera; family Sphingidae; genus Hyles; species Hyles vespertilio. The sequence goes on from CM042829.1 coordinate 8,215,719, forward strand.
GGTAGCAGTCTATCTCAATGAAAAAGGATATATCAGATTGTATGTTGCTTTGCTTTTGATGTTTGCTCATCGGAATGTTTCTTTTTTATTTTGGTTCATTATAGCCTTTATTTTGTTAATTTTAAAATAAGTTTTGCTCGGTTTTATGTTGCGGTGTTTTTAATATTTATCCGTGAAAACTTTACTTGTCTATGTATCAGTAATACTATATTTAATGTTATATGTATTGGTGTACTGTTTGTTTTCCAAAACAATAAAAATAAAGGCACATTTACTCAAAGAAATGTTTCTTAAAGTAATGTTCTAATGCCAAAGAGTAAACTTATACTAAATGTCTTTTAAATGTCACGACGAAATGTCAAGTTGTGAATAGTTATTTCGGCAGCAGTATATTAATTTAGTTGTTATTATTATGTATATTATTTAAATCTTTATTGTACACATAAAAATACAATATACAAAAATAAATGTTACAAATGGCGGACTTATTACTTAAAGCAATGTCTTTCAGACAACCATATACAGTATGTATATGCGTTTGGAAATAATAAGAGAGTTATTTTTATGATTATCGCGCACTACTGTTAGTAGGTCCCTTATATGTGTGTGGCCGCCTGCGTAGGTAGCACTACAATGTCTACTTCTCCCGCCAAATAGCAGGGTATATGAGCTGTTGTATTCCGGTATTAAGGATATTGTAGCCAGAGACTCATACATAATTTAGATTCAGTAATTTTTTTATCTACCACCCGGTTCGGAAAGCGGTTTTCAATAGAGAAGAACGGGCAAGAAACTCTAGTGTTGCTCTTTTCAAAACCAGTTTACAATGAAGTGATTGTTACAAAATTTACAAGTTGGTTTAAATCAGAGCATTCCATTAATAATATATGTTCATTAATAATTTTAAGTAAGTAATTATGTTTTATTTAAAATGAGGCTTAAGATCTTATGTTCCAGGATGGCGAGCGCAGTAAATTGCCAAGCATTGCTTTGTAATTCATAGTGTTGTTTGTGTTTGTGATAATATTGTGTTAATATACGAAAGTTTGTATGTTTGTTATTTCTTCACTCTCAAACAGTGAGAACAATTTTGATGAAATTTGGTTGGGAGACAACTGATACCCTGGACTAATGCATAGGTTACTCTTTCTTCGAAAAAGGAGCGTACCCGTAAGACCAATTAATCAAAATTTGTACAAGATTTTGAAAGATTCGTCTGTCCAAATAAAAGGGATGGGATGGAACAGGATAAAGGGCAGTGATAATGCAATATCACTGACCAACTCAGGATTCGAACCCGAGACCTCAGCTTTGTAACCATACCTTAATAACTAAGTGAAAATAAGTCCTTGGGGATTTTTTTAACAGGAGTAAAAGAATACCTGGGCGTAGGCAAAGCACCAGTATAAAAAAGTTAAACAAGAGAAACGTCAAACCCTTTTTTAAAACAAAATGTCAGTTTCCCTTACCGGGACAGCTCCTAATATATCCCATATATCAACTTAAATCCCTTGGGCGTCCGTTTGTCATCCAGGTGGGAAAACGGGATACACGATTACGATATTTCATCCCTCGGGATCATCTAGAAGTCTTTTTGAATTGTGCTATCACTAGAAATTCACTGGTGGTAGGTGTCTCATATGTGAGGGGCCGCCTGGGTAGGTACCACCGCTTTGTCTATTTTCCCGTTAGACAGCAGTGTAAATGCACTGTTTTGTTTCGGATAGAAGGAAACTGTAGCCAGAGCAACTACTGGATGTATAGGTATTCTTATGTATCTATATATTTCCCTATTTTTTTTTTTATTTATTTACAGAAAATGTGACATCTTGTCACTGGGCGGAGATCGAACCCATGTTCGCTTTTTGCACAGCCAGTTTCACAAATGCACAAACTCTATACATACTCTAATGTACATATAATAATTTTAAATTATTCCAATTTAATTGAGATGGTAGTGGTTACCAAATCACATATATTTATATGTAAATATTTGTATATAACTCACCTTTGAACAATCACGAAAAATCCCGAACCTCCTGAAAGTAAAAAGAATACAATTAAACATAAATAAATACACCCAACAGTCACATACATAGTCCTGACCCCACACTAGTATCGAGTCTTGTGTTGTATCAGAAACTACGAGAGACTTTTCTGTCTCACAAACACCCAGACCAGAAAAAAATACATACTTGTGGATCTCTCAAACTACTTCTGTGTCAACCCATATACGTCACACTGCAGGGCACGAGCCTCCTCTACTATCGAGAGTACGACTGAGAGTGGTTAGGTCATATAGTCCACCACGCTGGCCTAGTGCGGGTTGGCGGACTTACATACCATAGAAATTGTACAAACTACTAACTGAAAATATTCTATCACCTGTGTTAATAGTGTAGAATTTTAAGGGAGAAAGAATTTTCAAATCGCTCTAATAACTACAGAGGCTTTTCAACGCAAATAATCAAATGTTTTCTTCTTTATAATAATGTTTAGATATACAGGGTGATATTGACACATTGTACTTAATTTAACCGACATGTTCCTCATTACCCCAGGGAACTTTGTACAATGTATGTACATACATACATACATAAACTCACGCCTATATCCCAGAAGGGGTAGGCAGAGGTGCCAGGACACCCACATTTCGCCTTGTATGTTCCGTCCCACAATGTGATAGGTGACGAGCCTATCGCCATATCGAGCACAAATTTCTGACTTTGGGCTGATAATGAATAGAAAAATCCAATATCACTTTGCCCAACCCGGGATTCGAACCCGAGACCTCAGCTTTGTAACCGTACCTTAGTACAACTACACCACCGAGTCACAATGCACATGTACGATTTGAAAAATATATGAATAGATTTTTTTGTGAAATATCGTTATTTTTGTTTTCACGATTTTTGTACATCCCATATTATAGATTTTTATTAGTTTTATTAGTATTAGTATTATACCGCGCTGCTGAACTTCAGTTCGGTTCGGGAACTTACCTGAGTCGTAAAAAGACTCGGTATCTATAGGGGTTGATTAAAAGTCTTGGAACATAAAATCGCGATTTTTGACAAAACTATCAGGCAGTTTTTGATCAAACTTTGTACAATATTACCTATGGGGGTTAGGAACATGTGGTTTACATTAAATACAATATGTCAATATCAACCTGTATACAAAATTAAAATTTTTCTGATGATAAGTATTTATTCAATTTATGAAAATTTGTTCTAACTTGCAATACATCAATGCATAGTCTAAATTTCGTCCCTAAAAGAGTTTTCCGATATAATAAATCTCAAAAGGCCGAATTAGTTTTAGAAATGTCACGAGCACACTTTGGTTTATCTCAAAGTGGGTCCTTCGGGGACCGCCGAAAATTCAATTGACGGTTCGAAATGGCTTTTCTTCTTTGATTTTAAGTGTTATTGTACTACATATAAAGCTATAAACGGATTTAGTTCCTTCATTGAGAACTGTATTCCATGAATAATAGGATTATTCATTACATTGACATTAATATTCAATCATCATGGATTTTGAAGGTAACGTGAGGAAACCTGCATACCATAGCGATTTGCAATAATTTTGATTGTAAAAGTCCTCCAGTCTCCAACCTGCATTAGGCCAGCTTGGTAGACTACTTTTGAATGGCGAGACGAGCATGCCGTTCGCCTGATGGTAAGCGATATGAGCGCTCATGAATATAAATAAAACCAAACACCAAGAATTACAAACTAATGCTTGGAATTCCACTGCGCTCGACATTCTGAGACATAAGATGTTAAGTCTCAATATATCCATTAGTTATTGTGGCGGCAATATCTTTTAAGCCGGAACACAACAGTGCATTTAAATTGCTGTTTGACGGGAAAAATATACATTGCAGTGGTTCCTACCCAGGCGGCTTCTCAAGTATGAGGGACCTACCACCAGCCTATAAGACACGGAATTTTTAATACATAGTAAATCTTTCGTATGTGATTTTTCGTGTTTCGGTTTGTAGGACAACGCTTTGAAGGTTAACAACTTATGTCTCCGAATGGAGAGCGCAGTATTTGCGCGCTGCGGTATTATTCAGGTGATATCGCAGCATACAAGCTGAAAGAGTGGCTCATTGTTGGCACAATATTTTAGGCATAAAAAGTGTTAACTCGTAGTTTAGTTTATCTTTATTGTGCCAATAATAAAAACTATTATTATTATTATTTATTATAGAATTCCCAATTGTAATTCATGATGTTTGGTTTTGCTACTGTGCATGAGCGGTCATATCGCTCACCATCAGGCGATTGACATGCTCGTTTCGCCATTCATAGCACTAAAATAACATAAATATACATCGCAACATTAAAGTTAGTGACCTAATTAAAAAAAAAAAGATTTTGCCTTTTAATCATATTTTGGCCGAAAATGACCTATCGACCCGTTATTCAAGAAGGACCTATTGACGCATGAAAGGCAGAAATATGTATAAATCGATCTTCTAGATGTATCTTCCATAAGTACAAAATTTCTTTATGTTACAAATCTTTACTACCTCGGTGGCGTAGTTGTACTAAGGTATGGTTACAAAGCTGAGGTCTCGGGTTCGAATCCCGGGTTGGGCAAAGTGATATTGGATTATTCTATTCATTATCAGCCCAGAGTCAGGAATTTGTGCCCGATATGGCGATAGGCTCGCTACCTATCACATCGTGGGACGGAACATACAAGGCGAAATGTGGGTGTCCAGGCACCTCTGCCTACCCCTTCCGGGATATAGGCGTGAGTTTATGTATGTATGTATGTATGTACAAATCTTTAATGAACGTTTCCCAAATAACCAAAATTTTTAATAAAAAAAATAAAAACCGACTTCAAAACAAAAAACCGCTAAATACCAAAAAATAACTAAATAATAAGTACCACTGCAAAGCAAAAAAAATATATTTGTTTCATGGAACTTGCGCTTGTTGATTAATTTGCTCAATGACTTGACTAGCCAACAAATCAAAATATATGCGTAACATGTAGGACCTATGCCTTATATTAATTTAAATATCTATATGTTTGGTACTGGGCGACCCGCCTTCAATATGTTACGCATATATTTTGATTTGTTGGCTAGTCAAGTCATTAAGCAAATTAATCAACAAGCGCAAGTTCCATGAAACAAATATTATTTTTTTGCTTTGCAGTGGTACTTATTATTTAGTTATTTTTTGGTTTTTAGCGGTTTTTTGTTTTGAAGTCGGTTTTTATTTTTTTATTAAAAATTTTGGTTGTTTTTATCTTTTTAGTGTTGATAGGAATCAAAATGAAGAAGATTTGGTCCCCACAAGGAATATTCCTTGTGGGGACCAAATCCACAAGGGGAATATAAGAACATATGTTCTTCCCGATGATAATGAAATCGCTAAAATCGGCTAAAAGCTGCCAAAGATATTGGAGTATTCATATGTTTATTATTTTTTCTCCGCCCCCCCCCCCTCCCTTTGCCCCTACCCCCTTTTCCTACCACCACTGTAGCTTAGCTTTTATACTGAACCCAATGCAGAAAGAACCATTGGAATCCTACTAAAGTTTGAAGAGTTCTACACTCCAGGTCCGAAAATGATCATCAGATCTCCATGTTGTGTTCCTGAGATCAACTTGTCAATACATTCTTTCCAATGAAAAAGAAATCACTAAAATCGGTTAAAAGCTGCCGAAGATATTAGAATTTACGTGTATTTTAACTTTCTCACCTACCCCCCCCCCCTCATCCCCACCCCTTTTTTCCTCTCTCACTGTAAATTAACTTTTATAATAAACCTAATGCAAAAAGAACCATTGGAATCCTACTTAATTTTAAGGAGTTCCCCTCTCCAGGTCCGAAGATATTGCTCAAATTTTCACCATATTTTTATGGGACCAAATGACAAGCATCAGCTTTCAATCAAAGAATGAATGGTCGAAATCGGTTCACACAGTACAGAGAAACGAGGTAACAAACATAAAAAAAAGCAACATACAGTCGAATTGAGAACCTCCTCCTTTTTTTGAAGTCGGTTAAAATCCAAGATTTTTTAGTCAAGTTAGGTGACTAATCCTAAAGGTGCGATTTGTATAACGTATTTTTTAAGTTGTTTTTCTTCCCCTCTAAGTTATGAAAAGACTAAAACACTCCATCGTTTTAAAGATTGTCTTTCCCAATCATTATCAAAGGTAATGCCATTTAAAACCTCTCCCGACCCTTCGTGAAACATTTGTCAAAATCCGTTTAATTTATACGTGGGGTGGTTTTCCCCTTACGAATGTGAACTATAACACTATGTAATAGAGTTTGAAATCGATTGTAGATAGGAAATGTGATTGAAAAACCAAAGGGCTTTGACTTTTGACATGTTTTTTTAAGGTATACTGCTCTTTTACTCATAGCATTTTTAACGCATTTTAATTTACAGCCACCGATTGTAACCAACCAACCAACCAACCCGCACTAGGCCAGCGTGGTGGACTATATGGCCTAACCACTCTCAATCGTACTTTCGATTGTAGAGTAGGCCCGTGCCTTGCAGTGGGACGTATATGGGCTGATACAGATACAGATACAGATTGTAACCATGCCTTTAGTTTTTAAGTATTTTGTATGCGTCTTTCATTTTGGTGTACAATCACTACATAGTATAAAACAAAGTCGCTTTCTCTGTCCCTATATCCCTTTCAGACAGACCAGTCTACGCAAGCAGCACCCGTTAACGAGTATGACGCATGTGCTAGCCATCGGCCTCCTCAACCATACTACAGGGAAGTGACCGACCCGGCACACGACGCCGCCGCAAGCACAGACTTTTAAGCGAGCATGACTTACTTAATCGCTTGGCATTTTTCAAAACACTCTTCACTACATAGTATAAAACAAAGTCACTTTCTCTGTCCCTATGTCCCTTTGTATGCTTAAATATTTAAAACTACGCAACGGATTTTGATGCGGTTTTTTTAATAGATAGAGTGATTCAAGAGGAAGGTTTATATGTATAATACGTGCATATTATTGTATAGAAATCTATTTGTACCCGGGCGAAGCTGGGCCGGGCCGCTATTAAAGTATATAATATAATGAACAGAGAGACGAGCTTGCCGTTCGCCTGATAGTAAGCGATGCGACTGCTCATAAACAGTAGCAGAACCAAAAAACACCTTGAATCACAAATCCATTATTGGCATTCCACTGTGCCCGCCATCCTGAGACAACAGATGTCTCAATATGTCCAGTAGTTACTCTGGCTACAATGTCCTTCAAACCGAAACACAACAGTGCATTTAAACTGCTGTACGACGGGAGAAATAGACATTACGGTGGTACCTACCCAGGCGGCCTCTCACATATGCGAGACCTACCAGTGAAGATATACTATCAACATTGAGACTAGCTCACATAATAGGTCCCATTTAAATGTAATAATGATTTGATCCGTGGTGCTTTACAGCTGGCTTCTCCGGCTGTAAAAATCTTTTTGCGAGGTTAACTACCTCTTCAGTTCAATGTTTTGTCACCCGCTTTGCACGGGAAGTGGACATTAATTTACTTCCAATATTAATTTAACTTTCTGATTAATTTCGTTGTGGGTTAAAGACAAGTTAGACATTCACTGTGACTCGGCTCGCTTCAATGCTCGGTGTCATTACAATGCGTGTTGATCCTGCGACACAGGAGTTGCAGTGGTGGGTGTGAGGGCAGGACAGTCTCCATTAGAATATTAACATAAGATTATCTCTCGACACAATGATGCCTGATTTTATCCGGATATATAGAACACGAAACGTGAATTTGCGAGTGACTATGACATTTTGTCTCCGTATGCTCGCTGTCCTTATCTGTTTGTGTCATATACATCCCACTGCAGGGCACGGGTCTCTACAATCGAAAGTACGATTGAGAGGGGTTAATACAGTCCATACAGTGCGTGGTGGCCTGTTGGTAAACGGACTAGACGCGGCAGCCAACATGTTCACGGTGGTCGCGGGTTCAAATGACGCACACCTTTGACTTTTCGGAGTCATGTGTGTATTGATAGTCAATCACAACGCACTATAATTCAGGAAAACATCGTGCGGTAACCTGCATACTATTACGATTTACAAGAATTTCTATGGTATGTAAAGTCAGCCAACCCGCATTAGGCCAGCGTGGTGGACTGTACTAACCACTCTCAATCATACTCTCGATTGTAGAGGAGGCCCGTGCCCTGCAGTGGGACGTATATGGGCTGATACAGATACAGAGAAATCCAACGATACTTTTAATTAAACCTGGCCTAGAGCAGATTGACTGACTCGTCATTCAGGTAAATATATAACGATTTTTTACAAATAATTATGCCATATTACTGCCATATTTATGTTACTACGTTATTACTGAATCACTACATAGTATAAAACAAAGTCGCTTTCTCTGTCCCTATGTCTCTATGTCCCTTTGTATGCTTAAATCTGTAAAACTACGCAACGGATTTTGATGCGGGTTTTTTTAATAGATAGAGTGATTCAAGAGGAAGGTTTATGTGTATAATACGTGCATATTATTGTAGAGATAGATTTCTCTACAATAATATGCACTCGGGCGAAGCTGGGCCGGGCCGCTAGTAAAAATAAAATAAGCCTTTATTTCTGTTTCAATCACATATTTCTATTAGGGTTCTAATTTATATTTCTATAATTATTAAAACTTGTCTATCATGTTGCAATCGACATAGGTATCCTCTAAAGATTTCCATTTCTGCTTGTCTTTGGCTATTCGACAATATTACTGAATAGACTAATATTTAAATATAATACTATAAGCTTAAATTCAGCTCTTTACAACCTGAGCTCTTGCAAGTCATTGTCAGAACAACAACTGCATACCTACATAGGCAAATATGTCCAAATACAAATTTCTACTAAAAATTATTAACCCAATTAATAAAAAACTTAACCTTTACATAATAAAGCTTAATTTATCAGCATTTAAGCAATTAAAACACAGTCTACATACCTCAAAATCCAGGACGAATAATCCCAATCTACGCCATTTTGGATCACTTATTGCTTCAACAGAAACGCTTTCCACATTTTCAAACACATGTTTTTTTTAACAATTCACTCGCGGAATGAATTATACGGGTTTTTGTAGTGAATTTTACAGTTTTTTTCAGTGATTTTGATGTATTTTTGGTGGAAAAGGCACGAGAGACATGCGCACGACGCCTTCCGTCTGAATACTGTAGGGTCTGTTCAATACTATGGCGTGGATGGAGGTGAATTTTGATACGGCATAAGTGGGCGTGGAGCCTTTTTTGGGTTGAATGTAAAAATATATAATTTTGTATTGAAATATTTAGTAAATTGGTTAGTATGTATTGTATTACATTATGGAGGTGTTTTCATAAAATTATAGTTAATAATGTTAAATTAAATGTTCGGGAATTTAGTTATAAAATATTTGTTTAAATATTAATATTTAATATTATTGTAATGTTATTCAATTGTTTTTTATGCTTCGCTACTACTTGTATAGTACTCATGTTGTGACTGTCTATTATAAGAGATAAAATTTAAATGTACCTATATTCATGTTAATGTATACTTTGTTATTGTATTCTCCGTTTGATCGTCCTAAATAAATAAATTAAAAAATAATACAAGTATGTTATTTATTAACGAGTCGAACAGGGCGTTTGAAAAAAGATTTTACTGGTGGCAGGTCTCTCATATGTGAGAAGTCGCCGGGGTCGGTACCACCGCAATGTCTATTTCTCCCGCCAAACAGCAGCGTAAATGCACTGTTGTGTTCCGGTTTGAATGACATTTTAGCCAGAATAACTACTGGATATAATGACACTTAGTTTATGATACACGACACAAAACTCGATCTTTGTGGCTTAGGACTATGTATGTGACTGTTGGGCGTTATTTATTTATTTATGTAAACGTAAATTTTTCACAAAATAAACTTTTATTCCCAAATATATATGAAGCATATATGCTTTCTTCAATTTTTATAATTTTATTATGATAAACATACTTTACAGGGCTATTTAGTATAAATAATTTATTTCTTTCTTTCTTTTAAGAGCGTTTATACCCTGCACGCGCTTTTTGGCTTAAAAACAGGACTTTTCAAATGAGTTAATAGCCACCAATAAACAATTTCAAGGTAAAATAATTAGTACTAATTTTAGAAAAGGTTGTCATCTAGGGATTTTGGTGGAAAACATTATAGATTGATGGATAATTTGTGAGTAGTATAAGGATTACTGAACACAAGTTTCGTTATTTAGGCTTTAAATGGCAATTTAGAAGCTTAAGATATCCGAAACCACTAAATATAAGATGAAAATAAAAATATTATCAGACTAATAAGACCCTTATGGAGGGATTTTGCTGAGAAAAATAATCTTTTTGTGTTTAGTTCCTGAAAAATAAAAATTTAAACAATGCGAAATTATTCAGAAACTCTCGTCAAGAACATATTTTTTTCACCAACTTATCGTACATAATTTTTATAAAAATTGCATATTATAATAGAAGAACATCTTATCAATAAATTACCATTTTTATATTTCAACAAAATTAGTTTTCATGTTTTCTACAAATATTTTAAAAACCACTATAAAACACGCTGTCCGACGTGGATCAAATCAGACCGCCGCAAGGCCTTCTAGAGGGAGGACGTATCGCTCGTCGCTCCGGCCTGGCTGCAGTCGATTATTGCCGCGCGTAGTAAAAATAGCCACGCGCGGACTGCGATTACCGCATCTTAGTACTTTGGTATATTTAGTTATTTTTATTACCTACAATGATTTTGTAGTGAGTATAAATTATGTTTCAGGTAATATAATGCTAAATTATGTTATGTATTGTAATGTAAAATTCAATATATTTCGTAATTGTAAGGGGTTGTAAGGCCCCTAACACTATTTATGTGTTCGAACACGAAATTATTAATAAAACGTCCGTAGTATCTACTGATTGAACACTGATTTGAATGCAACTTAACAATGTTATAATAACGAAAATATGATTAGTATCTAAATTTGTATTATTCTTTGCTTGCACAGTAATATTTGTCTACTTATAATGCAAATAAAATATTTTTATGATATTATATTACAGTTACATTTCAAATGAATATTTGAAGCGCACGGATCAAAGTTGTTTGAGCCGATTGTATAGCGAGCCGACGCGGCAGCTCTACGCACACAGCTTTGGTCGCTTATGTGTGCGTGAAATTAACGAAGAAATACCTATAGTTGACTTTGCGCGCAAGGTGTATACGCTCTTAAACTTAACTTTATAGATCGTAGATAACTAAAAAAAATACCCAATAAATTAGCGCATCCATCCTTCCCACATCGCAAAAGGTAGCGTAGAAAGAGAAAGGTATACAAGATAGGGATGGAAGACTTCCCGTTTCCGAGGAAATCGTGATTCCCTATGATTGCACCTTTGTTTCCATTATGCTGTGTTTTTTTAATAAAAAACCCTTCCTTGAGGGGGAAATATTAAAAAGCATTGTTTTTAATACAGGACATATCAAGACTGCGACCGAAAAGCCGGGTGGTAGTTTTAATAACTACAGACAATGAAAATAAAAAAATATATACTGTATTTTATATAGTGGTCTCTCATATGTGAGAGGCCTGGGTAGGTACCACCGCAATGTCTATTTCTCCCTTAAAACAGCTGTGTAAAAGCACTAGTGTGTTTCGGATTGAAGGATATTGTAGCCAGAGTAACTACTGGACTTATAAAGACTTAACATCTTGTGTCTCAGGATGGCGAGTGCAGTGGAATGCCAAGCATTATTTTGCATGAAGTTTTACATATACATATAGTACCTGGATGACCGAGCTTTGCTCGGTTTTTTAGATATTTGTGTTTCTTTAGAAATTAAATAGATGAATTTTAAAGATATAAGATTAATATACTATCTTAAAAATGTCCTTTAAAAGTCATACTACGTCGTAGACGCGTAGCTGTACCATATTGCTACGCATGCTACGGAGAGTGTAGATGTTTTCTGTAGTAACAATTATTATCAAAATATAAGCTAGAATTAAATTAATTATGTTGTAATAAAACTATTATTTACGGATGCAGATTTGGTTTAATTTTTTACACTTTTTTACTTTCTAAAGCTACGATTACTTTATTACTTCCGGGGCCAGGAAATAATCGTTTTATTTCAATGTTTTTTTTTTCATGTAATGGCGAGAAGAGCTTACCGTCCGCCTGATTGTAAGCGATACGATCGCTCATGAACAGTAGCAAAACACTATGAATTACAAAGCAATGCTTAGCATTTCACTGAGATAATGTGTAAAGCCTCAATACACATATATCCAGGCTACAATGTCCTTCAATGAGAAACACAATAGTGCATTTACACTGCTATTTGGCGGGAGATTTACACATTTATTTCAATGTATAACATTCTCGTAAATCTAAGAAACCATTATTAAAGAATTATGGTTTTGTAAGTTATTGCTCGTGCCCTGCAGTGGGACGTATATGGGCTGATACAGTGCCCTGCAGAAGTTATTGCTAAAACGAAGGTCTCAAGTTCAAAGCTCTGGCAAATGATAGTTTCCCGAATATTCCAAATATGACAACTGTTTCCTTTAGCAGAATTTTTTCATTTTCATATGGAAATGACGGCAGTGCCACTCGATACAATTATGCCGGCCTGCTAAGATGCCTTTTCATACTACGACGGAAGGACCCGGGATTATATACTTAATTTTTGACGTTTTAAAGATTTTTAAGTTTCAGAAAAGACTTCAGAAATCTGTAAGACTTCGAAATAGCGAGAATTTAAAAATACGTATTTTTTTACGTTTACGTATAAACTCACGCTTTATACCTAGAACGGGTGGCAGAGGTGCCAGGACACCCACATTTCGCCTTGTATGTTCCGTCCCACGATGTGGGTGGCGAGCCTATCGCCATATCGGGCACAAATTCCTGACTCTGAGCTGATAATGAATACAAAAACCCAATATCAGTTTGAGTGATCCGGGATTCAAACCCGAGACCTCAGCATTTTAATTTTAGTTGAATTAGCGTGGTTTAAAGCTCAAATGAAACCAAGATTAACTTATTTGAGTAACTTGAGCACTAACAAAGTAATTGAATGCCTAGATACAATAATTTTTAGTTGTAAACATAAGTTAGGATATTTTGTGAAAAACGCAACTTATTTTTGGCCCGAAAAAATTCTGCAGTTCAAGATAGCGAGCGCAGTGAAATGCCAAGCGTCGCTTTGTAATTCAATGTGTTGTTTGGTTTTGCCACTGTTCATGAGCGGTCGTATCGCTTACCATCAGGCGAACGTCATGCTCGTTTCGCCATTCATTGCAATAAAAAAAACTCTCAATCGTACTCTCGATTGTAGAGGCCCGTGCCCTGCAGTGGGACGTATATGCTGATACAGATACAAATTATGATAACAATACCCAACATATCTTGTAAACATGTTTGAATGCGACTATGTGACTTTATATTTCTTATGTTTTAGGAAGGCAAAGGTTTCTTGCCCATACAGCCTCGTCATTGTAATAGGTACTTTTTTTTTATTATTTCAATAAATGGCGAGACGAGCATGCTTTTCTCCTGATGGTAAGCGATACGATCGCTCATGTACAGTAGCAACTCCAAAGTTATTTGGAGTTGCTAGTGTTCACCTTAGGTGTTGAATTACAAAGCAATGCTTAGCATTCTACTGGGGTCGACATCATGAGACATAAGATGTCTCAATATGTCCAATAGTTACTCTGTTTACAACGTCCTTCAATCCGAAACACAACAGTGCATTAACCCTACTGTTTGGCGGGAGAAATATACATTGCGGTGGTACCCATGGTCTCACATATTAGAGACCTACCACCAGTAAAAATTACTTCAATGTTTGCAATTTATTTGTGTATTTATTTAAGACGTTCTCGCTAATATTCCAAGCCTGTATGTTTTCACTTTAAGTGTGGATTTAGTCTCATTACTGAATTAAAACTAAATACAGTTGAAGCATTCGCCATTTTTAAATAATTAGGTAAAATATCTTCACTACATAGTATAAAAAAAGTCGCTTTCTCTGTCCCTATGTCCCTTTGTGTGCTTAAATCTTTAAAACTACGCAACGGATTTTGATGCGGTTTTTTTTATAGATAGAGTGATTCAAGAGAAAGGTTTATATGTATAATACGTACATATTATTGTATACGGCAAGGCGACCCTTTATCGCCAATAATTTTTATCGCTGTCCTCGAATCGGTCATTAAAAAATTAGATTGGCAATACTCAGGGATTAAATTGCAAGATCACTATCTAAGTCTCAGACTAAATACTCTCTAGACGTAGCCATAACTGGAACGTGAGAAATAAGAGTGAGACCGCAAGTTAAAAATTAGTGTGCGTAAAAGAGACAGAGTTTTTTTCTTTGTCCTTGTCACCGTGGCCGGTTTTTTTATTTGTCAATAAGCGCAGTTTGTCAAACAAATATACGTCAATCAGTTTTTCCGATATTTTAATAGTTTATAGGATAGTGTAAAGCAGCAATTTATACAAATATTAGTGACTATAGAGTATATGCAATGGTGGGTTGTAGTATTTTAGGCTGCAAAAGCCGCAGTGAACGAAAAATTTGTGGAATAACATTTCACTCGTAAGTTACTCATTTATGTTACATTATAATTATTTTGTCGTTTATTGGTAAATAATGTTGTATTTTAATATCAATACAAATTGTTTTACTTAGAGAAATATCGATTACATTTAGAAATTCTACAAATAATATTAAATAACCTTAATTTCTTAAAAGTTTAGTGTTACCTTGTTATGAAAATTGGTTTACCCTAGATAATACTTGCATATTATTCCTTGCATACATAGCGTTATTCATACGTAAAAAAAATAAAATTACTTCTTTTTTTAGGTTTCCTACTAACAGTAATTAGAATTAAATGGGTGGAAGCTAATGGACACCAAAATTGGCAACCAACAAATAATTTTAAAATTTGCTCAATACATTTCGAGATTGATTCCTTTCATTATAAAAAGAAGAATGTTATAGTAAAACCAAAAGCAGTCCCAATAACATATGTTCATGTAAGTAGTTGATCATTAATTATTTTTAACACCGTTTTATTAACTTCGCCTATATGTATGTAACAGAATCTGTGAAGTCGATTTTCGAGCACTTCAAAACGTCGGATTGACTTGAAATTTTGCATACGTATCCAGGACTGATGACGACGCAATAATTTAAAAAGTATATGATATTATTTTATATTTTATCCAGAATAATAAACAAAATATTATTGTTGGAAAAATATTACCTATATAATTGGTAATTTGCGCGCAGTTGTCTTTCTTTGATAAGACAGCCGAAGATAGATGTTTTAGTGCAAGCAATTAAATTATAGTTTAAAAACTAAAAAAACAAGCTTTCATATAAGATCGAACTAAAAAGTAAAAAATAATCATAAACTCATTATCATTTAATAATAAATATGATATACGATTAAATACGATTTAAATCGTACGGTTGGCAACGCTTATGTTGGCCTGTGTTAGTACCCACCAAAAGTAGGAATTTTTCCCAACATGGCCACACTGAAGAATTATATATCTGTCTCTTGTGCGGCCACGGCATGGCTACGTCTAGAGAGTATTTAGTCTGAGATCTAAGTCATTTAAGATTTGCAGATGACTTGGTACTGCTGTCAGAATCAAGTTCTCAACTACAGTGTATGATTGAAACGCTCCACCTAGCTAGTGCTCTCGTTGGTTTGGAAATAAATTTTTCCAATACAATGGCGATGACAAATGCTACAAAAAACATTTTAAAAATTAATAACATACCATTAAAATATACAAATAGCTATATCTACTTAGGAAAAAGAATAAGCTTCGATAAAGCCAATAATGATCTAAAAATAGACAGAAGAATACAAAGTACATGGAATAAATATTGGAGCCTGAAAGAAGTATTCAAAAGCAACATGCCAATAAGTACAAAAGTAAAGGTAATGAACTCATGCCTTATACCGTGCTTAACATACGGATGCCAGACATGGAAATTCACTGCACGAGTAAGAAAGAAAATCCTCATATGTCAACGAGGAATCGAACGCAGTATGCTTAATATTAAGAAAATAGATAAAATACGTCATACCAAAATACGTGAAATCACAAAGGCAAAAAAAGTTTTAAGCTATGCTTTGAAGTTAAAATGGAAATGGGCTGGCCATCTAGCGAGGCTACAAGATCAAAGATGGACCACTAGAGTCACTTCATGGATTGGTCCAAAGGAAAACGGAGGACAGGACGACCTTTGACACGGTGGGATGATGAAATAAAAAGAACCGCTGGGCCCTTCTGGACCCAAGTAGCACAAAACCGAAGTGTATGGCAATCATTGGAGGAGGCCTTTACCCGCACAGGGGTTCATACAGATAAAAATTTATCTAGTATTATAAACAATACTTAAAGTATCAATAAATAAAGTAAACATAATAATAATAATAAGAACTACTAATATTAGCATAAGTCAAAATACTAATCAAACAACCCTTGTAAGTCTGTGTGAAATTAAAGGCTTTTTTATTTTTTATTTTATTTTATTATTGTACAGAAATCTACTTGTACCCGGGCGAAGCTGGGCCGGGCCGCTATTGTCTATAAATATGAATGTTTTGTGGTAAAACCATCGTACAAGAGCTTTCATAGTGAATCAAGAGTGTCGCATTTCTTTTTCTGTGCACATCTAACCAACTAAGCCACAGAGGTTGTCTCAACAACATACATACATAAACTCACGTCCTTTTCCCAGAAGGGTTAGGCAGAGGTGCCACGTTTCGCCTTGTTCCGTCCCACGATGTGATAGGGGGTGAGTCTAATATAAATAATAATAGCCTAATAGAATAGAAAAATCCAGTATCACTTTGCCCCACCCGGGATTCGAACCCAAGACCTGTTATTAATCGTACCGTAGAACAACTACGCTACCAAGACAGTCTAAATAATGTCAAAAGTTATATTATTTTTTTATTAAATATTACACACACAATAAAATTATGTACGTATCAGCCCATATACGTCCCACTGCAGGGCACGGGCCTACTCTACAATCGAGAGTACGATTGAGAGCGGTTAGGCCATATAGTCCACCACGCTGGCCTAGTGCGGGTTGGCGGACTTACATACCATAGAATTTTTTATAAATCGCTATGGTATGCAGGTTTCCTCACGATGTTTTCCTTCACAGTTTTAGTGCGTGGCAATGATATATTATACAAATACGACGTAGATATCGCACTAGCACTTCAAAAGTGAGGCGTTCAAATTCGGGCAATTGGTGTAATTTCATCTAGTCGCATAGCAACGGCGACAGAGGGAAGACCTCAGTGCTGTCAACATAATTTATTTCGAAAATATTGTCTAAAGTGTCGAATTGTGTGTTTTAAAAGTGTTAAAACAATGGTGCTAAAATATGAAACTAAATTGGACCTACACACCATACGTAAGTATATAAAACCACACAAAATTTAATTTTTATTTTAAATTAGTATACACCGCCTTCAATTGTGTAAGAAGGATCGCGTAATACAAAGATTGTGAAGTGCGATAGGGACAAAAAGCGTATGTCATAGATTAACAAGTCAGAAGCGATACAGGAAATTGACGATGAAAGTTTGAATGGATTTGGATAGTTGTATATTTATTTATATTTGTATATTAATCACTTCAGAGCTTCTGAAAGCGGGCGGAACGCCGGTACTGAAAGTCCTTCAGAGGCTCTTCAATTCCGTTCTCCTCGAGGGCTCAACGCCGGAGGCATGGAGCAGGAGCTTGGTGGTACTGTTCTTCAAAAAGGTGATAACACTTTGCTGAAGAACTACAGGCCCATCTCGCTCCTGAGCCATGTCTATAAGTTGTTTTCAAGGGTCATCACAAATCGTCTCGAAGGCAGGTTTGATGACTTCCAGCCTCCCGAACAAGCCGGTTTTCCGAAAAGGCTTTAGTACCATAGACCATATTCATACGCTACGGCAGGTTATACAAAAACCGAGGAGTATAACTTGCCGCTTTGTTTAGCGTTTGTGGACTATGAGAAAGCCTTTGATTCGATCGAGACCTGGGCTGTGCTACAGTCTCTTCAGCGGTGCCACATAGACTATCGGTACATCGAAGTGTTGAGGTGTATATACAACAACGCCACCATGTCGGTCCGAGTACAGGATCAGAGCACGAAGGCTATTCCACTACAGAGAGGCGTGAGACAGGGAGATGTCATATCTCCGAAACTGTTCACTGCCGCGCTGGAAAATGCCTTCAAGCTCTTGCAGTGGAAAGGATTCGGCATCAACATCAACGGCGAGTATATTACTCACCTTCGATTTGCCGACGATATTGTAGTCTTGGCAGAATCGCTGGAAGACCTTAGCACTATGCTCGAAGACCTTAATCGAGTTTCCCAACAGGTGGGTCTTAAAATGAACATGGATAAAACGAAGATCATGTCGAATATCCATGTTGTGCCCACCCCCATTGGAGTTGGGGGCTCGACTCTCGAAGTTGTAGACGAATATGTCTATTTAGGACAAGTGGTCCGGTTAGGCAGGTCCAACTTCGAGAGAGAGGTCAATCGGCGAATCCAACTCGGTTGGGCAGCGTTCGGGAAACTTCGCGACGTCTTCTCGTCCAAAATACCTCAGTGCCTAAAATCGAAAGTCTTCGATAGTTGTGTGTTACCAGTGATGACATACGGCACCGAGACGTGGCCTCTCACTGTGGGCCTCATTAAAAGGCTCAAAGTCACTCAACGAGCCATGGAGCGGGCTATGCTCGGTGTTTCCCTACGAGATCGAATCAGAAATGAGGAGATCCGTAGGAGAACCAAGGTTACCGACATAGCCCATAGGATTGGCAAGTTGAAGTGGCAGTGGGCCGGGCACATAGCTCGTAGAACCGATGGCCGTTGGGGCCGAAAGGTTCTCGAGTGGAGGCCACGTACAGGCAAGCGAAGTGTTGGACGCCCGCCTACAAGGTGGACGGACGATCTGACTAAGGTCGCAGGAAGTCGCTGGATGCAGGCCGCTTCCAACAGGTCATTGTGGAGATCATTGGGGGAGGCCTATGTTCAGCAGTGGACTTCCTGTGGCTGATATGATGATGATGATGATGATATTTATTTCTAATTCAATCACATTTAAAACAATTAAGTTATTTGTTATGAATTATTTTCATAATCAATTCAAATAACTTAATCCAACCACGAACATTACAAAATACATTAGCTTCCTCATATATTTTGAATAACTATATTTACATATAACATTAATTAATGTTTCCAGATTTCCACGTGATGAGCTTTTGAGACGTAAATGGATATGCACTAAGCACAGCTCGGACAAAAAGAGAAGATCGTGACTGGATGCCTTTAAAACTGATTAATATTGGTTTAGCACATTTAATTATGAATAAAAATATACAACTACGAAAATATATAAATATATCCACCTAAAAAAATCTGCACCATCGGTTGTAGTATCGGTTGTTTACTAGTGGCAGGTCGCTCATACGTTACCACCATGTGTAGGTACCACCGCAATGTCTATTTCCCCCGCCACACGGCAGTTTAAATGCCATGTTATGTTCCGATCCAAAGGACATTCTCGCCCGAGTAATCGCTGTACTTATACTTAAGATCTTATGTCTCGGAATGGCGAGCACAGTGAATGCCAAGCATTGCTTTGTAATTTCAGGTGTCTTGGTTTCGCTTATGTCCACGAGCGGTCGTATCACTTGTCATCATTACAACAAAAAAAAAATTAATAAGATATCGATTTTTCAGTGCATGCTTACCATAAACTTATATAAGAAACGGCAATCAATTATTATTTTTATTATTTTATCAAAGTTATGTGCAAATAAAAATATATTTGTTTCAGGATGGCGTACCACAGGTAGACTCATGTAGCAACCTCAAAGTTAATATATTATATACTTATAAAACCAAATAGGTAGTTTTATTTATCGTCACCCTTCTGTTTCTATCGCTTCGATTCTATGTTTGGATAGAGCAATGCTATCTCTTTTCGTCTCGTACTTTCTGTATGATCTGTTTCATTCACTAAAATTGTCATAAAGTATTAACAAATGAGTATGTATATGCATAGCAGTACAGTTTTTAAACGTCACGCAGTATGAATATGCGTCATCTTTATTAAAACATCATTGAGTGCGTGGTGATTGACTACCAATACACACATGACACCGAAAAGTAAGAGGTGTGCCCTGGGATTTGAACGCGCGACCACCGTGAACATGTTGGCAGTCGCGTCTAGTCCGTTTACCAACAGGCCACCACGCACATCGAATAATTAAAATTAAACTTACGATAAAAGAAATAAAATATTTTCATTCTTTAGTCTAAACAATGTCAAGATACAAGATTTTTAAAAGTTTGTTAAATAAACATAACTTATCTTGCATGTTTGTGCCAATAGATAAGGCACCCCTCAAATGTCACGGTGCATTTGTGAAATAGACTTATTACATCACTCAAAAAGGATAGTCGGGGACACAAACATTTGTAATGATTTTGTTAATTTATTGTGAATATTTAAGATTATAGTGTGACTGACTAGTGTACATTTTGTTTAATAAATTATTATACTTTTATACAAATAAAATAAATACTCTTTAAAACTTAATGTAACGATTAAAATTGCCTGTTCAAAAAGAAATAGATTTACAATGTGAAAATGGAATCAGGGATTTTATAATATAAAACAGTATATTGACTGATGTCTTGTTGGTGTGTGGTCTGATCGTACAATGTAGACAAATGGATGTAAAACAATCAGAGAATAATATTGTTTTAAACGAGATGGAGTTTCATTGTTAGCCATTGAAACCTTTTTTTGAACTATAACTATACAAAGAGAGAGAGAACCGTACGACAATCCGAAGGCCATTCATAACACATTATTGCACGTACGTATGGATAGTAGCAAAGCACCATGAATTACAAAGCAATGCTTGGCATTCCACATCGCCATCCTGAGATATAGTCTCAATATGTCCAGTAGTTACTCTGGTTACAATGTCCTTTGAACCAGAACACGACAGTGCATTTATCTGCTGTTTTACGGGAGAAATAGACATTGCGGTGGTACCTACCCAGGCAGCCTCTCACATGTGAGAGACCTACCACCAATAAAACTAAACTTAAAATGAATTGTATTTACTAGATCTATAATATTACTAAAATACACTTTATCTTATCTTAAAAAAGAACTAAATGTAACGAATAAGTTCATTTTAAAAAATAGGCGCATGAAATCATTGAGACAGTATACTAGAGGGGACACTGCAAACAAAATGTTGTAATAAAATGAATGGTACCGTACCGCTCCTTCTGTTTCTGTCTCTGTCACGCCTACGCAGTAACATTATCTTCCCCCTCGCTTCACTGTGTACTGTGCACGCACAATACGCAGAGATTTTGTTCCCAATGTCCACTCTAGTATAATACCTCAATGCAAGAAAACGAATTATTATAATTATTTTTGACCACACAAAACACATCACTTTTTAAATATTCATATGAAGAAACAAACTAATTTCACGTATTCATCACGGGTTTTTGTTTGGTATAACATCGCGACGTTTCGAAAACTGTAGACTTCGTGATTATAAAGAGACTGAGGTTTTAGTCAACCGCATATTGAATGTGATATAACTACCTTCATTTTATGAATATCATAAAAAAAACTAAAATGTTAGTGGCTCGCGATTCAATCTACGCAGATAGACTTTATAAAACTACCAATGCAAAGCAAAAAAATAATATTTAAGTGCGTGGTGGCCTGTTGGTAAACGGACTAGACGCGACTGCCAACATGTTCACGGTGGTCGCGGGTTCGAATCCCAGGGCACACCTCTGACTTTTCGGAGTCATGTGTGTATTGATAGTCAATCACCACGCACTAAAACGGTGAAGGAAAACATCGTGAGGAAACCTGCATACCATAGCGATTTATAAAATTTATATGGTATTGTCTAAACTGCTTATCCATTTTCAATCCCATCCTGTACCTATTCTTATGTCCCATTTTATCCCGTGCATTTACATTTCGTCCTATCAAATGTGTCAGCTATCCCAGTCCTCTCCCCTACCTCCCACTCTATTATATCCCGTTTCTCCATATCCAAATAGTGTGCCTTATAAATTTTTGACATTAAACACTTTAGCGATTTTGATTATCCATGCAATATTCCATCCCTTATTTCACCCCCAGTATGCTGTTTTCCAAAAACATTACGCCATTACTTTTTGTTAGTAATAAAGAGATTAAATATAAATTTTCATAGAAATACACTCACACACACAATTAATGTAGTAACGGTCATTGAGTAACGGTAGTAACAATTATATATAACTGGTTTCTCAAGACACAGACAACGCCTAATTTGAGAATCCCTGCAATATTCTCCATAATTATATAAAATTGTTATTTTATTCAGTTCAGTTCAGTTTTTATTTTTATGTGTTATTTTATGAAAGATTTTTCATTTTCAAGTGACATTCTATCTTGAAAAGAAGTAAAACTTCTTACGTGTGAATATTATTTATTTGATTGTCCTATATTTATTTAGCTTCATAATATACTCTTTAGTTTACACAAATTAAATTTCTGAACGTATGCATAAATATTTGACAACCAATTTAAATGTCAACCACTTTTCATTACTGTCATTATTTTACATCTTTAAAATCTAAAATACGCCATTAATCGAATATTGTGGATATATGTTGTCGATTCGAAACCTTTATTTAAATACGTTATTTAATTTGAGGGAAGAGTTTACCGTATTGACGGTATGAACATTAAATGTTTGACAGTTACAAACCCATGAACATTTTGTATGGTATAACCAAAATCAACAACTCCTTATAAATAAGAAATTAATTGAAAAAAACATTTTCCAGTAGACCAAAACTGTAAATCTAAACCATTCTCGAATCTCCACGAACACACACAAAAAATTTCATCAAAATTGGTCCAGTCGTTTAGGAGGAGTTCAGTCACATACACACGCACACAAGAAATATATATATTAAGATGTAAGTCCGCCAACCCGCACTAGGCCAGCGTGGTGGACTATATGGCCTAACCACTCTCAATCGTACTCTCGATTGTAGAGGAGGCCCGTGCCCTGCAGTGGGACGTATATGGGCTGATACAGAATATTTATTGTACTTGTAAATGTTGTGATTAATTTGCTTATTGACTTGACTAGCCAACAAAATAAAATATATTGGTAACATATTAAAGGCGGGTCGCCAAGTACCAAACATGTTGAAATTAATATAAGGCATAGGTCCTACATATTTGAGAGAGCGAAAAGTCTCTCGTAGTTTCTGATACACGATACAAGATTTCATCTTGTTGTGGGGTCAGGACTATGTATGTGACTGTTGGGTGTATTTATTTTTTATTTACCATCAATTGTTAGTCTGTATCTGTATCAGCCCATATACGGCCCACTGCAGGGCACGGGCCTTCTCTACAATTGAGGAATACGATTGAGAGTGGTTAGGCCATATAGTCCACCACGCTGGCCTAGTGCGGGTTGGCGGACTTACATACCATAGAAATTCTTATAAATCGCTATGGTATGCAGGTTCCTCACGATGTTTTCATTCACCGATTTAGTGCGTAGTGATTGACTATCTATACACACATGACTCCGAAAAGTCAGAGGTGTGCCCTGGGATTCGAACCCGCGACCACCGTGAACATGTAGGCAGCCGCGTCTAGTCCGTTTACCAACAGGCCACCACGCACTTCAATTGGTAGTCACTTGTACCAAAAAATGTATAAATCTCGATATAATTTATGCAAATTGGTAACGAAAATTCGAAAATCACAGGATTTACATGAAAAAGGAAAATATTTTAACTTGTTTTGAGTTAATTTGCTACGTGACTGTACGCAGAGGGACCGTACCCCTTTTTATATTTTAAAATAACTGACAACTCAGAGTCGGATTTGGATAAAAATATGTAAGGGAATATTTACTGGTGGTAGGTCTCTCATATGTGAGAGGCTGCCTGGATAGGTACCACCGCAATGTCTATTTCTCCCGTTAAACAGCAGTTTAAATACATTGTTGTGTTTCGAAAGAAAGACATTGTAGCCAGAGTAACTACTAGACATATTGAGACTTAACATCTTATGTCTCAGGCTGGCGAGTGCATTGATATGCGAAGCATAGTTTTGTAATTCAAGGTGTTGTTTGGTTTTGCTACTGTTCATGAGCGGTCGTATCGCTTACCATCAGGCGAACGGCTTGCTCGTCTCGCCATTACCAACAATAAAAAAATCTATCACGGTTATGTCATACGGTAATGGCATACGATTCTCGCTGCGAGAAACTTTCCCTATGTAAATGGCGCTAAAACCTTACAGGAAATGTTAAATTTGAAGTCGCATATCATTTTGCCAATCCTGACATGCTTTATTTTTATACTTCTATTTGTATCAGCCCATATACATCCCATTGTATAACACTTGCCTCCTCTGCAATCGATTGGGAGAGGTTAGGCCAAATCTCTACCGAAAAAATAATAAATGTGTGAATAGTTCCGTCTCGGGTCAAATGAAACGAAAATGGTCTTGGTAATCTTCAATATATTTAATGTTTTATTACTCGTCTTCACTGCATACGTCTCACGTCCCTCCTCGTTTTCCAGACTGTTCTCTCCTATTCCGTCCTTCCGTATTTCAACATCTTACGGCCGTTCTCTATATCCTATCTATCTTTAACAAGAGGTTAAAAAGATACCATTACTATGTCGGTACAATTGTACACTTCAATGAACTAAGATTGAAATATAGGTTTGTCTTAACTAGCTATCTTTAAAAATGTGCACCATATTTATATCTCTCTATCTTTGTTAACTGAAACATAAACTGTATCGAAATATCGAATGAAATCTCTAGTTAAAGATAGATAGATTATAGAGAACGGCTGTTAATTATTCATTCTCTAACTCTTTCCATCTTAAGTACTTTCATTTGTCATCTCTTTCACACAAACCACGTTCCATATCCGTCATTCGTCTAACGTTTCATTCTACTCATCTTTCTTCGAAACTTTCATTTTTTTTATGGTACAGTCTCCTTATTCCGTCCCATAACATCCCATGGATGCCACTCAACGTCAAACTAAGCCAATTACATCCGACGCGTGGTGCGCGATATCATTCGAATAGGGGGAATACAATGTACGTACTAGTTCTACCATATTACATATCATTGCATAAAACTACTAAGTACATATTATCTTAAATCCATTGACGTGGAGCGAAATTTTGTATCATAAATAAATTTAAATAACATTATTTATTTTGAAAATATATGACAAACGCGTGTTTACTATAAAAGTAACAAGTTATCGCAGATATTCGGATAAATCGTTAATCCGTTAATTATAACGTGTCGTGATAGCAATAATTAATTAATAAAGAATATACCGGGTATCTCAAGACTGCTACTGAAAACGAAGCCGGGTGGCAGTTTTAGTGACTACAAACACAATGCAACTAAAAATTTCGCAAAGAAACGCGACAATTATTTTTTATGATTTTTTAAATATCGTCATTTTTGGGTGGTAAATCCATAGTTTTTGCTAAAATAATAATTTTAACTCTTTTATACCTTAGATTATTTAAAATAAAAGGGTATACACTATTATTTTAGGGAAAAATGTATTACCACCCAAATATGGTCATAGGAAAAAAATATTTAAAAAAAAAATGTCGCTTTTTTTTGCAACTTTTTCTATTGCATTGTGTCTGAAGTCGCTTAAACTACCACCCGGCTTCGTTTTCGGTAGCAGTCTTGATATACCCTGTATGTAGATCGGTGAAGCTATCACCGCGCCGGTCTGGTTCAAAATAATTATCATATCATTATACATTATTATTTTAGGAAAAAATGTATTTACCCTCCAAATATGGTCAAAGGAAAAAAATTACCAAAAAAAAAGTTCTTTTTGGAAAACTTTTTCTGTTGCATTGTGTCGGAAGTCGCTACCACCTGGATTCGTTTTCGGTAGCAGTCTTGAGATACCCTGTATATTTGACTCATGATATTCTATGGTATGTAAAGTCCGCAAGTAAGTTACAAGTACCATGAACCGACGAGAATAAAATAAATGAAATGCATAAAAAGATTGATGAAAGTGGATGAAGCTTAAAATAATATGTCAGGATCGAGCAAAGTGGCGGTCTATAGTCTCTGCCAATAACAATGTTACTTACCAAAAACAATTGTTTGTCTCACGCCCACTCGTACACGGTAATATATTCTATTCCGCGACTTTTATTTTTTCGCGATATCAACAATTCCAAATTCCAATATACCTCAATACTGTATGAATTTACAATACAATAGAGCGCCATCTATCAAATTGCTAGGTAAACAAAATATCCAATTAACGGCACCTATATTTTAAATAGGGAACTAATATTTGTACACAGCAAGAGTCGTCTATAAACTAAATTGGTAACTATCGCCACCTATATTTCAAATCAAGAACTAATGATACACAGAGGCATCTAGTGGCCAGAAGCAAAACTCAAATATCTCCATTGCGTCATTTAATTACAGCGGTTTTTTTAGCTTTAATGTCCAAATTATAACTGGCAAGATATTTATTTATTATAAGGCCGGCATAATTGTAGCAACCTAGAATCGTCATCTTATTCCCAGAAAGGGTAGGCACAGATGCCAGGACATCCACATTTCGCCTTGTATGCTCCGTCCCACAAGCGAAGCCTATCTGCTCGCCACCTATCACATTGTGGGATATGGCTATCAGGTACAAATTCCTAACTCCAGGTTGATAATGAATAGAAAAATTCGGTCCCTTTACAAAACAATATTATACATTCTATTAAATGCGATAAGTATTCCCAAATTTATTTATTCATGCCTTATTGTACTACAAAAAGATATCCGCTTTATAAACACTAAAAAAATAATTGTAATATAACAAAATAAAACACAATATATTAAAATACACCATTTAATAAAAGTTCACTTAATTACAATAAATAACACCATGATACCTTAGAAAAAAATGTCCATTATATCAGAATATAAATCAAAATCTATCACCCTTCTTAACATTACTGACAGTATTATAACCAACCCCACAAAATATTACAAATAATATTTTTAAAACAACTATCCATTTCTGTTTATCATAGTATATGAATTACTATATAAAGTCCGCCCGCACACATATACGTCCCACTGCAGTACACGGGTCTCCGCTACAATCGAGAGTACGACTGTGAGTGGTTAGGCCATATAGTCTACCACGCTGGCCTAGTGCGGGTTGGCGGTTTGTTTTAATATTCTGATGAAATGGGTTCACACAAAAATTGTCCTGTCCGGGAATTGAACTTAGAACTTAAAACAGTGCTAGCAAATATATTGCAATAGATTTTACTATATTTTCTAGTACATAACTTCACATGATTTATATCTCTGATGTAATGGCCTTATTTAAAACTATATAATAGAACCCTCACCTATATACTAGAGCAGATATTGAGCAAAATCTGAACATGTACCAGAAACGTCGCATAGAAAGTCTCGGGGATCGAACCCGCGGCTTTTCGTTCCATTGCCGGTCTAAAAGCGCCACGGAGACTGTCAAATAATTTCTAGATATATTTTTTATCGTTGTAGTCATTTTGGCGTACCTTTTAAATCAGAAATTGTGGTACATGTACGAATAATGTAATATTATATTTTGCTCATAATATCTACTCTAGTACATTTTAATTGTAATTTATTGTTTTTGTAAAGTCAGATCAAGGTGATATTATTTTAGAATATGTGTACATATTTTGCTAATATGTTTGTATGAGTAGATTATTATGGGTTTTTACAAAATATTTTTATTAACGATTGTTTTTTTTAGGCATCATTCGCACGGTCGTTTAAAAAGCGTCGACTGTGACGGTTTTTTAACCGCTTCCAATATTTGTGTTATATAAAATGAAAGGAATGCCCATTCATAGTATCAGTAAAAAATATCGTTGATCCTGATACTGCTTAAAATTTATTGTAGCATTTTTATGGTTTGTCCTTAAACGCTTTCTTGTTTTATCGCTACATAGTATAAAACAAAGTCGCATTCTCTGTCCCTATATCCCTTTTTATGCTTAAATCTTTAAAAATGCGCAACGGATTTTGATGTTTTTTTAATAGATAGAGTGATTCAAGAGGAAGGTTTATACGTATAAAACGTACATATTATTGTACAGAAATCTATTTGTACCCGGGCGAAGCTGGGCCTGTCCACTAGTTTTTTATAAAATAAGGTAATTATCATTTTACATATCGTTCACAGAGCCGAAGATATTTTTTTATTGGACTTCAATTCAATTTCTCCAAGAACTCCGAGCGATCGCAATTATGTTTATATTTATTGAAAATATATATTTTTCCCTGCACAAAGAAGTAGGTTTCATTGAGGGACAAAAATCTTAGCACCGATACTAAGTTTCATAGTAAACTGGCCATTCTCTTTTAACGTCGAAAATTCGACAGCGCTCGACAAAAAAGCGTTATAAAATCACCTTCGTGTGAACTAACTAATGGATTTACCTTTTGGTTTCTTAGGTTTACGCGAATGTTACACATTGAAATAAAACTATTCGCGGATTTGAATTTGGTTTGGAAACGTCGGGAAGTCAAAAATGTAAAAAATAAACCAAGTTCGCGATAAAATCCGTAAATAATAGTTTTATTTCAATGGATTTACATTTGTTTCCTTGCAATGTTTTTTTTAACGCGCGTTAAAATAACGCCCGTGCGAATTGAACCTTAAAGTATTACTAGTGGCGCCTCTGGTGGTAAGATATCGCAACAATATTATTTTGTTTATGTTTCAATGGTCTCGTATTAAAAGCGCCTCTGGTGTTAAAATCTTGCAACTCTTTGCTCATTCGAGAATATTTTATTTTTTACTTTAATGATATTCTAAAATAGCACCTTTAGAAATAAATTCTTGATTGATTTATGTTTTAGTTTGATCATTTTACAAAAGACGGCCATATTATTTATCTTTTAAGTATAGTTAACGTTTTATTAAGCTGTTACTAGTGGCGCCACTGGTGGTCGAATTTCCCTACTGTTTGCTTCTGTTTTAAATATTTACTTATTATAAACACCAGCAGCGCCTCTAGTAGTCAAATTCCGCAACTGACGTTATTAGTGGCGCCATCTATTGGTGGAATGCAGCAACTATTTTCGATATTTCAGTTAAAACGGGTCATGCGAAATTCCGTCACATTAAATAAATATTTGCTAGTGGCGCCTCTATAGATTATTATTTTCTATTAAGTATAATATACGTTTTATGAAACCATTACTAGTGGCGCCACTATTGATGGAATTTCGCAACTGATCCTTACTCTTTTAAATATTGCCTCTATTGGTGAAATTCGGCATTTATTTTCATTATGTCAATTAATTCGGCCATTATTTCCATATTTTGTGACAATAATTAATTGCTAGTGGCGCCTCTATGATTAAAATCTTCAACTGTTCCTATGCATTCTCTAGGTCATCACTAGTGGCGCCTCTACCGGTGAAAATCTGCAACTGTTGATACTTCTACATTCACAGCATCTTCCTAATCATGTAGTTTAGAATTCCGCCGTTTCTAAAGTACGTGAGGTCCACTTCGGTGTCAAAACGAGCCTTCACTTGGAACGACTTGCCCGTGCTCACCTGAAAAAAAACATAGTCAAAAATCAAACATAACATCGAAGAATCAAACATACTGTCAAAGAATCAAACACACAGCCGAAGAATGAAACATAGAGCCGAACAATCAAAACACACAGTCGAAGAGTCAAACATACAGTCAAAGAATCAAACATAAAGGGAAGAATCAAACATACAGTAGAAGAATCAAATATACAGTAGAAGAACCAAACATACAGTCGACAAATCAAACATACAGTCGAAGGATCAAACATACAGTCCAGGAATCAATGTTTGATTAACGAAGAAGCAAACATACTAACGAAGAATGAAACATACAGTGGAGGAATGAAACAAACAGTCGAAGAATCAAACATACAGCCGAACAATCAATAACACAGTAGAAGAATGAAACATAAAGGAAAAAATCAAAGATACAGGAAATAATTAAACTTTACTCTCACAAATACCCAGACCCGAGACAAATACCCGTGGTTTACACAAACATGAATCTCAAACTATGTATAAAATAAAGATTTAAAAAAATAACAAACTTTAAAACACTCACATGTACAGTAACAAGATCGCCGGGCTTTATGTCCTCACTGACGCTGATGCTGTACTGTTCCGTCCCGTCCAATCCTAGCGTGTCCGCGCTATCCCCATCCAGAAACTGTAGCGGGATGATACCCATCCCGACCAGGTTTGACCTGTGTATCCTTTCGAATGATTCCGCTATCACCGCTTTTATACCCTGGGAGAAAGGCCAGGGGTCAATGTAGGAACGCTGAACAGATAAATTTTATATATATAAAATATACATACATACATACCGGGTATCTCAAGACTGCTACCGAAAACGAAGCCGGGTGGTAGTTTTAGTGGCTACAAACACAATGCAATTAAAAATTTCGCCTAGAAACGCGACAATTTTTTTTTATGATTTTTTAAATATCGTCATTTTTGGGTGGTAAATCCATAGTTTTTGCTAAAATAATAATTTAAACTCTTTTATACCTTAGAGTATTTATAAATAAAAGGGTATATACTATTATTTTAGGAAAAAATGTATTTACCACCCAAATATGGCCATAGGAAAAAAATAAGAAAAAATTTTTTTCGCTTTTTTTTGCAACTTTTTCTGTTGCATTGTGTCTGAAGTCGCTTAAACTACCACCCGGCTTCGTTTTCGGTAGCAGTCTTGATATACCCTGTATAATTAGATATTGTTGGCGTTTGATTGAGAGTAAAGTGTCATGTATTTGTTATACTGTTAATCTATTTATTTCATTTTAGAAATTTATATATTGTTATGAAAATAATACGAGATATATCAAGACTGCTACCGAAAACGAAGCCGAGTGATAGTTTTAGTAACTTCAGATATGAATTAAATGCATATAAAAATTATCATCATGCATTGACTTTTTTTGTATATTTTATTTAACCGTTGGTCGTATTTGGGTTATAAATACATATTTTTTTCCAAAAATAATAATGTACACCCTTTTATTTTTAAAGACTAAATGGTATGCAATGTGTTTAAATTCTATTTTAGAAATTACTATGTATTTACCACCCAAAAACCGACATACATAAAAAGTTACAAATAATTAGGTGGATATTTTTAGTTGCATTGTGTTTGTAGTCCCTAAACTACCACCCGACTTCGTTTTCGGTAGCACTTTTGATATACCTTGCATACAAGTAAATTTACATATAAAAAGTATTATGTGTTTTGTATTAAAGTAAATGTTATTTTAAAATAACATTTACTTTAATACAAATAATTAGATAAATATAAACTGCGTATGAATTATTAATGAAATAACAACAAAACAGACACACAATATACATACATACACATGCCAATATACATTACATAAAGCTTTTTATATATTATACTATCACAACATACTATAATTAAAATATCAGCCAGTTTTTTATTTCAATGAATGGCGAGACGATCATGTCGTTCGCCTGATGGTAAGCGATACGACCGCTCATGAACAGTAGCAGAACCAAACACCTTGAAATACAAAGCAATGCTTGGCACTCCACTGCGCTCGCCATCCTGCGGCATAAGATGTTAAGTCTCAATATGTCCAGTAGTTACTCTGGCTACAATGCCTTTCAAACCGTAACACAACAGTGCATTTATACTGCTGTTTGGCGGGAGAAATTGACATTGAGGTGGTATAATAATAAATAATATAATAATAAATAACACCCAACAGTCACATACATAGTCCTGACCCCACACTAAGATCGAGTCTTGTGTCGTGGGTATCAGGAACTACGAGAGACTCTTTTCGGTCTCACAAACACCCAGACCCGAAAGAAATATTTGTGGGCCACACAAACATTTCTCTCGGTGCGGGGATCGAACCCGCGGCCTCTCGTTTCACAGGCGGCGTCTAACCAACTGCGCCACGGAGGCTGTCATCTCTCTATCTAAGTAGACTCTCACATATGACAGACCTAGCATTAAAATATGTTTTAAGGAATTTTAATAACCCATAAGATATTTATTTACAATGTTTATTATGAAATAATGATTTTACTTGCATATTAATAGATTGCCTACAAATTATTAATAAATAAATTGATGCAGATATTAGATAAATTTGATTTTTTGATTTGTTTTGTTAGATACATTTAAATCTCTTTTAATTTTTTTTGTTTGTGAATCTTCAAAGGAAAATTAATAATAATCAGACATGAAATTTGAAATTACAATATTGTATTGTTTTTTGTAAATGCAAGGAATATTGTTTTTATTTATTTATTTATATACCGGGTATCTCAAGACTGCTACCGAAAACGAAGCCGGGTGGTAGTTTTAGTGACTACAAACACAATGCAACTAAAATTTCGCAAAGAAACGCGACAATTATTTTTATGATTTTTTAAATATCGTCGTTTTTGGGTGGTAAATCCATAGTTTTTGCTAAATAATCATTTAAACTCTTTTATACCTTAGAGTATTTATCAATAAAAGGGTATACCCTATTATTTTAGGAAAAAATGTATTTACCACCCAAACATGGCCATAGGAAAAATAAATAACAAAAAAAAATTGTCGCTTTTTTTTGCAACTTTTTCTGTTGCATTGTGTCTGAAGTCGCTTAAACTACCACCCGGCTTCGTTTTCGGTAGCAGTCTTGATATACCCTGTATTATGTGGTAGAATGTTTTTTAAATATATTTAATTATATAAATACCTAGATCTAAATAATTATTTTAAATATATCTTACCAATAAATAAGGTCCCTTGGCCGCCCAGTCCCTGCTTGATCCTGAACCGTAGTCTTTCCCCACTATCGCTATGAGGGGAACATTTTCTCTTGCGTATCTGTTGACAACAGTATTTGAATATACAGCGTGATATTGACATGTGGTATTTAATTTAAACCACATGCTCCTAATCATCCCAGGTAACATTATACCAAATTTGAACAAAAACTGCCTGATAGTTTTGTCAAAAAACGCGATTTTAGGTTTCAAGGCTACTGATTCAACCCCTATAGATACCGAGTCTCTTACAGCTCAGATAAGTTTCCGAACTGAACTGAAGTTCAGCTAAGCGGTAAAAAAACTCGTATCTATATGGGATGCCCAAAAATAGTAAGAACTAAAATCTCAATTTTTGACAAAAAAACTTCTCGTATTTTTTTTCAAATTATGTAAAATGTCATCTGGGGTGATGAAACACATGTGGGTTAAAATAAATACAATGTGTCAATATTACCCTGTATATTTTTTTATTCCAATGAATGGCGAGACGAGCATGCCGTTCGATTGATGGTAAGCGATACGACCGCTCATAAACAGTAGCAAAACCAAACAACATGAATCACAAAGCAATGCCTGGCATTCCACTGCGCTCGCCATCCTGAGACATACGATTAAGTTCAATAGTCCAGTAGTTACTCTGGCTGCAATGTCCTTTAATCCGAAACACAACAGTGCATTTAAACTGCTGTTTGACGGTTTGAAATAGACATTACGGTGATACCTACCCAGATGGCCTCTCACATATGATAGACCACATATTTGGTGACCACTATGGAAAATAAATTTTAAAATATAGCTGATTTAAAATTATATTGTAATAAAATAAATAATTAAATACCTTTCAGCAGCGTCCGCCACGTTCATGATATCTCCGCTTGGTTGATGTGCGGTAGACGGTCCGGCGTTGGGCGCCATCTTGTTCACGAGTCTGATGTTCGCGAACGTTCCCCGAGACATGACGGCGTCATTACCGCGACGTGAGCCGTACGAATTGAACTCGCGGGGTGTTAGACTGGAAATAATAATAAGAACACATACATAAAGACACGCCTTGTTAAGAGGAAGGCAGAGGTGCCTGGACATTCACATTTTATGGGATAGGTGGCTTATCGTCATGTCAGGTACAAATTCCTGGCTCTAGGCTGATAGTAAATAATAATAAATAACACCCAACCCATACATGGTCATGACCCACACTAAGATCGAGTCTTGTGTCGTGTATCAGGAACTACGAAAGACTTTTCGGTCTCACAAACACTTAGAGCCGGAAGAAATATTTGTGTGCCGCACAAACATTTCTCTCGGTGCGGGGATCGAACCCGCGGCCTCTCGTTTCCACAGCCGGCTTCTAAACACCTGCGCTACGGATATTTTTTGTCTTTTTTTTTTTAATGTATCATTAGTCGTGCCAAGTTTACTACCAAAGATTTTGTATAATATAGGGTTGTTTTAGCAATGCCCCTTGTGGCCTATTTATAAAAACTAAATAAATAAAATAAAAAAATAAAATAAAACAATAAATTATTATCAATCTGGTATTCGAGTTTGATTATTCTCTTTGCTAATAAATATTACTACAAACTCAACTTTTTTTCTCCTTAAACCTTCTTCCCATTCCCCTACATCATCCCTACTCACCCCCTAGCGGCGAGATATCTAGCAGCCGGCGAGTTCCTGGCGATAGATCCCGCGGGAGAGATGTGATCTGTCGTCACAGAATCCCGAGGAGTAAGAGACACCGGGCGTTGGTTTATGCTCTGGATCTTCGGCAACTCCTGTAGGGAAAAAAACAGGATAATTTAGCATACAATATATGTATATGCCGAGAACATCAAGACTGCTACCGAAAACGAAGCCGGGTGGTAGTTTTAGTGACTACAAACACAATGCAACTAAAATTTCGCAAAGGAACGCGACAATTCATTATTATTATTTTTTAAATATCGTCGACTTTGGTTGGTAAATCCATAATTTAAAGCCTTGCGAACCAAAGTGTCTTTAAAAATAAAAGGGTCTAAACTATTTTTAAGAAAAAACTATGTTTTTACCAACCTAATATGACGATAGAAAAAAATGACAAAAAAGGCACAATATTTGCACAAAATTTAGTTGCCTTGTGTCTGAAGTCACTAAAACTACCACCCAGCTTCGTTTTCGGTAGCACTTTTGATATATCCGGTATATTATTACAATGAATGGCGACACGAGCATGCCGGTTCGCCTGATGGTAAGCGATTCGACCGCTCATGGACAGTAGAAAAACCAGACACCTTGAATTACAAAGCAATCCACTGCGCTCGCCATGCTGAGACATAAGTTAAGTCTCAATATGTCCAGTAGTTATTCAGTCTACAATATCCTTCAATCCGAACACAACAGTGCATTAAAACTGCTGTTTGTCGGAGAAATAGACATTGCCGTGGTACCCACCCAGACAACCTCTTACATATGCGAGACCTACCACCAGTTAAGGTTTGCAACAAATAAAATCAATCTAAAAGAGAATATTGAAAATTCTTACCCGAGTCATTCCGTCGAAAAATGGCGGTTTCTTGATATAAGTCGAGTTTGGATCCCATCCGTACAGTTTTCCTTGAGGCACCGTCAAAGATTGCCATGACGGAGAACCCAATTCGATCTTCTCGTATACCTAAAATTAATTATTTACATACATACATAAACTCACGCCTTTTTCCAGAAGGGGTAGGCAGAGGTGCCAGGACACCCACATTTCACCTTGTATGTTTCGTCCCACGATGTGATAGGTGGCGAGCCTATCACCATATCGGGCCACAAATTTGTGACTCTGGGCTGATATTGAATAGAAAAATATCACTTTGCCCAACCCGGGATTCGAACCAGAGACCTCAGCTTTGCAACTGTACCGCACCTTTTGTACTACTATGTTCTATTATTAAGTTCGATTAGTGTACAATAAAGGATATAAATATGAAGATAATGAATAAACATTTTAAATATCCAATAAAATATTTTCATATTCAACGGGACAAAACATCGATATTTTATGGGATGAAATGACAAAACCAGCTTTCAATCAAAGAAAGAATTATTAAAATCGGTTCACCCAGTTAAGAGATACCTATGAGGTAGTGTTGAGTAGGACATACAAGAGGCAGTACATTTGTCCCGTACATGACGTCAAATGTAAGAGCGGCTCAACTTTTTATTGTGTACCGCTTATTTTTTTTTTATATACTGGCATGGCATATTGGCGTCATTGCACCTGATGGAAAGTGCCAATGCCGCCCAGGCAGAGTATCCATTGGCCTCTTCACACCGCGGCGGAAGGACCCAGGATTGTAGGAAGGAGGGAACACGTGCGCCGGCAAACATTTACACAGCCTGACGGTGCGGCACAAAACGAATTTGAGAACCGTTTGGTTCGCGCCGGGATGGTGTGGACCGTCAAGCTATGGCTTCGCAAGCCAGCACGCGTGGTTCTGGTTAGGAATGGAGAGGAGGGGAGCAAGTTGAACAATTCTTCAGAGCACTCACCGTGATACAGGCGGTAGAACACGCTTAAAGAGGCGACATCTCTCCGGAGTTGTAGCGACTCCAAGTTGCTCGTAACGTCTGCATCATTCACAATGCGGATGGCCCGCCGCTGCAATCCATCCAAGGCATCGAGCAGGTACTGGGCGGATCCATCCCAGAGGTGCGAGCAGTACTCCATACCCGGCCGGACCTGCGCTTTATATAAGCGACAAAGCTGACCGGGCGTGAAAAACCGACGCACCCTGTTCAGAACTCCAACCCTGCGTGATGTGGCAGATATTACGCCCTCGATGTGATTCCTTGGATTTAGATCACAGCGGATATCCACACCGAGGATACTCAGGTCATTCCGCACTGAGAGGGGAGTACCCTGAAGAATGGGGAGGGGAGAGAACGGGGATTTTTTGCACGTGAACGCACACACCTGGTTTCCTTGGCATTGAACTCAACCATGTTCCTGGAACCCCATGTAGAAATGAGATCCAAGGTCGGTTGAGCTCAATGACAAGATCTTCGCGTCCCCTCACAGTTTCGACACGACAACCTGGAGGCCCGCAGTGGTATCGCCCATGAACCGTGCTGTCATCTGCATAGCATGAATGTTGCCAAGCGACAACATGTCATTGATATGCAGAATAAACAAGGTGGGCGACAGCACCGAGCCCTGAGGAACTCCGGCATTTACCGACTGAGCGCCGAAGCGTGTCCGTCGACGACTACACGTATTCTACGCCCATGCAGAAAGCCGGAAATCCACGAACACAGGTTGCCGAGTAGACCGTATGCCGGAAACTTGGACAGGAGACCACGGTGCCAGACCCTATCAAACGCCTTGGCAATGTCGAGGCTCACAGCAAGAGCGTCGCCACGCCGGTCAATCGCCTCACCCCAGTGATGCAGGACAAACGCTAGAAGATCACCCGTCGATCGATTATGACGGAAAACCGTATTGCCGGTCACTGATCAACGAGTGATCCTCCAGGTAGCGGAGGTCCTTTGGTGTACTACTTGGTCTGTAATGTCATTTCATTGGCGTGAGCCGTGAAGCAAGTTATGACCCACAAATAAGCGTCAGTACGCCTCACT
Source organism: Hyles vespertilio (assembly GCA_009982885.2). Lineage (NCBI taxonomy): Eukaryota > Metazoa > Arthropoda > Insecta > Lepidoptera > Sphingidae > Hyles > Hyles vespertilio. Next base: position 8,253,431 of record CM042829.1, read on the forward strand.
TCAATTGAAGTGGGACATTGTACTGGCTCAGTACAAAAATGAGGCTACTCTTACAAACTCTTTTTCAAGTCATGTCCTACTCAACACTACTATGAGGTAACATACATTAAAAAAAAAAATAGTCGAATTCCTTTTTAATACGCTTTTATTAAATTCGCTTATATGTATGTACGTATGTACATACTTTTTTCTGCGTGGGTAGTTACAAAGGATAGTGACACAAATTTTGCTCTCTACATTTTTATTTATTTTAATCATTTAAAAGTAATAAAATACATTATTTATATGTTGATAAACATCAGTTAGACTGTCTACCTGCCGGTGATAATTTTCATATCCTGTCTGTATTCCTATCTGGAGTTTCTAACCACTGTATTCACTGCACTATATTTCACGGAAGCATGGAGGCTGAATTGAAAACATCTTTGGAGGGCATGAAGGAAGAATTCCACAGGAGGATGGCAGCCTTCGAATCCGACCTTCTGAAGACTACAGCCACTACATCTGGCTCTTCCGACTTGGCAGCAGAATTTGCTTTGTATAAGGCTTTTGTTACCCAGTCTCTCCATCTGCTACAACAACAAATTGAGGCATTGACCAACACGGTGGATACTATGGAGATGCAGAGGCGCCGCAAGATGCTGCTAATACATGGTGTTCCCGAGCAAGCTGATGAGAAGTCTGCACAGGTGGTTGTTGATATTGTAAAGCAGCGCCTACGCTTTACGGATTTCAGCAACAATGATTTGCAACGCTGCCATCGGATGGGTCGACCCACCTCTTCAAACAAACCAAGACCTCTGCTCGTAAAGTTGAAGGATGTTGCTACGAAGGATAGGGTCTGGTTCAACAAGACCAAATTAAAAGGCTCCGGATAACTCTGTCCGAATTTCTTACAAAGAGGCGACATGATATATTCATGGCAGCTCGCGATAAGTTTAGTGTTACCAACGCCTGGACCCGGGACGGAAATGTTTATGTCGTGAGCGCTGGCGTCCGGCATCGTATTGTATCGCTCAGTCTGCTGGATCAGATGAAAGTTGACACTCCAGCGAAGCCGACGCCAGTCAAGAGGACCATCACCGTTCCTAAGACTAGACGGGCGGCGACAGCCAAGAAATAGTGAATCTTTTTACATTCTTTCCATTTAAGCTTGTGTGCCAGGTAAACAAGTTAGTCCCGTTTTTATTAATATTGTAAACATAGATTAAGCCCTTTTCTCTTCTCGTTTTTCACTTTGTCTTGGTTTTTTTTTAAATTTATTCTTTGTTTTATCCAATGTAAATTTTATTTATTTTATTAGTTTTAGTTTTATCCACCCACATAGTTTCTTTACAACCTAACCACACTTTTCAATTTTGATGATTGACGTATAATGTCATTTGTCAACTTTGACATTCAACGTTTCGTTCAGAAACTGATAAACTTGTGTAGTTTTGTTTTAACGTACTTTTTTTTATTTATTTTTTTATGATGTTTACCTGGTTTCTCATTACTTTTAATGTCTAATAATAACTCTTGATGTCTGATATTTTGTCTCTAAATTAATCATTTTTATATTTATTTTCTCACAATGTTTTCTTGTTTTTAGTGAAAGTGCGAATGTTTTTTTATATTTTTGTGTGTTTTTGTTTTCATAACCGGCAGATGGATGATACTTTTTTTTGTTTTTAATTTTATTTTGTACTTACTGAATTATTTTTACCATTTTTTTTATTATTTATTTTAGTTTATATTTTATTGTTATTTATTTTAGTTTATTTTACTAATGTATGTGCAGGATGATTGTAGCAGTGATAGTGAAGAATTCTTCTCTGCTTGTAGTGATGATAGTTTCATAAGTGTTCCCTCACTTGCTGACACTCTCTCGTGCCAGTTCTCTGACGTTCCTAGGAATTTCAATGTGGTCCATATCAACGCCCAGAGTATTCCGGCTCATTTCCCCGATATGCTGGCTAGTTTTGACTGTACTCATATACATGCTATCCTTGTTTCAGAATCTTGGTTAAACCTTGTTTATCTTCTTCCGCTTACTCCCTCCCAGGATTCCACCTCATCAGAAATGATCGCGCGGTAAGAGGTGGTGGTGGTGTAGCTATCTATCTCCGTTCACAATTTCGTTATACCATAGTAAGTGTATCACCGCAACCGCCACCGCCCAATGCTGGCGAACATCTTTTCGTTGAGGTGGAATTCTCACTTAATAAACTTTTACTCGGTGTTTACTATTGTCCTTCGCTTCACATAAATTTCTTTTCTTCTCTTGAAATAATTCTTGAGAATTTAGTTCCCTCGTACAGTCAAACCATAATCATGGGTGATTTCAATACCTGTCTTCTTAAGAAAGATCATCGCTCATCCTCTCTTGTGAATACTATCCAATCCTGTAATCTTTCCATACTTCCTCTTTCAGCTACTCATCATTCTCCTAATAATACTCCTTCTCTACTAGATCTTATTTTTGTTTCTTCTTTGAATAACGTCGCGAAACATGGGCAGTGTTCTGCGGACGCTTTCTCCTGTCATGACCTCCTATTTCTTTCCTATAGACTTCGTACCCCCAAATCCTTACCCAAAATCCTTTTGCAGCGAAATTTTCGTGGTATTGACCTGGATAATCTTCGCAAGGCTGCTAATAACATCGACTGGAGTTTGCTCCTTCACTCAGGACCGTGTGGATGACAAGGTGCATATTTTCAATACCTCATTAATCGAATTATTTGACAAGTATGCACCAGTTCGCTCTGTTAAAATTAAGCACCTACCGTCACCTTGGCTTACTGCCGAAATTAAAGAACTTCTTGCTAAAAAAGCGTCGGCCAAGTCAAGGTACAATCGTCGCCCCAACGAGTCGAATTGGCTAAAGTATGTAGCCATTCGAAATCACTGCAGTAAGGTGTGTAGGAATGCTCAACGCCGTCATATTCACAGCTCAGTTGAAAACGGAGACTCAGCTAAAGTCTGGAAATTTCTCAAGACATTGGGAGTGGGTAAATCTCACCATGATTCGATTCCTAAATCCATTGATTTCAATTCTCTAAACCAACATTTTTCTTCATCGTCCAATTTCGATAAGACGATTAAAAATAACACTATTCGACATCTTCTACTCTTAAGACTCCCAACCACTCGGCTTTTACTTTCAAACAATTTGCTGCTTGTGATGTTGAGAAAACTATTAAGCTTATTTCATCTAATGCAATGGGTAGTGATCGCGTCACCCGTAATATGATTCTACCTATCCTTGACGAAATCCTTCCTATAATTTCCCATATCCTTAACCACTCCATCACTACTGGGATTTTCCCAAGTGCTTGGAAAGAAGCCCACATTATCCCCATTCCTAAAAATCCAACGCCTCTGCACCTTCGGAATTCCGACCCATTTCCATTCTCCCTTTCCTTTCCAAAGTTCTTGAACGCCTGATCCACACTCAATTGAACGATTTTCTATCCAAAAATGATCTCCTAAACCCGCTCCAGTCGGGGTTTCGTCCTGGGCACAGCACACCACCACCTTGACTCATATTACGGATGGCATAAGATCCGGTATGAAGGAAGGCAAGCTGACAGTCTTAGCATTGCTGGACTTCAGTAACGCCTTCAATACCATTGATTTTGATGTATTGCTCAGTATGCTGCGTTCTCTCAACATATCTCCAACAGCAGTTGACTGGTTTCGTAGTTACCTGTATGGGCGCCGGCAACGCATCTGTGTTGAGGATAGTTATTCCTCGTGGTGCTCCTTATCTGCTGGCGTTCCACAGGGCGGCGTGCTATCTCCTTTACTCTTTGCTGTCTTTATCAATTCTATATCTAATCATCTTCGCTCCTACTACCACCTCTACGCAGATGATTGCAAATTTATACTCAGGCACCTTTGATAAGGTTATTGAGGCGATTGATAACATTAACAAGACATCCAGCACAATCTGTGTATGGAGTAAGACTCATGGCTTAAGAATTAACCCATCCAAAACTCAGGCGATTATTATCGGTAGCCCCAGAATGATTTCTAAGCTTGATAGGGACCAGCTACCACTTGTAATGTTGTGACGGTACTACCGTCCCTTATAGTGACAAAGTTAGGAACCTTGGAGTAGTTCTGGACAAATCCTTCACCTGGGGTCCACAGCTTCAGGAACTTAGTCGAAAATTGTTCGCCTCAGCAAGGTCCTTGCGAAGATTACATAACCTTCTACCTGTTGCTACGAAGATTTCATTAGCGCAAACCCTCCTTCTCCCTATCCTTGATTATGCCGATGTCAGCTATCCTGATCTCACCGAAGACCAACTTAATAAACTTGAGCGCCTTCAAAACTTTTGTATTAGATTCATATTTGGTTTACGCAAATATGATCATGTTTCAGAGTTCCGTGTTAAGCTCAAGTGGTTGCCTATACGACTTCGTCGGAATGCTCATATTCTTTATCTTCTGTACAACATATTGTTTAATCCTCTTACCCCCTCTTATCTCAAAGATCGATTTGTATTTCTCCACGACTCACATACTAGATCCCTGCGGTCGTCAGAGAACTTGAAGCTGAGAATGCCCGTGCACTCCACCACATTCTTGGATAAATCGTTTACTGTCCAGGCTGTTCGACTGTGGAACGCATTACCAGTTGTGGTAAGACGGGCACGATCACTATCATCTTTCAAAAAACTTGTCAAAGATTACTATCTTTCTCACTGAACTGACACATTTCTGTGGATAATTTACCTATTTGTATGTACTGGTATTTTAATATATATGTATATATCAATATATTATATATATTTATCTTCCAATGTATGTATTGTTATTATAGTATTTATGTATGCATATTTGTATATATATATATATGTTTATATAACATAATATGTGTATTTATTATTTGTATTACTTGAAATATTATTAAATTAATTGTACTTATTTGCAACACTTTTCCTTTCTAAGCAAGTTCTATCCTTTACAGTTTAGACTGCCCTTTATTTATCCTATTTTTAAATCCATCCCATGGTTGTCTGTAAGACATTGCCTTTCGGCGATAAGACCGCCAATTGTACTTTTTATATTTGTGATTTCTGTTTGTATTTGTTTTCCTTTTGTGTGCAATAAAGTGTAAATAAATAAATAAATAAATAAATAAATATGTATGTATGTAACGGAATCTTTGAAGTCGATTTTAGAGCACTTCAAACGTCGGATTGACTTAAAATTTTGTATACTTATTCAGGACCGATGACAAGACATTCTTTCTTATCCAGAATCATCAAAAAAAAATTTTGTTAATGTATTAAAAGTTGGTAATTTGCGCGCAGCTGTCTCCCTTTGATAACACAGCCGTATATAGATGTTTTATGTTTTTAGTGCAATCAATTAAATTATAGTTTAAATAACTAAAAAATACTCTTTCATAAAAAATCCAACTACAAAGTAAAAAATAATTGATTATGAGTTTAAGGTTATAAAATGGAGTAAAATACATTTTTTTTATTGCAATGAATGACGAGACGAGCAAGCCGTTCGCCTGATGGTAAGCGATACCACCGCTCATGAACAGCAGCCAAATTCCACTGCGCTCGCCATCCTGAGACATAAGATGTTAAGTCTCAATATGTCCAGTAGTTACTCTGACTACAATGTTCTTCAATCCGAAACACAACAGTGCATTTAAGCAGTGTTGTTTCACGGGAGAAATAGACATTGCGGTGGTACCTACCCAGATGGCCTCTCACATATGAGAGACCTACCACCTATTTTATTGTTAGAAAGCGTGGGGAGTGTAGGATAAGTAAAGTTTAAGTAAAATTAACCCCACGGTTTATAGCAAGAAACGTATGCATATTACTTCATTTTCTTATCATAGACTCATTATTAATATTTTTTACCTTTGGACCTTTTATGAAAGCGTTTATCATGGCTTTTTTTAACGATAATTTAATTTTCTAATCATAAACTCATTATCAATTATTTTTAATTTTTAGTCGGTTTTTTTTATAAACGCGTGTTTTTTTTTAACTATAATTTAATTTTGAAATCAGTTCAAAATAGGTTTATGAATAACACCTATAAATAAATACCTCTTTAAACATGCCAGGGATGACATATTTGTTTCTCGACTTCCTGTATCTCCGCTCTCGTGGGCCAGATGTCTCGCAAAAACACCTCGCTACCGTCAGCTCGCTTACCTGAACAAAAATACACAAAACAGGTTACAATTTGGAAACCGTTACATTAATTACAAATGATGTTTCTGATCATTGACAGCCTCAGTGGCGCAGTTGGTGAAATGAGAGGCCGCGGGTTCGCGTCCCGCTCCAAGAGACATGTTTGGACGACAATATTTCTTCCGGGTCTGGGTGTTTAGACCGAAAAGTTTCTCGTAGTTTCTGATACACAAGACTCGATCTTAGTGTGGGGGTCAGGACTATGTATGTGACTGTTGGATGTTATTTGTTTATTTTATTACTTACCCAAAGGTTGTTTTTCAAAATCGATATCAACAGTCCCTGCCAAAGCGTAAGCGATGACAAGCAGGGGTGATGCCAAATAATTAGCCCTCGTATTGGGGTGGATTCTACCCTCAAAGTTCCTGTTGCCCGAGAGAACGCCGCAGCATACTAGGCCATTCTGAGAACAAGAGATACAATGTTTTTTTTTAAATGTTTTTTATAAAATGGTTTTTTTAATGTGTTGGATAAAAATCACATGCAATAGTTAAATAAATTAATATACAGGGTATATCAAGACTGCTACCGAAAACAAAGCCGGGTGGTAGTTTAAGCGACTTCAGACACAATGCAACAGAAAATGTTGCAAAAAAAGCGTAAATTTTTTTTTGTTATTTTTTTCCTATGGCCATTTTTGGGTGGTAAATACATTTTTTTCCTAAAATAATAGTATATACCCTTTTATTTATAAATACTCTAAGGTATAAAAGAGTTTAAATTATTATTTTAGCAAAAACTATGGATTTACCACCCAAAAATGACGATATTTAAAAAATCATAAAAAAAAATTGTCGCGTTTCTAGGCGAAATTTTTAATTGCATTGTGTTTGTAGTCACTAAAACTACCACCCGGCTTCGTTTTCGGTAGCAGTCTTGAGATACCCGGTATACAGGGTATATCAAGAGTGCTACCGAAAACGAAGCCGGGTGGTAGTTGTAGTGACTTCAGACATAATGCAACTTAAAAATATCCATCTAATTCTTTGTAACTTTTTATGTATGTCGGTTTTTGGAGGGTAAATGCATAGTTATTGTGAAAATAATAATTTAAACACATTGTGTGCCTTTTAAAAATATAAGGGTGAACATTATTATTTATGAAAAAAATATGTATTTTTGCTATTTTTTTTCTATCGTCGAATTAGGGTGGTAAATACGCAGTTTTTTCTTTAATAATAGTGTACACCCTTTTATTTTGAAAGACGCTATAGTACGCAAGGCTTTAAATTATTCTAGCAAAAACTATAGATTTACCATTCAAAATCAACGATATTTAAAAAATAATAAAACAAAACTGTCGCGTTTCTTTGCGAAATTTTTAGTTGCATTGTGTTTTTAGCCTTAAAACTACCACCCAGCTTCGTTTTCGGGTAGCAGTCTTGATATACCCTGTATTTAGCTAGTGCGTATACACCCACAGATTCAGGATACAGAAATAAGATTAAAGGTATTTTTTTATTGCTTTCAATGGCGAGACGAGCATGCCGTTCGCCTGATGGTAAGCGATGCGACCGCTCATGAACAGTAGCAAAACCAAACTCCATGAATAACAAAACAATGTTTGGAATTCCACTGCGCTCGCCATCCTGAGACATAAGATGTTCAGTCTCAATATGTCCAGTAGTTACTCTGGCTACAATGTCCTTCAATCCACACACAACAGTGCATTTACACTGCTGTTTGGCGGGAGAAATAGACATTGCGGTGGTGACCAGGCGGTCTCTAACATATGAGAGACCTACCACTAGTAAAATCTACCTAACTTTTTACAACCTTACCTTCTCTATAATATTAGCTATGTTGTCATCAATGGGTCCAGAATTTCCGATACAAGTCATACACCCATATCCCACTATATCGAATCCCAGCCTCTCTAGATACGGGATCACTCCTGATTCCTGTAAAAAAAAAATCAAAAAATTATTTTTTCAATGTTCAAAATATTTTATCGTGGTACATAGGTGAAAATGGTGTTACATTATTTTTTTATGTGCATTGGCATATAATAATGGTTATTATGACTCATTATTGAAATAAAACTATTATTAATATTTTATCGCGGATTTGGTTTAATTTTTACATTTTAACTTCCCGACGTTTCGATTACTTACAGCTTTCTTGATCACGGGGTGGAACTGACAAATTAAACCAAACCTGTACGACAATAATAACCGAAATTGTATGAGAGGCCCTATTTAATACATACTTTGGAAAAACATAATATGTGAAAATTTCAGCTTTCTAGCTATCGCGGTTTATGACATACAGCCTGGTGACAGACAGACAGTCTCAGTAATAGGGCCCCGTTTTTACCTTTTAGGTAGGGAATCAAGGGCGGATCCAGGTGGGAGATCATGGGGGTCATGACCCCCCCTGGGCTGGCTCCAGATTGACAAAGTTCATTAATTATCTTGTTGATAAAATTTATAAGCACAATTAATTCTTTGTATGTCAATAAACAAAGTAAAAAAGTGTGTGTGTTCACAAATCAAGGCTGTAACAAACTTTAAAAAGTCATTATTACGGATTGGCATGAACTGACATGAACTATATGACCCCCCCCCCCCCCCCCCGACGTAATATCTTACATGAACTATATGACCCCCCTGGCGTAAAATCTGACATGAACTATATGACCCCCCCCCCCCCCCCCATGGCGTAAATTCTGACAAGAACTATATGACCTCCCCCTGGCGTAAAAGCTGGATCCGCCCTTGTACGGAATCCTTAAAAAGGCAATAATAACTCACCCTTAAATAATATGTGACAACTCCAGAACCTGGCGACAATGACGTCTTGATGTATGGGAGCACACTTAGACCGTTCTCTACTGCTTTCTTGGCTAGGAGACCTGGAAGTGAAAGCATTTTTATACAGGGTGATATTGACACATTGTACTTAATTTAACCCACATGTTTCTCATTACCACGGGTGACATTGTATATAATTTGGAAAAATATGAGAGCATTCTTTTTTGTCAACAATCGTGATTTTAGTATTTACGATTTTCGGGCATCCCATATAAATACGATTATTTTTACCGCTTAGCTGACCTTCAGTTTAGTTCGGGAACTTATCTGAGCGATAAAAGACTCAGTATCTATAGGGGTTGATCAAAAGCCTTGAAACCTAAAGTCGCGATTTTTGACAAAACTACTAGGCAGTTTATGTTCAAACTTGGTACAATGTTACCTGGGGTGGTTAGGAATATGTAGTTTAAATTAAATACCGTATGTCAATATCACTCTGTATATGTATAAGTACTCTGTTTTCTCCCGCCAAATAGCAGTGTAAATGTATTGTGATTGGGATTGAAGGAAATTGTAGTGTATATTTGTATCGTGTATGGGTGTTTGTGAGACGACAAAGTCTCTCATAGTTCCTGATACACGACACAAGACTCGATCTTAGTGTGGGGTCAGGACTATGTATGTGACTGTTGGGTGTATTTATTTATATTTATTGAACGCATAAAATGTCATACAGTATATTTAAATTCTGTCACTTTTTTCATTTTCCGCTATCACCCGGTTCACAAGTCTATTTTCGCCAGAGAAGAACGGGCAAGAAACTCTAGCGTTGCTCTTTTCAAACAAGTTTAAAATTTTAAAAAAATCCGCTTACCGAACCGGGTGGTAGATCAAAAAATGAATCCATATGTTGTACTCGTAGAACATTTTAAATGGATTCTGTATCTGTATCAGCCAATATACGTACCACTGCAGGGCACGGGCCTACTCTACAATCGAGAGTAAGATTGAGAGTGGTTAGGTCATATAGTCCACCATGCTGGATTCAATAAATTATTTTCATTGTATCGTAAGCATGGAACTGTCGGCTGATGCTTATTGACACTCCGTCATAAGCACTTGTCATCATATAATAATAATAATAATAATAACACCCAACAGTCACATACATAGTCCTGACCCCACACTAAGATCGAGTCTTGTGTCGTGGGTATCAGGAACTACGAGAGACTTTTCGGTCTCACAAACACCCAGACCCGGAAGAAATATTTGTGGGCCACACAAACATTTCTCTCGGTGCGGGGATTGAACCCGCGGCCTCTCGTTTCACAGGCGGCGTCTAACCAACTGCGCCACGGAGGCTGTCAATATGGAATGACTATGGCGTAGAATTAAAAATACTCACCAGCCCCGAGCATGACGCTTGGATTGGACGTGTTTGTGCATGACGTTATAGCAGCTATGATGACGGAGCCGTGAGTGATGGAGTAAGTCTTCCCGTCGCTAAACGTGAAGTCGCCTGAGGCAGACAGCTGAGCGGGAGTCAGGCCGTAACCTTTGAAACCGATCTGGGGACAAAAATAAATAAATACACATCTGTATCAGCCTATACACGTCCCACTGCAGGGCACGGGCTCCTCTACAATCGAGAGTACGGTTGAGAGTGCTTAGGCAATACAGTCCACCACGCTGGCCTTGCGCGTGTTGGCGGACTTGCATACCATAGAAATTTTATAAATCGCTATGGTATGCAGGTTTCCTCACGATGTTTTCTTCTACGTTTTAGTACGTGGTGATTGATTATCAATACACACATGACTCCGAAAATTCAGAGGTGTACCCTGGGATTTGAACCCGCGACCACCGTGAACATGTTGGCAGCTGTGTTCAGTCCGTTTACCAACAGACCACCACGCACTTTCACGCAAACACTAAATACGTGAGAAAAAAAAACAAATAAAACCTTGACATCAATAAGAACGTGTTAGAAGTATAGTTTGAATTAAAACACAGCTTATTACATCCGCGAATTGCATAATATTTGCAAGAGTTTCATAATTAGAGCATCAATTTTTAAGTCATTGATGTAGTGGCAATTCACGGCGATCGCGGGTTCAAATTCCAAAGTACCGGATTTTTCGGAGTCATTTGTATTGATTAATCGCCATGCACGATAACAATTATATTATACAGAGTGATATTGACATATGGTATTTAATTTAAAACGCATTTTCCTTCCTTTTCATGTTCCCCTAGGTACTATTGTGCCAAATTTGAATAAAAACTGCCTGATAGTTTTGTCAAAAATAACGATTTTAGGTTTCAAGGCTTTTGATCAACCCCTATAGATACTGAATTTTTTTTGGTTCAGATAAGTTCCTCAACCGAACTGAAGTTCATCTAAGCGGTAAAAATACTTTTATCTACATGAGAAATCCAACACAAAAAAACGAAAAACACGATTTATGACAAAAAATCTTCTCATATTGCTTTCAAATTATATACAATGTCACCTGGGGTGTTGAGAAACATGTGGGTTAATTTAAGTAACATGTGTCAATACCACCCTGTATATGTATGTATGTATATTTTCTGTCCCGCCCTCACACCCACCACTGCAACTCCTGTGTCGCAGGATCAACAGCACGCAATGTAATGACACCGAGCATTGAAGCGAGCCGAGTCTCCGGGAATGTCTTACTTGTCTTTAACCCGCAACGAAATTAATAAAGTTAAATTAATAGGAGTGGAAAATAAATTATTGTCCACTTCACATGCAAAGCGGGTGACAAAACATTGAACTAAAGAGGTAAATAACCTCACAAAAAGACTTTTACAGCCGGAGAAGCCAGCTGTAAAGCACCACGGATCAAATCATTATTACATTGAAATGGGACCTATTATGTGAACTGCTATACTTGATTCCAGTAATAGGTATTGCAAAACCGCCGGTAAGCGCGGAATTTCTTTCTAGTCTCTACAGGGTTGAGAAAACCTGCATACCATAGCGATTTTTAAGAATTTTTATGGTATGTAAAGTCCGCCCGCACTAGTCCAGCGTGGTGGACTGTACTAACCACTCCAAATCGTACTCTCGATTGTAGAGGAGGCCCGTGCCATGCAGTGAGACGTAAATGGGCTGATACCAGGAACGTAGCTACCGCCGAATCAAATATACGGGAGCCCCGACATGCATAAGCAATAATAAAAAAAAATAAAAACCGACTTCAAAACAAAAATCCACTAAAAACCAAAAATAATAACTACTTACCACTCCAAAGCAAAAAAATAATATTTATTTCATGGAACTCGTGCATGTTGATTAATTTGCTTAATGACTTGACTAGCCAACAAATCAAAATATATGCGTAACATATCGAAGGCGGGCCGCCAAGTACCAAACATGTAGGACCTATGCCTTATATTAATTTAAATATCTATTGTTTGGTACTGGGCGACCCGCCTTCAATATGTTACGCATATATTTTGATTTGTTGGCTAGTCAAGTCATTAAGCAAATTAATCAACATGCACGAGTTCCATGAAATAAATATTATTTTTTTGCTTTGGAGTGGTAAGTAGTTATTATTTTTTGGTTTTTAGTGGATTTTTGTTTTGAAGTCGGTTTTTATTTTTTTTATTAAAAATTTTAATTATTTTTATCTTTTTAGTGTTGATAAGCATTTAAATGAAGAAGATTTGGTCCCCACAAGGAATATGTTCTTTCCGATGACAATGAATCGCTAAAATGGGCTAAAAGCTGCCAAAGATATTGGAATATTCACATGTTTATTTTTTTTCTCCCATTTCGCGCCTACCCCTTTTTCCCTCAACCACTGTAGCCTAGCTTTTATACTGAACTCAATGCAAAAAGAACCGTTGAAATCCTATTAAATTTTGAGGAGTTCTACGCTCCAGGTCCGAACATGATAATCAGATCTTAATGTTGTGTTCCTGAGATCAACCTGTTAATACGTTCTTTCCAATGAAAAACAAATCACTAAAATCGGTTTAAAAGCTGCCGAAGATATTAGAATTTACGTGTATTTTAATTTTATCACCCACCCTCCCTCACCCCCACCCCTTTTTCCCTCTCTCACTGTATCTTAACTTTTCTTATGAACGTAATGCAAAAAGAACTATTGCAATTCTCCTTAATTTTAAGGAGTTCCCCTCTCCAGGTCCGAAGATATTCATCAGATCTTCACCATATTTTTATGGGACCAAACGACAAGCACCAGCTTTCAATCAAAGAAAGAATGGTCGAAATCGGTTCACACAGTACAGAGAAACGAGGTAACAAACATAAAAAAAAAAAAGCAACATACAGTCGAATTGAGAACCTCCTCCTTTTTTTGAAGTCGGTTAAAAATTAATAAAATCTTCCCAACATTCTTAGATTATATACTCGTCTAGATGACACATCACACCTCACCGCGCGGCTCAAAAAAAGTCTACCAAATTTGGTAGACTCGCTTCTCACGTACGTCAGTGTCATTTGAACTACATATGGATAACGTGCTCCCGAAAAATAATTAATTATGCCGGTTTTGTGCTGTCGAATTGTATCGCAATTGTGTGGGAAAACTGTATAATAATACCAATATCACTTTCTATCGGTAACATTATTGTTAAACCACTATTATTTGAAGGAAAACATGAACTTTTAATTCATTATTTTGAAGATGAGTTTCATTGGCCAGTGTTGTCAATTATTACTAGGAAAATTTGTTGAAACTATGGGAGAAACTATAAAACACAAATATCATTACATAATATTTCGGTCAGAATAACAACAAGAAGAGTGGCATTATTTATTGAATGAGTAAATAAAACTTACCTACACGATATTAATGAAACCCACGACGACATGCACTTCATAGTAATTTTATTAATTCTTTGCGTTGCATGTACCATTTAAAATTTCATAAACGGGGTACTGCTATTGTCATCTTTGAAGAAACAGCGAGAACTTATTCAAGGTCCTAATAATATTTTTAGACTTCCTACGGATTCCGTACTAGCAAATTGCTGGAGAGACATTACACAGCTGAAACGAAAAGAAGACCATTCGTAGCCTCACATGACTTCAGTTGTGTGTTCCGAACATTTTACTTATGATGATTTATATTTTACGTAAATACAGAAATCAGATAACAGCCCAGGCAATAAATCCAAAGAGTTAATTCTATTCGGAAACAAACACTAGGAGATGAGTTTAGATCTTATTGTTTTTAATAAAATGCGTTATAAATATAATTAATAGTATGATTACTTTAAATAAAGAAAAAATATTTTATATAACCTATTTTGTATATCAAATAATGGGGAAAAGTTAAGTTAATAATCTGGAGTAAGCATCCCTAAACACACACACCTTGACAGTTGGATTACAATAATTACACGACCCGTACTCACACATATCAACGAAAGTGAGGACACTTTTAGCGCATCGTTTGTTGACATTGCTCAATCTAGACGAGTATATAATCTAAGCCAACATTTTTAAGAGAACTTCAATGGGACATGAACGCCTATCAGACCAGTCAATTTTTGTCTGTATTTTTCTGAATTGTTAGTAAAATTTTTGGAAAAAGTAACAGGTAGATAATTATGATAAATATTTTTTTTATTTTTTATTTTATGCAAACATTGATTAAATTTTACTTTTGTGAGAAATTTTACCCTGTATAAGGGCCCCCAATAAATTTGCACGCTACGCCTCTAGCTGATATAGATTCATAAAAATCACGATTTGATTCATACTAATACTAATTTTACAAACAATAATATTTCCGCTTGATCAGTAAAATTGAAACCTTGATGACACATCAAAACCGATTGTTTTCATTTCCGTAACTTAAACTTACTACCTTCGCGACCTAATTGGACTAAGAGGGGCATCCATATTACCTGACACGTTAATATGATGAGAGAGGGTTGATGAAAACTGATATGTTAAAAAGGGCGGGAGGGGTCCAAAATTTTGTAACATTACATTTTTTCAAAGTATAATAATTAGTGTATCAGCCCATATACGTCCCACTGCAGGGCACGGGCCTCCTCTACAATCGACAGTACGATTGAGAGTGGTTAGGCCATATAGTCCACCACGCTGGCCTAGTGCGGGTTGGCGGACTTACATACCATAGAAATTTTATAAATCGCTATGGTATGCAGGTTTCCTCACGATGTTTTCCTTCACCGTTTTTAGTGCGTGGTGATTGACTATCAATACACACATGACTCCGAAAAGTCAGAGGTGTGCCCTGGGATTCGAACCCGCGACCACCGTGAACATGTTGGCAGTCGCGTCTAGTCCGTTTACCAACAGGCCACCACGCACTTAGTTAATATCTAAGTATTACAACACTGCCTCGGCGGCGTAGTTGTACTACGGTACGGTTACAAAGCTGAAGTCTCGGGTTCGAATCCCGGGTTGGGCGAAGTAATATTGGATTTACTATTCATATATCAGCCCAGAGTCAGGAATTTGTGCCCGATATGGCGATAGGTCCGCCCCCTATCTCATCGTGGGACGGAACATACAAGGCGAAATGTGGGTGTCTGGCACCTCTGCCTACCACTTTCTGGGGAAAAGGCGTGAGTTAATGTATGTATGTACAACACTAAATTTAAATGTAAATGCACTGTAGTGTTTCGGATTGAAGGATATTGTAGCCAGAGTAACTGCTGGACATATTGAGACTCAACATCTTATGTATCAGGATGGCGAGCGCCAGTGGAATGCCCAGAATTGCTTTGTAATTCAAGGTGTTGTCTGGTTTTGCTACTGTTTATGAGTGGTTGTTTCGCTTACCGTCAGGGAGGTTGCTCTACAAAACAATACGAATTTGGAATGTTCGGATGTTCGACGTCCGGAGTATGATATAAGATTTCCACTTCTAAAAATCAATACTATTCTCTATTATACATACCGGGTATCTCAAGACTGCTACCGAAAACGAAGCCGGGTGGTAGCTTTAGTGACTACAAACACAATGCAACTAAAATTTCGCAAAGAAACGCGACAGTTATTTTTATGATTTTTTAAATATCGTCATTTTTGAGTGGTAAATACATAGTTTTTGCCAAAATAATAATTTTGACTCATTTATACCTTAGAGTATTTATAAATAAAATGGTATACACTATTATTTAGGAAAAAAATGTATATACCACCCAAATATGGCCATATGAAAAGATATACTAAAAAAATTGTCGCTTTTTTTGCAACTTTTTCTATTGCATTGTATCTGAAGTCATTTAAATTACCACCCGGCTTCGTTTTCGGTAGCAGTCTTGATATACCCTGTATAATTTTATTTATATTTTATTGTTATGAATGGCGAGACGAGCTTGCCACCGGATGGTAAGCGAAACGATCCGCTCATGAACAGTAGCAAAACCAAAACAACACCATGAAATACAAAGCAATGGTTAGCAATTTTTTCCGAACTTAGTTTATGGTTGCGACGTACGAAAGAGGAAGAAAAGAATCCAACATTTTGTTGAGTATGCAGGCACATGAGTAGGGAATGCAATCTCGTTCTCGCGAGATCTCGGCCTTTTTAGCGAGATTGATCTCGGACGAAAAAAGGCGAGATCTCGCGAGTTTAACGAGATTGCACTCGAGCATAAAAACATTTGATTTGTTTACTAATAGTTGTTGCTAGCTAACGTTATGGAGTGTCATTGCATTCGAGTATTTTTTGGGTTATTGTTTGTTATAATAAAACTGTTGTCTTATTGAAATAAAATATTATTTACGAATTTTATCGCGGATTTGGTTTAATTTTACATTTTTTGAGTTCCCGACGTTCGATGACTTTACAGCTTTCGTGGTCACGGGGCGGACTCATGACTGTCGTCTTATTAAAAGATTTTTGTTTGATATTAGAAGAGAAGACTGTTTATTTCTTTCATTTGTTATTTGATAGATACGTGGGTCAAAGTTTACTGCTTAGAAGTTTATTAAAAAATTATAGACAGATATGTCAACAATGTTTGATGCAAAGTCTATTTAAAAAAAATCGTGAAAATAAATGTTTATGTTATATTTATTATTTTTTTTCTTAATTTATTATAATAGTGTCGCGAGATCTCGAAATTGGCGAGATCTCGCGAGATTGTATTCATAAACTCGCGGGATCTCGGTTTAGCCCCAATCTCGCGAGATTTGCATTTCCTACACATGAGTGAAGTTTTACATACGGCGTCCGAACATTCGAAGTTCGTACCGATTTTATATAGTAACCCCCCTGGCGAAAGGCAAGCTCGTCTCGCCGTTAAGTGAAAAAAAAATAATTAAAAATGTTTTCAAAGGAACAAATCATTCATTAACTAAATACAGTAAAACTGTCATGAACAAAGATTTAAAAATGAATAACCATACACACACATCACGGAAGAGCTCAAAATGCTGACTCTTCAAATTGATATTTATATATACTCTCTGCGTTGATTATACATCAGTACTTTTTACAATAAATTCGTGAGTGATACTACTGTTTAAAAATAATATTGTGAAGTGAAGTTTTAATACAGGGTATATCAAGACTGCTACCGAAAAAAAGCCGGGTGGTAGTTTTAGTGACTTCAGACACAATGCAACTAAAAATTTTGCAAAAAAAGAAATGTCATTATTTTTGTATGTCGTATTTACGTGGTAAATACATAGTTTTTTTTTTCGTAAATAACATACGTACATACATAGTACATAGTACCCTATGTAGGGGTTTAAATTATTATTTTAGAAAAAAAACTATGTTTTACCACCCAAACACGAAATTTTAAAATCACATAAATATTGTTGTTTCTTTGCGAATTTTTTTAGTTGCATTGTGTTTGTAGTTACTAAACTACCACCCGGCTTCGTTTTCGGTAGCAGTCTTAATATAACCCTGTACATTAGTTTTCAAGATTTGTTTAAGGTATGTACTTTAAAATACTACTGATTACTAAATAATAAAAATATTCAGGCTGCCTCGGAGTCGAATTTTACTTCGGTACGAATGCAACGCTGAGGGTTCTGATCCCTGGTAGGGCAAAGAGATTTTTTTATTTTTTACTATTATTTATTTTTACTTTCATATCAAGATTGCAACCGAAAACGAAGTTTGGCCGCAGTTTTGGTAACTACAAACACACATACAATCATATAATTTTGCAAAAAAAACCTTTTATGATATTTTAAATGTCATCCTTTTTGTATCACGGAATGAAAAACAACAGTAAACAAATAATAAAACATTATTAATTTTAATTAATCAAACAACAAATAAATGAAATGTAGTAATTTAAAAATAAAATAATTAATAACATATAAAAATATCAACCCAAAGTTAGAAATTTAACGCCCAATAAGAATTTCTATGGTATGGTCCGCCGACCCGCACTTGGCCAGCATGGTGGACTGTACTAACCACTCTAAATCGTACTCTCGATTGTAGAGTAGGCCTTTGCCCAACAGTGGGCCGTATATGGGCTGTCAGTCATTTAGTCCTGACCTCACACTAAGATCGAGTCTTGTGTCGCATCCGAAACTACGAGAGACTTTTCGCTCTCATTTATGTATTTGTAAAATTTATGTATATCAAGAAACAATTATAGATACTTAATTGAGTACTTAATCGTTATGTATTAATTACATAAATATTTTATATTGAATCACTAATTACAATTTTGTATAACTGTAATGAGCCGATTACATCAACAACATAATTACTAAATTGCCTCATTACTATGAAATTATAAATGGGTTGTAAATCGCGAGGTACTAGGTTCAATATCCAGCTCATAATGTTTTTTTTTTTTTTTCGTTTTTTTTTTATTTAGACACATAAATACACGCCTTTTCCCCAAACGAGATTGTACTGGTAGGTCTCGCATATATGAGAGGCCGCCTGGGTAGGTACCACCGCAATGTTTATTTCTCCCGACAAAAAAGCACGGTGTAAATGCACTGTTGGATTTCGGTTTTTCCTGCTACAAGCTTTTTCCTACCTATTGGTAAATAAATGTACGTCTAAATACAAATTGCATTTTCTTGTTCGCATCGCTTACCACCAGACGAGCAAGTCGTTCGCCTGATGGTAAGCGATACGAACCGCTCATTGAACGTAGCAAAACCAAAACACCTTGAACATACAAAGCAACGCTTGTATTCCACTGCGCTCCCCATACTGAGACATAAGATGTTAAGTCTCAATTAGTCCAGTAGTTACTCTGGCTACAATGTCCTTTAATCCGAACACAACAGTGCATTTAAATTGCTGTTTGGTGGGAGAAATACATTGCGGTGGTACCCAGGCGACTTCTCACATATGAGAGACCTACCACCAGTTAAATTTTAAAATCTCGTAATTAATGGACGCCGCCATATTTACATATTTTTATAACATTGTCTCGACTTATTATAATGACTTGACTAGCCAACAAATCAAAATATATGCGTAACATATTGGAAGGCGGGCCGCCAAGTACCAAACATGTAGGACCTATGCCTTATATTAATTTAAATATCTATATGTTTGGTACTGGGCGACCCGCCTTCAATATGTTACGCATATATTTTGATTTGTTGGCTAGTCCAAGTCATTAGCACAATGAATCAACCATGCACGAGTTCCATGAAATAAATATTATTTTTTTTTTGCTTTAAGTGGTTAGTTATATTTTATTATTTTTTGGTTTTTTAGTGGATTTTTGTTTGTGAAGTCGGGTTTTTATTTTTTTCTTATTAAAAATTTTAGTTATTTTTATCTTTTTAGTGTTGATAGGTATTTAAATAAAGAAGATTTGGTCCCCCACGCCACAAGGAATATGTTCTTTTCCGATGACAATGAAATCGCTAAAAATGGGCTAAAAGCTGCCAAAGATATTGGAATAGTCACATGTTAGGTTTTTTCTCCCCCCCCCCCCCCTCCCCTTCGCGCCTACCCTTTTTCCCTCAACCACTGTAGCCTAGCTTTTATACTGAACTCAATGCAAAAAGAACCGTTGAAATCCTATTAAATTTTGAGGAGTTCTACGCTCCAGGTTCCGACATGATAATCAGATCTTAATGTTTGTGTTCCTGAGATCAACCTGTTAATACTTCTTTCCAATGAAAAACAAAGTACACTAAAATCGGTTAAAAGCTGCCGAAGATATTAGAATTTACGTGTATTTTAATTTTATCACCCACCCCCCCTCACCCCCACCCCTTTTTCCCTCTCTCACTGTATCTTAACTTTTCTTATGAACCGTAATGCAAAAAGAACTATTGCAATTCTCCTTATTTTAAGGAGTCCTTCTCCCCCCTCTCCCTCTCCAGGTCCGAAGATATTGCATCAGATCTTCACCATATTTTTATGGGGACCAACGACAAGCACCAGCTTTCAATCAAAAGAAGAATGGTCGAAATCGGTTCACACAGTACAGAGAAACGAGGTAAACAAAATAAAAAAAAACAAAAGCAACATACAGTCGAATGTGAGAACTCCTCCTTTTTTTGAAGTCGGTAAAAATATAAATGCAGTAGCAACATTAAAATATCACTATTGGTTTGGGTTAACTGATAAAATTGATACAATATACAGCAGGTTCAAACTATGAATAAACTAGCGCCCGGCCCAGCTTCACCCGGATACAAATAGATTTCTCATACAACAATATGTACGTATTATACATATAAACCTTCCTCTTGAATCACTCTATCTATTAAAAAAAACCGCATCAAAATCCGTTGCGTAGTTTTAAAGATTTAAGCATACAAAGGGACATAGAGACATAGGGACAGGAGAAAGCGACCTTTGTTTTATACTATGTAATACACCCAACAGTCACATACATAGTCCCTGACCCCACACTAAGATCGGAGTCTTGTGTCAGGAACTAAGAGACTTTATGGTCTAACACCCAGACCCAAGACAAATACATGGTGGTTCTAAACTAAACATCCCTTATGTCTATGTGCAAGCCCAGTGGAATGCCAAGCATTTGCTTTGTAATTCAGGTGTCTGGTTTTGCTACTGTCCATGAGCGGTCATATCGCTTACCATCAGGCGGACGGCTTGCTAGTCCTCGCCATGCATGGCAATAAAAAAATTAAAAAAATAACTTGTTTACTCATGAAGCAATTAAATAGTTACTAATGTTGTTTACTGAATATACCGGGTATCTCAAGACTGCTACCGAAAACGAAGCCGGGTGGTAGTTTAGTGGCTACAAACACAATGCCAATTAAAAATTTCGCTTAGAAACGCGACAATTATTTTTTATGATTTTTTAAATATCGTCATTTTTGGGTGGTAAATCCATAGATTTTGCTAAAATAATAATTTAAACTCTCTTATATCTTAGAGTATTTATAAATTAAAGGGTATACACTATTATTTTAGGAAAAAATGTATTTACCACCAAAATATGGCAATAGGAAAAAATTACAAAAAAAAAACTGTCGCTTTTTTTTGCAACTTTTTCTGTTGCATTGTGTCTGAAGTCGCTTAAACTACCACCCGGCTTCGTTTTCGGTAGCAGTCTTGATATACCCTGTATTTAACTAATCGGATTATAGTGATTGTTTTGACAAGTGTAGTTGACGAACATGTTTACAAATATTTCATAAAAAAAATCTGCAAAACAAGTCTTCTCATTAGTCTATTAGCTACTGCTAATAGGCGTAATGTCTCGGGTTCGATTCCAAGGTAGCGCAATAAAGGCTTTTTTTTTAATAAGTCCTTGTTGGTAAACGGACCAGCCGCGGCTGCCAATATGTTCACGGTGGTCGCGGGTTCAAATGACGGACACCTTTGACTTTTTCGGAATCATGTGTGTATTGTTAGTCAAATAACACGCACTATATTGAAAAACATCGTGAGGAAACCTGCATACCGTAGCGATTTATAAGAAGTTCTACTGTATGTATAGTAAGGGTACACTAGCCAGTGGACTGGATATACGTCCCACTGCAGGGCACGGGCCTCCCTCTGCAGTCGACAGTACGATTGAGAGTGGTTAGTACAGTCCACCACGCTGGCCTAGTGCTGGACTTTGCATACCATATAAATTGACATTATTGCATGTAAAAAAGCATCTTAGTAGGCATAATTGTATCGAATGTCTTGGGACTGCCGTCTGATGCAATTCGATACTCTGCCTGGACGGCATTTGCGCTTACCATCAGGCGCAATGCATTCATTACGCTGTCCAGTATAAAAATAAATATAAAATGAATTTCAAACACTCTATATATCATTTGCGGTTTTAAACGATAGCAAGTTTTGATAAGCATATAAAAGTCATTTGGAAATTCGAAATTAATGCATTTTCTCACCGGTAAGTGTTGAAGTTACAAGACGGATATAATAAGCGAAGATCACAAACAAAATACTTTGTGTATTCCTGAGGGGTTATTCTCGATCCAAAACGAAGTTCGATTGTTCGAACTTGGCACGTAAAAGGGTGGTTACTCTATAAAAACGATACGAACTTCAAATTTTCAGATGTTCGACGTCCGGAGTAAGATATAAGTTTTCCACTTGTTAAAAATCAATACTATTCTCTATTACACTTATCATTTTCTCCGTATTTGGTCTATGGTTGCAACGTAGGATAGAAGAATCCAACATTTTGTGCAGTATCTAGGCACATTAGTGAAGTTTTACGTACGGCGTGCGAACATTCGAAGTTCGTGTCGTTTTTATAGAGTAAAGTAAGTAAATGTTCGAATCGTCTATCGTACTTCGTAACTATAGACTAACGCCCGAATACTGGAACGCCATTCGAATATAAGTTGCTCTTAACAGCGCACGGCCACTTAGCCAGTACATTTAATCGGGATTAATATAGTTAAGCGCCATTTATATTTAAGTTGCATTCCAGTATTTGGGCGTAAGTTTGCTAATTATACTATCTAGGTTATGTGTTTAATTGGGTATTATTTATTTGTTTAACAATTTACAATAATGTGTAATAATAATAAATAATGAATAGTATTGATTTTTTAGAAGCAGATAATCTAATTTTACTTCAGACGTCGAACATTTAAACTTCGTTTCGAGTTATGGAGTAACCACCCAGAGTGAAATCTAAAACGAAGCCGGGTGGTAGTTTTAGTGACTTCAGACACAATGCTTCTAAAACTTTTGCAAAAAACGCGACGACTTTTTCCTATCGTCTTTTCTGGGTAGTATATACATAATTTTTCCTAAAATAATAATGTGGTCTGTTATTTTTAAAGCCGCCAACGAAACGCAAGGATTTGAAATAATTATTTAAGCATAACCTACTGATATACCATCCAAATATTTAAAATACCACAAGAAATATCGCTTTATTTGTGCAATTTTTTATTTTCATTGTGTCTGTAGTCACTAAAACTACCACCCGGCTTCGTTTTCGGTAGCAGTCTTGATATACTGCATTAAAATGTTCTACATCTATTGGAAGTTATTTTCAACATTACCAAAACAGAAGACATAAGGTTGAAAATCGCATAAAAAATGAAGAGAGAAAAAAGAAGACAAATCTCATAGATTTATTTGGTGACTTAGCTTTAGAGTGATAGGAAGTCATAAAGCTAAATCACTAAGTAATTCTGTGTGATAGAACATCTAGAAGATTCTAGAAGGATTTGAAAAACGAAGAGTGTATCGGGTGTATCCAGATTTCGACCGAAAACGAAGCCGAGTGGTAGTTTTAGTGACTTCAGAGACAAAGCAAAATGAAAAAGTGTTTTTTTTTGCATTTTTTTACTATGGTTGTTTGCGTGGTAAACACATAAAAAAGAATAATTTAAACCCTTGTGTTCCACTACGTCTTTATAATATTCTATAAATAAAACATGGGCTTATAATTTTTCTTTTTCAAGAAATAACGAAGTATTTACCACCCAAACACGACGAAAGGTAAAAAATTACAAAAAAGAAACGCATTTTTGCAAATAATTTAGTTCAGTATCAGCCCATATACGTCCCACTGCAGGGCACAGGCCTCCTCTACAATCGACAGTACGATTGAGAGTGGTTAGTACTGTCCACCACGCTGGCCTAGTGCGGGCGGACTTTACATACCATAGATATTCTCACAAATCGCTATCGTAAGCAGGTTTCCTCACGATGTTTTCCTTCACCGTTATAGTGCGTTTCTTCTAACCAGTACCTATGTTTTAATAGTTGGTAATGCCATCAAAAACACTACATAAGACGCGAAAAGACCGTCGGGAATCATAGAAGAACCAGAAGACCAATTCGTGAGTATCAGTCTTCAGGTCCTCAGGAGACGTTATAATCGTCACTGGGATCTTGACGACTGGTATTCATGACACAATACTTCGAGAAGACTGAAAGACTTTCTGTAGCCCATATACGTCCCACTGAAGGGCACGGGCCTCCTCTACAATCGACAGTACGATTGAAATGAAATAAAATGTATTTATTGATCACGTAGGCAATTAAAGAGCTGTTATGACAAGTCAATATATATAGAACTTAATCTCTATGTAGAAAATATTTTCTATACTTAGAATTAAATATATTAATTTCTTACTTTAATTTATTTATTAAAAAGTAAAACAAAAAGAAATATTCCGACTGCAAAAGCAGGACATTTTAGTACTAAATTTTTGTATTACTTAATAAAAAAAAATATTGTGTGTAGTTTTTTTAACAATTTTGTTATTATCTTTTTTCAATATTTTTTTTTAAAAGTTAGCTATGACA
Organism: Hyles vespertilio; assembly: GCA_009982885.2. NCBI lineage: Eukaryota > Metazoa > Arthropoda > Insecta > Lepidoptera > Sphingidae > Hyles > Hyles vespertilio. The sequence continues at coordinate 8,278,100 of CM042829.1, forward strand.
ATAACTCCACAAAATGTTTTTAAATCAAGACCAGTCATTATAATCATTTTAAATTAATTTTGATGAATGGCGAGACGAGCATGCCGTTCGCCTGATGGTAAGCGATTCAACCGCTCATGAACAGTTGCAAAACCAAACAACAACTTGAATTACAAAGCAATGCTTAGCATTCCACTGCGCTCGCCATCCTGAGGCATAAGATGTTAAGTCTCAATATATCCAGTAGTTACTCTGGCTACAATATTCTTCAAACCGAAACACAACAGTGCATTTACACTGCTTGGTTTTCGTTATAGTCGTTTCTTGATAAAAAATATTTCTTTTGTAATATAGTTTTTAAATACCAAATTTAATTCATAGTAAAATATAAAATATCTATAATTTAATGAGCCAATTCATAAACACTTTCTACATATCAATTTGATAATGAATTAATTAGTTAAATCATATTAATGTAATTATAATGTGTTTTAATTAGACGCCTACGTAGAAAAATGATTCACATACAGGGTATATATAATATCAAGACTGCTACCGAAAACGAAGCCGGGTGGTAGTTTTAGTGACTTTAGATAAAACGCAATAAAAAATATTACAAAAAATGCGTTTTTCTCCTATAGTCGTGTTTGGGTTCTAAACACAGTTTTTCTCAAAAATAAGGTACAACCCTTTTATTTTTAAAGACGCTATGGTACATAAGAGTTTAAATTTTTATATTAGCAAAACTATCAATTTACACATAAAAGTAAAAATAAAAATTGTCGCGTTTCATTGCGTCATCTTTAGTAGCATTATTTTCAATAAAATCATAATTGTTAATGTCCAAATCATTTACTAAATTGATAGATTGATAACTAAATCGTATAATAATTTCTCTTTATTTATTTTTTTATGCGATACAACACAAAATTTTAATTACATAAAAATAGTTGCAATTCTGTCCATCTAAATTTGCAAAATATGTGACTAAGTATGGGTATCCACAAATGTTACCTGCTGTGACAAGAAGGGGGGAGGGGCCAAACATCATGAAATTTGTATGACGAAATTTATGAATGGCCCTTAAAAAAAATCGTAAACATGTTTATCAACTGCACTTGTCAAAACAAACCCTATAATCCGATTAGTTAAATATATTCAGTAAACAACATTAGTAACTATTTAATAGGGTTGTGTCCAAGATTTTATTTGAGCAGTAAGTAATCATTCCTTAAAAAGCATCTTTTATAAAAACAAACGAATTTGAAAACAGCTTCAAAATTGAATATAAAATGACTGAGATATTAATACATTTAATAGTGCGGTGGGGACACTCGTTGTCTCTTTCGCACGCGTGCACCTAATGGAAGATGACGTCACGCCGTGCATGTTGCATCCTTTTTTATCACTCCTACCACCAACTTTCATATATTTGTAACTTGCTTATTACTTAACGGATTTTAAAAATTCTTTCTGATTTTGATTATGCGTAACGTAACCTTCCGTTATAAACAAAAATAAAAAAGTATGAAACTAGCCTATTGTTGCTTCTTGAATAAAGGAAGGGTAATAATTTTAGTGATATGTAAATGCACTGTTCTATTCGGTGATGAGTCCTCTTATAGGAATTATGATCGTTTAGTAATATCGAACAATAGGAAGGAAATCTGCATACTATTGAGAGTACACTACCATTTTTTATTAAGGTACTGGTGGCAGGTCTCTCATATGTAAGAGGCCGCCTGGGTAGGTGCCACCGCAATGTCTATTTCTCCCGACCAACAGCAGTGTAAATGCACTGTTGTGTTCTGGTTTGATGGACATTGTAGCCAGAGTAACTACTGGATATATTGAGACTTAACATCTTACGTCTATAGATGACGAGCGCAGTGGAATGCCAAGCATTGTTTTGTATTTCAGGTGTTGTTTGGTTTCGCTACTGTTCATGAGCGGCTTGCTAGTCTCGCCATTCATAGCAATTAAAAGATGTGTAATTTTTTGGTTTATACAATAACTGCCTCGGTGACGTAGTTATACTAGGGTACGGTTACAGAATAATAGCTCGAAAATATCAATTACCATGAAAGAATGAACATTAATAATCAAATAAGCTATATTTGTGATAAAAAGATACTTACAAAAATAAGAAAAATCCATAAGACAGAGCTTTAAGAAAAATCGTTATATATATTCTAGAAGTAAAAAGTACCGAAAAGGAAAAAAGTAGGACTCTATAAAAAGACGTGAGATCCCATCAAAAACATCCTGTAAAAAAAAATCCAAGTCTCGCAGCTCAGGTTTTCTACCGCAAAAAGTTGTGAGATGCATGTAATACCAAGTCGACCAGTATTAGCCCAGAGTCAGGAATTTGTACTGTACTGTGTGTACTGGCACCTCTGCTAACCGCTTCTGGGAAAAAGGCGTGAGTTTATGTATGTATGTAATGCCTAAGCTACTCCGATTTTGATGGTTCTCATATCAATCTATTCCTAAACATACTCCGATTTTCATAGACTATTTGCAACCCGAATAAAATCAAGCCAAAAGAATATTAAATAATATTTTGACAAACTAAAAACTTCGCTTCAATAAAACAATACTCATCTTCAGGGCTAGAGGAGTTACTTTAAGATCTGGATGAAATTCGAACTTTCGAACGTCAAAAGTTAAACTGTACGAATGTGCCTAGATACTCCACAAAATGTTTGAATTCTCTATCGTATGTCGTAAACATAGTCTAAATTCGGAGCGAATTATAAATATCACTACAACGGTGAAGGAAAACATCGTGAGGAAACCTGCTACAAATAATACATACACCTAACAGTCACATACATAGTCCTGACCGCACACTAACATCGAGTCTTGTGTCGTGTATCAGAAATTACGAGAGACTTTTCGCTCTCACAAACACCCAGAACAGAAAGAAATACTTATGGTTCTGATACACGACACAAAAATCGATGTTATTGCAAGGTCACAACACATATGAGGCTGGTAGATTTAAAATTTTACTTTCAACCTAGTTTCCTGTATGACTTAGTATAGTTTGTACTCGTCTCGATTAGCATTAAGCCATAACTCATATGTTTTTCTTAGATAATATCTTAACAAACAAAGGGCAAGACTATGATCACGACATCTCTTTAAAACAATTAATGGAAATAAAAAATATTTCATCGAAGCAGTACAACCCCTTATACAATATTTTTATTTGAAAATGGAGACTGCCGATTTTATTATAAAACTTTGTATTGGTGCGAAGATTTTCTAATGTCGATGTAAACTACTTTTTTATGTTTGGGAAAAAATATTTCAAATAATAAAAACATAATTGCGACCCAGGCCTGGACTTCTTATCAAAATTAAATTGAAGTCCAAACAAAATATTTTTTTAAGCCTTTCTTTAATAATTACTTTATTTGATAAAAATATGTCACCCGATATAAAACACGAAAACTAATAAGTACAAACTATCAAAATGCTTTAATTAATTTAATGCAGTATGCGTATCGGGAGATATTTTTATCGATACTATGAATGGGCATTCTGCTTTTCCTTTCAACCATATTAACGATTGCAGAGAAGACCCATACTCTACAGTACGACGTATATGGACACATACATACATACATACATATCGACGCAGGAAAGCGATTTTGTCGTATCTCGAAACAAGCAATTTTACATCAGAATAAAACAATATTTAAAAAATGATTAACCTCTAATACCTCGAATACCTAGGAGTACCATTTCTTTAATACTAACAATTTAAAATAAAACCTTACATTTTCACGAGGAAATTCAATGCGGTATTTTTTATGAATTAAATAATATACAAAACGCATATACGCATTTTTTAGATACGACAAAATCGCTTTCCTGCGTCGATATGTACATACATACATAAAACCCTTTTCCTTTCAAAACATCTTAATGACAATATGATTCAACCATTACACAACACTCATTACATCAATCAACAAAATAATTAATTAATGATCCAATTTTATTATTACCTGTTAATCACCCCTCATTAGGGGTTGATCAGGTGTCCTGTTTGGTATATATACTCAGCAATTATTGTTTAAAAATCAGTTCCAACTGGGAATCGGTCAAGTGAAGAACTAAATGATATGAGATAAACATCTCATATAGGTATACTCTTTATCCATTGATTTTACAATATAAATGAAAATAATGTAAAAAAGTGAAGTTAAAAGTGATTTTGTTAGAGAGAAATATGTGAATTTTGGTATGTATATTGTTTTAAATATAAGTTGTATAATGTCCATCTAACGTAGTTGTCACTATCTCAGTACACATGTTTGTAATTCTGTCACTGGGTGTGTGATGACTATGCTAGGTGGACTGACTGTATCATCGTGTATTCATCGAGCTGCATCATGTTGTCTAACTACGTAGTTGTCACTATCTCAGTACACATGTTTGTAATTCTGTCACTGGGTGTGTGATGACTATGCTAGGTGGACTGACTATCATCGTGTGTTCATCGAGCTGCATCATGTTGTCTAACTAACGTAGTTGTCACTATCTCAGTACACATGTTTGTAATTCTGTCACTGGGTGTGTGATGACTATGCTAGGTGGACTGACTGTATCATCGTGTGTTCATCGAGCTGCATCATGTTGTCTAACTAACGTAGTTGTCACTATCTCAGTACACATGTTTGTAATTCTGTCACTGGGTGTGTGATGACTATGCTAGGTGGACTGACTGACTGACTGTATCATCGTGTGTTCATCGAGCTGCATCATGTTGTCTAACTAACGTAGTTGTCACTATCTCAGTACACATGTTTGTAATTCTGTCACTGGGTGTGTGATGACTATGCTAGGTGGACTGACTGACTGACTGTATCATCGTGTGTTCATCGAGCTGCATCATGTTGTCTAACTAACGTAGTTGTCACTATCTCAGTACACATGTTTGTAATTCTGTCACTGGGTGTGTGATGACTATGCTAGGTGGACTGACTGACGGACTGTATCATCGTGTGTTCATCGAGCTGCATCATGTTGTCTAACTAACGTAGTTGTCACTATCTCAGTACACATGTTTGTAATTCTGTCACTGGGTGTGTGATGACTATGCTAGGTGGACTGACTGACTGACTGTATCATCGTGTGTTCATCGAGCTGCATCATGTTGTCTAACTACGTAGTTGTCACTATCTCAGTACACATGTTTGTAATTCTGTCACTGGGTGTGTGATGACTATGCTAGGTAGACTGACTGACTGACTGTATCATCGTGTGTTCATCGAGCTGCATCATGTTGTCTAACTAACGTAGTTGTCACTATCTCAGTACACATGTTTGTAATTCTGTCACTGGGTGTGTGATGACTATGCTAGGTGGACTGACTGTATCATCGTGTGTTCATCGAGCTGCATCATGTTGTCTAACTAACGTAGTTGTCACTATCTCAGTACACATGTTTGTAATTCTGTCACTGGGTGTGTGATGACTATGCTAGGTGGACTGACTGACTGACTGTATCATCGTGTGTTCATCGAGCTGCATCATGTTGTCTAACTAACGTAGTTGTCACTATCTCAGTACACATGTTTGTAATTCTGTCACTGGGTGTGTGATGACTATGCTAGGTGGACTGACTGACTGACTGTATCATCGTGTGTTCATCGAGCTGCATCATGTTGTCTAACTAACGTAGTTGTCACTATCTCAGTACACATGTTTGTAATTCTGTCACTGGATGTGTGATGACTATGCTAGGTGGACTGACTGACTGACTGTATCATCGTGTGTTCATCGAGCTGCATCATGTTGTCTAACTAACGTAGTTGTCACTATCTCAGTACACATGTTTGTAATTCTGTCACTGGGTGTGTGATGACTATGCTAGGTGGACTGACTGTATCATCGTGTGTTCATCGAGCTGCATCATGTTGTCTAACTAACGTAGTTGTCACTATCTCAGTACACATGTTTGTAATTCTGTCACTGGGTGTGTGATGACTATGCTAGGTGGACTGATTGACTGACTGTATCATCGTGTGTTCATCGAGCTGCATCATGTTGTCTAACTAACGTAGTTGTCACTATCTCAATACACATGTTTGTAATTCTGTCACTGGGTGTGTGATGACTATGCTAGGTGGACTGACTGACTGACTGTATCATCGTGTGTTCATCGAGCTGCATCATGTTGTCTAACTAACGTAGTTGTCACTATCTCAGTACACATGTTTGTAATTCTGTCACTGGGTGTGTGATGAGTATGCTAGGTGGACTGACTGTATCATCGTGTTCATCGAGCTGCATCATATTGTCTAACTAACGTAGTTGTCACTATCTCAGTACACATGTTTGTAATTCTGTCACTGGGTGTGTGATGACTATGCTAGGTGGACTGACTGTATCATCGTGTGTTCATCGAGCTGCATCATGTTGTCTAACTACGTAGTTGTCACTATCTCAGTACACTTGTTTGTAATTCTGTCACTGGGTGTGTGATGACTATGCTAGGTGGACTGACTGACTGACTGTATCATCGTGTGTTCATCGAGCTGCATCATGTTGTCTAACTAACGTAGTTGTCACTATCTCAGTACACATGTTTGTAATTCTGTCACTGGGTGTGTGATGACTATGCTAGGTGGACTGACTGACTGACTGTATCATCGTGTGTTCATCGAGCTGCATCATGTTGTCTAACTAACGTAGTTGTCACTATCTCAGTACACATGTTTGTAATTCTGTCACTGGGTGTGTGATGACTATGCTAGGTGGACTGACTGACTGACTGTATCATAGTGTGTTCATCGAGCTGCATCATGTTGTCTAACTAACGGTAGTTGTCACTATCTCAGTACACATGTTTGTAATTCTGTCACTGGGTGTGTGATGACTATGCTAGGTGGACTGACTGTATCATCGGTGTTCATCGAGCTGCATCATGTTGTCTAACTAACGTAGTTGTCACTATCTCAGTACACATGTTTGTAATTCTGTCACTTGGGTGTGTGATGACTATGCTAGGTGGACTGATGACTGACTGTATCATCGTGTGTTCATCGAGCTGCATCATGTTGTCTAACTAACGTAGTTGTCACTATCTCAATACACATGTTTGTAATTCTGTCACTGGGTGTGTGATGACTATGCTAGGTGGACTGACTGTATCATCGTGTGTTCATCGAGCTGCATCATGTTGTCTAACTAACGTAGTTGTCACTATCTCAGTACACATGTTTGTAATTCTGTCACTGGGTGTGTGATGACTATGCTAGGTGGACTGACTGTATCATCGTGTGTTCATCGAGCTGCATCATGTTGTCTAACTAACGTAGTTGTCACTATCTCAGTACACATGTTTGTAATTCTGTCACTGGGTGTGTGATGACTATGCTAGGTGGACTGACTGACTGTATCATCGTGTGTTCATCGAGCTGCATCATGTTGTCTAACTAACGTAGTTGCCACTATCTCAGTACACATGTTTTGAAATTCTGTCACTGGGTGTGTGATGACTATGCTAGGTGGACTGACTGTATCATCGTGTTCATCGAGCTGCATCATGTTGTCTAACTAACGTAGTTGTCACTATCTCAGTACACATGTTTGTAATTCTGTCACTGGGTGTGTGATGACTATGCTAGGTGGACTGACTGTATCGTCGTGTGTTCATCGAGCTGCATCATGTTGTCTAACTAACGTAGTTGTCACTATCTCAGTACACATGTTTGTAATTCTGTCACTGGGTGTGTGATGACTATGCTAGGTGGACTGACTGACTGACTATATCATCGTGTGTTCATCGAGCTGCATCATGTTGTCTAACTAACGTAGTTGTCACTATCTCAATACACATGTTTGTAATTCTGTCACTGGGTGTGTGATGACTATGCTAGATGGACTGACTGACTGACTGTATCATCGTGTGTTCATCGAGCTGCATCATGTTGTCTAACTAACGTAGTTGTCACTATCTCAGTACACATGTTTGTAATTCTGTCACTGGGTGTGTGATGACTATGCTAGGTGGACTGACTGACTGACTGTATCATCGTGTGTTCATCGAGCTGCATCATGTTGTCTAACTAACGTAGTTGTCACTATCTCAGTACACATGTTTGTAATTCTGTCACTGGGTGTGTGATGACTATGCTAGGTGACTGACTGACTGTATCATCGTGTGTTCATCGAAGCTGCATCATGTTGTCTAACTAACGTAGTTGTCACTATCTCAGTACACATGTTTGTAATTCTGTCACTGGGTGTGTGATGACTATGCTAGGTGGACTGACTGTATCATCGTGTTCATCGAGCTGCATCATGTTGTCTAACTAACGTAGTTGTCACTATCTCAGTACACATGTTTGTAATTCTGTCACTGGGTGTGTGATGACTATGCTAGGTGGACTGACTGTATCATCGTGTGTTCATCGAGCTGCATCATGTTGTCTAACTAACGTAGTTGTCACTATCTCAGTACACATGTTTGTAATTCTGTCACTGGGTGTGGTGATGACTATGCTAGGTGGACTGACTGTATCATCGTGTGTTCATCGAGCTGCATCATGTTGTCTAACTAACGTAGTTGTCACTACCTCAGTACACATGTTTGTAATTCTGTCACTGGGTGTGTGATGACTATGCTAGGTGGACTGACTGACTGACTGTATCATCGTGTGTTCATCGAGCTGCATCATGTTGTCTAACTAACGTAGTTGTCACTATCTCAGTACACATGTTTGTAATTCTGTCACTGGGTGTGTGATGACTATGCTAGGTGGACTGACTGTATCATCGTGTGTTCATCGAGCTGCATCATGTTGTCTAACTAACGTAGTTGTCACTATCTCAGTACACATGTTTGTAATTCTGTCACTGGTGTGTGATGACTATGATAGAGTGACTTTATCACCGTTTATCAGAACACAACTTTGTTATATAATTTTGAATATTGTTATAAAAGCTAATGGTACATTAATTTACCAGCTACGTATTATATTAATACACTACTTTTAATACTTCTCCTATATTGTTAAACATTGTTCTTTCCCTTTCATTTCAGTACTATATTGTCTGTAGTTATTTCTCATGAATATTCCAGCGCTTACCTTATTTGTAAGACAGTCTTGGAAATCCTTTTTCATTATGGCCACGGAGACTCGGTCTTGAGGTCTCTTAGGTCCGCTCACAGATGTCACTACCGTCGACAGGTCTAGCTCTACAACCTGAAATAAGAAATAAATGTATCATACCGGGTATATCAAGACTGCTACCGAAAACGAAGCCGGGTGGTAGTTTTAGTGACTACAAACACAATGCAACTAAAATTTCGCAAAGAAACGCTACAATTATTTTTTAAATATCGTCATTTTTTGGTGGTAAATCCATAGTTTTTGCCAAAGTAATAATTTTAACTCTTTTATACCTTAGAATATTTATAAATAAAATGATATACACTATTATTTTAGGAAAAAAATGTATTTACCACCCAAATACGGTCATATGAAAAAAAATACAAAAAAAATTGTCGCTTTCTTTTGCAACTTTTTCTGTTGCATTGTGTCTGAAGTCGCTTAAACTACCACCCGGCTTCGTTTTCGGTAGCAGTCTTGATATACCCTGTATATGCTTTTTTACATATTTCTTTTAGTATTTAAGTACCTGGTAGAGAATGCCTAAGGCATTAAGTCTTATACATAATTTGTATAAAGTTTAAGTAAATAAATATAAGTAGGAGACTACCTACCTCAGAGAATATAGGATCTTCAGCCGGATTATTGTAGTTTCTGAACTGTTTTGTTGCGCGTAGATACGCTTCGATCACAGCAATCTTCTCTTTAGAACGGTCTGAAAGATAAAACAAGGAATATTACCTTTTTATTAGAAAAGAATATTGGTATGAACTTCGATCAAATATACACTAGATTATAACGGCTTCATAAAACGGCAAGAGAAATAAGATCACAAATAAGCGTGTGGTCATATTTGATTTTAGTATGGTCCATAATAAATCTTAATTTAATGGAATAAGGTTTATTGTTATCTGAAGTTGATTACAATTTAAGATTTTTGCTACCGCGACTTTGAGAAATGAGTTGTCGCTCGCAATAATTTTGAAACTCCTTGCTGCTTTAATAAAAATAGAAAATATATTTTTTATCACCGATTGGACGAAATGTATTGAATTAAGTTAATTTATGTCAGTGCTATTTTCACTTTAATTTTTTTTTTAACTCCAAATATAATAAAAGGCCAATCCTTAATTTTTAAATCAATGGTATTGAAATAAAAATATTTCGGTAAATACATATATAGTGTTTGTGAAAACAATCATAATAATTACGGTAATTATTGTCACAATAATAACAAGAATTATTGTAAGGATAATTATAATGATGCCAATTATGATAATGGTCATAACGGCGGTAACGATAATGAGTAATTATAATTATGTTGTTGATGCTAATGATAAGTATGTTATTGTCGTTAATGATATTCACTATGACATGCACTGTTGTGTTTCGGTTTGAAGGACATTGTAGCTAAAGTATTAACATATAGAGACTTAAAATTGTAGGTCTCAGGTTGGCGAGCGCAGTGGAATACCAAGCATTGCTTTATAATTCATGGTGTTTGGTTCTGCTACTGTTCATGAGCGGTCGTATCGCTTACCATCAGGCTAATGGCAAGCTCGTCTCGTCATTTTCGCGATAAAAACGGTAATAATGATGATTGTATTATAGTGAAAATCATACTTATTATAACTATGATAGTGATGATAACAATTATGATATGATAATAATAATGACAATAAGAAGTCCCGATTGTTGTTTCTGCTCATGGGTTGATAGCAAAAAGCCTCGACCAATATTTGCAAAGGCTCTCAATGAGTTGTAATGTGATGTAATCTGATAACATGGAATTCATTTAGCAATAAGTTAAAAGTGACGTGTAAGAATTTTGCATCGATTACAAATTCCAATAAGTACCTAGCTTATGCTATTGATTTTGTATTAATAATTTTGACTCTAAAGAAAGAAAGAAAGAAAGAAAGAAAATTATTTATTTGTAACAAGTAGCAGGAACAAAATCAAAATATTATAGTATAAGTAATACAAATAGTGCTCGTTACAAAAACAAGTAAGTCATGTTAGATTTAAAACACCTGAACGTCTAATATATTACAGGGCCGTTGGGTCAAAAGCCACATTTAGAAGGCAGTATTGTTTGATACGGCACGTATAGTGAGGAGTTTTTCTCGTTTAGGATCCTAATCTATGGTAGCTTGGGTCTTGAACCCCGCCATCAAAAGCTCATTACTTTTTTATATTTTATATGAAATATAGCTTGATTGTTTTTTTATGATGTATAAAAAGGTAAAATAATACCTAAGAAATAAAGATAAATAATAATAGTGATGATAACCATATGCTATGATGATAATAATGATAGCTATGATAACGATTATATGATGATAATGATGAATAAGAATCTTTATTTGCTTAAAAGTCGGTACAGGATGGATCTTAAACTTTTGTCACATTTCGACATTCAAATATTTTGCTTTGTGATATAATATTGTGGTAATAGGTAATAAAAAGTACATGAATAATTATTGAGAGGTATTTTTTTAAAGTTTTGTCATGCTGTCAGTCAAATGATAGTGATGATAACAACTATGATATCCCTTAGACCGTCAATTGTTTTTTTTTGACAAAAAAACTGTCATGTCATATAACCGTCAGGAACACAAAAAAAACTTCAAGCAAAAGCAACCTACTGCCATTGAAGTAGGGTTCATTTAATGTAATAGCATTATAATGTAAACAAGAACCGCATTACGGCTCGCCGACGGTTTTCGGCACTCTTTTGTGTTTCTTTGACAACCCGCAGTGCGGTTCGTCCGACGGTCCAGGGGTTAAGATAATAATAATAATGATAACTCACTAGTCTGCTCCAAATACCCGAGCGATCTGTCATCAACGGGGAAGTGCGCGACCGTGGCACCGAACTCAGGACACATGTTGGCGACCGTGGCTCTGTCTGCTATACTCAATGAGCTCACGCCGGGACCGAAGAATTCCACGAACTTACCCACCACGCCTAAAGAGCGTAGGTGCTGGGGAAAAATAAAAAAATAAATGAAATTACCTAGTATGATAAGGCCGTCACTTGTACTATTATTATTATTGTGATTTCTTTCTCTGCCAAGTACAAAAAACATGTTGTAACAAATTATGAATGAACTGCTCTTATTTAAACCACTTGTAACTTTTGTGATAATCATCAAATTTTAAATTGGTTTTGAAAAGAGCAACACTAGAGTTTCTTGCCCGTTCTTCTCTAGTGAAAACCGCTTTCCGAACCGAGTGGTAGATAATTATATTTTTAATTATATCTGTATCTGTATCAGCCCATATACGTCCCATTGCAGGGCACGGGCCTCCTCTACAATCGACAGTACGATTGAGAGTAATTAGTACAGTCCACCACGCTGGCCTAGTGCGGGCGGACTTACATACTAGAGAATTCTTACAAATCAAGCAATTCTTACCAATTAATTTTAATACACCGTATTCATTGTATGTTTTAAATAAATAAATAATATGTACATACCTTAGTTACAGTAAGTACTAGATCTGTAGAAGTGACCAACGGGTCCAAGTCTCCAAACAGTTTGTACCCAACAACTTTGGGCAACAGCATGCTTATCGCTTGTCCCAGCATTACTGCCTCAGCTTCGATTCCTGGTTGGTGGATAAATAAATTAGGTATTTATTGAACCCACTCTTTCATACAGGGTATATCAAGACTGCTACCGGAAACGAAGCCATGTGCTAGTTTATGCGAAGTCAGCTACAATGCAACAGAAAATGTTGCAAAAAAAAAGCGACTTTTTTTTTGTTATTTTTTTCCTATTTTCATATTTGGGTAGTAGATACATTTTTTTCCTAAAATAATATTGTGTGCCCTTTTATTAATAAATACTCTAAGGTATAAAAGAGTTTACAATATTATTTTAGCAAAAACTATAAGATTTACCACCCAAAAATGATGATATTAAAAAATCATTAAAAATAATTGTCGCGTTTCTTAGCGTAATTTTTAGCTGCATTGTGTCTGAAGTCATTAAAACTACCACTCGGCTTCGTTTTCGGTAGCAGTCTTGAGATACCCTGTATATTAGTATGTATGTATGTATGTATGTATGTATTTATATTATGTGAATTAATACGTGATGTACATCAATTATTATAACTGTTATTCTCTCGCTATTTGCACTACTCTATATTTCAATTTCACAATAATCCAGTCCATCCAAAGGTTGCCTGGAAGAGATCGCATCTAGCGATAAGGCCGCCAATTGTAACCATGACTTTAATTTTTAAGTATTTTGTATGAGTCTTTCATTTTGGTATACAATAAAGCATATACAGGGTGATATTTACACATTGTACTTAATTTAACCTACATGTTACTCATTACCCCAGGGAACACTGTATATAATTTGAAAGCAATATGACAAGATTTTTTGTCATAAATCGTGATTTTTGTTTTCACGATTTTTGACATCCCATATAGATACGAGTATTTTACCGCGTTGCTGAACTTCAGTTTGGTTTGGGAACGTACCTGAGTCGTAAAAATACTCGGTATCTACAGGGGTTGATCAATAGCCTTGGAACATAAAATTGCGATTTTCGACAAAACTATCAGGCAGTTTTTGATCAAATTTTGTACAATATTACCTATGGGGGTTTGGAAAATGTGTTTTAAATTAAATACAATATGTCAATATCACCCTGTATAAATAAATAATAAATAAAATGAATATAACTCACCGCCCACCCCCCATCCAACCACTCCCAATCCGTTGATCATGGTGGTGTGACTGTCAGTCCCCACCACTGAGTCAGGGTACAGGACATCCCCGGTGAATACAACGCGTGCTAGGTACTCTAGGTTCACCTAGGAAACATGACAATCATGTAGAATGGTTTCTTATCTCGTGAATGTTATTTATTTATTGAAATAAAACTATTATTGAAATAAAACTATTATAGAAATAAAACTATTATTGAAATAAAACTATTATTTACGGATTTTATCGCGGATTTGGTTTAATTTTTACATTTTGACTTCCCGACGTTTCGATTACTTTACAGCTTTTGTGGTCACGGGGTCATGATAAACCAAATCCGCGATAAAATTCGTAAATAATAGTTTTATTACAATCATGTACAATCCATACTAATATACAGAAAATTTATTTTTGCTTCGGATAGCCTATTTATCGAAGAATGAAGGCTATATAATATCACGCCAAGACCAATAGATCCGAAACATTCATATTTTTTTTTTTTTACAAAATGTGTTACAACTTTTTAACAAAAATGTTTCGTGTCTGGGCCGGAAAGTCACTCATAGTTTTTGATACCCACGACACAAGAGTTAATAATTGATCTTAACGTGGGCTCTGAACGATATCATCATCATCATCATCATATCAGCCACAGGAAGTCCACTGCTGAACATAGGCCTCCCCCAATGATCTCCACAATGACCTGTTGGAAGCGGCCTGCATCCAGCGACTTCCTGCGACCTTAGTCAGATCGTCCGTCCACCTTGTAGGCGGGCGTCCAACACTTCGCTTGCCTATACGTGGCCTCCACTCGAGAACCTTTCGGCCCCAACGGCCATCGGTTCTACGAGCTATGTGCCCGGCCCACTGCCACTTCAACTTGCCAATCCTATGGGCTATGTCGGTAACCTTGGTTCTCCTACGGATCTCCTCATTTCTGATTCGATCTCGTAGGGAAACACCGAGCATAGCCCGCTCCATGGCTCGTTGAGTGACTTTGAGCCTTTTAATGAGGCCCACAGTGAGAGGCCACGTCTCGGTGCCGTATGTCATCACTGGTAACACACAACTATCGAAGACTTTCGATTTTAGGCACTGAGGTATTTTGGACGAGAAGACGTCGCGAAGTTTCCCGAACGCTGCCCAACCGAGTTGGATTCGCCGATTGACCTCTCTCTCGAAGTTGGACCTGCCTAACCGGACCACTTGTCCTAAATAGACATATTCGTCTACAACTTCGAGAGTCGAGCCCCCAACTCCAATGGGGGTGGGCACAACATGGATATTCGACATGATCTTCGTTTTATCCATGTTCATTTTAAGACCCACCTGTTGGGAAACTCGATTAAGGTCTTCGAGCATAGTGCTAAGGTCTTCCAGCGATTCTGCCAAGACTACAATATCGTCGGCAAATCGAAGGTGAGTAATATACTCGCCGTTGATGTTGATGCCGAATCCTTTCCACTGCAAGAGCTTGAAGGCATTTTCCAGCGCGGCAGTGAACAGTTTCGGAGATATGACATCTCCCTGTCTCACGCCTCTCTGTAGTGGAATAGCCTTCGTGCTCTGATCCTGTACTCGGACCGACATGGTGGCGTTGTTGTATATACACCTCAACACTTCGATGTACCGATAGTCTATGTGGCACCGCTGAAGAGACTGTAGCACAGCCCAGATCTCGATCGAATCAAAGGCTTTCTCATAGTCCACAAACGCTAAACAAAGCGGCAAGTTATACTCCTCGGTTTTTTGTATAACCTGCCGTAGTGTATGAATATGGTCTATGGTACTAAAGCCTTTTCGGAAACCGGCTTGTTCGGGAGGCTGGAAGTCATCAAACCTGCGTTCGAGACGATTTGTGATGACCCTTGAAAACAACTTATAGACATGGCTCAGGAGCGAGATGGGCCTGTAGTTCTTCAGCAAAGTGTTATCACCTTTTTTGAAGAACAGTACCACCAAGCTCCTGCTCCATGCCTCCGGCGTTGAGCCCTCGAGGAGAACGGAATTGAAGAGCCTCTGAAGGACTTTCAGTACCGGCGTTCCGCCCGCTTTCAGAAGCTCTGAAGTGATTCCGTCCTCACCCGGCGCCTTGTTGTTTTTAAGTTGTTTGAGGGCCATCTCAATCTCAAACAGGCTGATGTCCGGGATATCATCGCTAAAGTGTCGGATTAACTCGGCTCTCGGGTCTTCGGCCGAGCTAACAGTAGGTTTGGCAACCGAGGTGTAAAGCTGTCTGTAGAACCTCTCGATCTCCCTTAATACCTCTGCCCTCGTCAATACCACGCGGCCGTCTTCCGTCTTCAGCCTAGACAACTGGCTTTGCCCAATAGACAAGTCTCTCGCAAACACTTTGGAGCCTCCGTTTCGCTCAATTGTCTCCTTAATGCTCACAGTATTGTGAGCACGGACATCGTGTCGCAAGGACTTCCAGATCCGTCTATTGAGCCGCCGATATGCTTCGGCGTCAACGGAAGACTGTAGCGTCAAAGATCGACGTTCGGCCATGAGGTCAAGAGTGTGGATCGAGAGTTTTTGTGGTTATCTCTACGGTGAGGTCTAAAATACTTAGATCCCACCGTATGGACAGCTTCTACCAAACCACTGTTTAACTCGTCCACTGCAAGGTTTTCTTTTAGACAATCAAAGCGATTTGTCAACTCGAGTTGAAAGCTCTCGGGGTTTTGGATATGGGCGCGAGTAGGTCGGAGCGTAGACTTCATCAAGCGGCGCCTTTCTAATTGGACGTTGATATTCAATGTGCCCCTAACCATTCGGTGATCACTACCGGTTTTCACCCTGTTGATCACAGAGACATCACTGAACATCCGTCTATTCGTCGTCAAGATGAAATCTATCTCATTTCTCTTAGAACCGTCAGGACTCAACCAGGTCCATTTCCTGTGAGGCGGCTTCTGGAAAAAAAGAGTTCATCGCGAAGAGTCCCTCTTTTTCCAGAAAGTCGGCCAGCCTCTGACCCCTGAGGTTCCGTTGCCCATGTCCAAATTGCCCCACTTTCAACTCTGCATCGCTTCTCTTGCCCAACTTTGCGTTGAAGTCCCCCATAACAACATTGAAGTAGGTTTTGGAAGTATGTATGGCCCGACTAATGTCCTCATACATCTCCTCTACTTCTTCATCTGGGTGTGTCGAGGTCGGCGCGTATACCTGTATGACCTTCAACGAATATCTTTTGGATATTCTGAGTATAAGGTATACTACCCTGCTCGACACACTTTCGATGGATACGATGTTGTTGATGAGAGACCTGTGGACGAGAAATCCGACACCTCCTCGGGACTGTTGGTCGTCCCGCCGGTAGAAGAGCAGGTTACCAGACTTCAGGGTTATCGTATCCGCCCCGATTCTTCGGACTTCCGATAACCCCAGAATATCCCAGTGTAACCCGCTCAATTCTTCTTCCAGTTCGACAATCTTCTCGTCTGTCCTCAAAGTGCGTATGTTGTGTGTTACCAGGGCCAGTCGTCGTCGGGGGTGGTAGCCGGGGCCAACCCGGGGATTCTTAGCACCCCCTGCCCCACCGTAACCATGGCTGCTACCATCGCCAGGAATAGTGGGGCTGCCGGGGACTGGGGGCCTGGTCAATTTTTGTGTCTGAACGATATATAATTTATTATTATTTTATTTAATTACATGCAATGCAAGGTTGCTAACATAATATCTATAATTCATCATTTTATCTCAAGCATTTTTTTATATTGCATTCGCTTAACAAACTTTTCGCCTCGACATTCATCTAATTGTGATCATATTAACTACAATATAGTTGGTTCTAAAGAAATAATTCTTACCTGATGGACAATACCAGAGCCTGGTGGTACAATCAACATATTATTGAAGGCTTGGGCACCCCACTGAAATAAAGAAAAATAATATTATCACATCTTTTCTTATAGTCCAGGTTCCCTAGAACAATTTTCATAATGTATTACTAACAAGCTGATTTTTCGTGAGTAGCTTCCTTTCGACTAGACGCCCAACTTTTTCCTGACAGTAACGTTGGTAAATGGTGGCTTGGTAGGGTAACAAGGATAAAATATGTTGATTTTACGATTTTTTAAAATTTTATATAACCGAATTTTCTTTGTTAATTATCGAGATAATTATCTAAATAACGTGAAAAAATACTCGTATTTGTCCTACAAAATTGTTCTAGGGAAACTGTACTATTAAGCACCACGCGTGCTTTCAAAATCAAATAATGGTAAAGGGGTGTGCATTAATTACATATCGCACCCCCAGTGCAACAATGTAATTTGCAAAAATGCAACTTTTCAGGAAAAATATTTGAAACTTTGACATCGTATAAAAATATATTTCAAAAAATAGACAAGTTGAACAGCTTCTATCACAATATCGACTTTTAATTTACCGTTAAAAAAATGATGACCACGTAATATTCCAAAAAAATACCTGGTATATCAAGACAGCTACCGAAAACGAAGCTGGGTGGTAGTTTTAGTGGCTTCAGACACAATGCAACTAAAAACTTTGCTGATAAACGCGACAATTATTTTTAATGATTTTTAAATATCATCATTTTTGGGTGGTAAATCCATAGTTTTTGATATAATAATAATTCAAACTCTTTTATCCCTTAGAGTATTTATAAATAAAAGGGTACACACTATTATTTTATGAAAATATGGATTTACAAACCAAATACGACAAAAGGAAAAAAATTACAAAAAAAATTGTCGCTTTTTTTGCAACATTTTCTATTGCATTGCGTCTGATGTCGCTTAAACTACCACCTGGCTTCGTTTTCGGTGGCAGTCTTGATACACCCTGTATAAGATTATTTCTTTTTACCTTTCGACCTTGCAAATTTTGCATATGTGACATTAACACAAGGTAAATCTTTTCAAATCTCACTTAGGGGAGGAGGGATCTTGTCAAATATCATTTTTTTTTCTACTAGAAAATTGTGTAATTGAGTGGAAAAAAAATCCAAAATTATTTTTTACCGCACTAAAGTGTAAATACTGGTGGTAGTTCTCTCATATGTGAGAGGCCGCCTGGGTAGGTACCCACCCTATTTCTCCCGTCAAACAGCAGTGTAAATATACTGTTGTGTTCCAATTTGAAGGATATTGTTCCTACTATACTATTGTAGCTATAGTAACTACTGGACATATTGAGACTTAACATCTTATGTATCAGGATGGCGAGCGCAATGGAATGCAATTGCTTTGTAATTCAAGGTGTTGTTTGGTTTTGCTACTGTTCATGAGCGGTCGTATCGCTTACCATCAGGCGGACGGCTTGCTCGTCTCGCCAATTTGCAATAAAAAAATTGATACAACTTACTTTAAGAAACTGGAATCTCTCTTTGTTCCTTTCGAATTCCAATTCTTGATTCTTGTTGAGGGCGTCAGGTCTAAAAAATCATAAATAATTCTATTCATACTACTGTATCAGCCCATATACGTCCCACTGCAGGGCTCGGGCCTCCTCTACAATCGAGAGTACGATTGAGAGTGGTTAGTACAGCCCACCACGCTGGTATTCTTAATAATATTCGCCTAATGTCTAAATCTGATCTGAAAATAATGATTAATATAACACCCTCTGTGGCGCAGTTGGTTAGACGCCGGCTGAGAAACGTGAGTCCGCGGGTTCGATCCCCGTACCGAGAGAAATATTTTTGTGATCTACCGGTATTTGTCAAGTCTAGGTGTATTTTAGTGAAAAGTTTCTATGTCTCCTTTCTTGAATTTCCTTGAAAAGTTTCTGATACACAAGACTCGATGTTAGTGAGGGGTCAGGACTATGTATGTGACTGTTGGGTGTTATTTATTTATTAATTTTAAGTAAAATGTCGAAATTACTAATACAAAAAGTTGAAAATGATGATTTCTTTCTATTTGTTGTAGATTAGATTTAAACAAACTAGAACATACTATAAACAAGAATATGCAGATAATAAAATAATCCTACTAAATATTAAATTCAATACAGATGTGGGTGACTTAAATCACCACCATATTTATACACACAACACAATATATATATTTACTAAACACACACAACATATAATTATTTATGTATATAAAAATAAATTTTTAAACACACGGACAAACAATTTGATACTATAAACATTATTTATATATATATATATATGCGCCGACCTATTTACATAGCGGTCCGCTCGCTTTTGTTTTTAAAAATCAGTTGTCAGCTGTGTAACATAAAATTTTGAATCGTTTCTTGGTATCGAAGAGCTGGTAGTCCACATCTCCATAGCTGATCAGTTGTGATCTAACCACGGGACGCAATACTTCTACTGCCTAATTTGCTCTACTCGCGTACATGTGCACCGCTAGTTTCTAGAACTTTTTATGTGTAACTATATTATATATTCCTGTGTTTCGCGTTTAAGACTTTATATCTGTTCTGTGTTACTTGACTGTCTGCTTGCTCTTTCTCCTTCTTTTCTTATGTGTATTGTGTGTTGTGTTAAATTAAATTAAATTCTGTGATCTGGACTTTGGACTTTTTTCTGCTTCATTCTACATCCGCATTTCATCTGATCACCGACAACTTAACAACACTTCGCACACCCCATACACATACCGGGTATCTCAAGACTGCTAACGAAAACGAAGCCGGGTGGTAGTTTTAGTGACTACAAACACAATTCAACTAAAAATTTCGCATAGAAACGCGACAATTATTTTTTATGATTTTTTAAATATCGTCATTTTTGGGCGGTAAATCCATAGTTTTTGCTAAAATAATAATTTAAACACTTTTATACGTTAGATTATTTATAAATAAAAGGGTATACACTATTATTTTAGGAAAAAATACATTTACCACCCAAATATGCTCATAGGAAAAAAATTACAAAAAAAAATGACACTTTTTTTCGCAACTTTTTCTGTTGCATTCTGTCTGAAGTCGCTTAAACTACCACCCGGCTTCGTTTTCGGTAGCAGTCTTGATACATCCTGTATACTGAACAAAAACATTATTGGGAAACCTGTAAAAAAGGATATGTTAATAACAATAAATAACACCCAACAGTCACACACATAGTCCTGACCCCACACTAACATCGAGTCTTGTGTCGTGTATCAGGAACTACGAGAGACTTTTCGCTCTCACAAACACCCAGACCCGAAAGAAATATTTGTGGGCCGCACAAACAAAACTCAGTGCGGGGATCGAACCCGCGGCTTTTCATTCCACAGGCGGCGTCTAACCACCTGCGCCACGGTGGCTTTCTAAACAATATCTATTATCCTTTCAAAATGATCCCATAAGGTTTCTGTATTCAATTTTTATACAGAACCTTAAAGTTATTGAAAGCCAAAACATTTACTGGTGTTAGGTCTCTCATATGTGAGAGGCCGCCTGGGTAGGTACCACCGCAATGTAAATGCACTGTTGTGTTTTGGATTGAAGGACATTGTAGTCATAATAACTACTGGACATATTGAGATTTAACATCTTATGTCTCATGATGGCGAGCGCAGTGGAATTTTCCTTCTGTCCATTAGCGATCGTATCGTTTACCATCAAGCAAACGGCTTGCTCGTCTCGCCATTCATTACAAATAATAAAAATGTAGAAAAAACAGTAACTATATTAACAAGGTGGTCGCGGGTTCGAATCCCAGGGCACACCTCTGACTTTTCGGAGTCATGTGATTGATTGAGTCAATCACCACGCACTAAAACGGTGAAGGAAAACATCGTGAGGAAACCTGCATACCATAGCGATTTGTGAGAATTTCTATGGTATGTAAGTCCGCCAACCCGCACTAGGCCAGCGTGGTGGACTATATGGCCTAGCCACTCTCAATCGTACTCTCGATTGTAGAGGAGGCCCGTGCCCTGCAGTGGGACGTATATGGGCTGATACAGACAGACAGATATTAACAAGTTGATAATTTAAACACAATTTTTATTATACTTGCAAAATGATCCCACAAGTCTTCTGTAATCAATTTAAACACACAGCCTTAAGGTATTAAAAGTCGGTTTATTTGTTACCAACAATATCTATTATACTTCCAAAATTTACCCATAAGGCTTTAGTATTCCATTTTAACACACATCCTTAAGGCATTAAAAGTCGGTTGATTTTTTCTTATTTATTTCAATTAATGTCGAGACGAGCAAGCCGTTCGCCTGATGGTAAGCGATACGATCGCTCATGGACAGAAGGAAAATTCCACTGCGCTCGCCATCCTGAGACATAAGATGTTAAGTCTCAATATGTCCAGTAGTTACTCTGGCTACAATGTCCTAAACGAAACACAACAATGCATTTACATTTGCATTGTTACCAACAATTTCTACTATACTTTCAAAATGATCCCCTAAAGTTTCTGTATTCAATTTTAACACATCCTTAAGTTATTAAAAGTCAACAACTCACGTTCTAGCAAAGTCCACTTGCACCGAGTGATCGATCACCAAGTCCGCCGGGCAGATTGGATTGATCCTGTGCGGATCCCCTCCCAAATCTTTCACAGCATCCCGCATCGCAGCGAAGTCTACTACAGCTGGCACACCTGTTAAATCCTGGAATATCATCACTATTGTTATTATAATGATAAATAATATAATAACACCCAATAGTCACATACATAGTCCTGACCCCACACAAAGATCGAGTCTTGTGTCGTGTAACAGGAACTACGAGAGACTTTTCGGTCTCACAAACACCCAGACCCGGAAGAAATATTTGTGGGCCACACAAACATTTCTCTCGGTGCGGGGATCGAACCCGCGGCCTCTCGTTTCACAGGCGGCGTCTAACCAACTGCGTCACAGAGGCTGTCAATATGAGGCTTCATAATGATCATTATCATTATGAAGACGAAAGACCAAAGATGCGGTGGAAAGACGAGTTGGATGCATTCGAGCCAAAATGGCAAGAGCTCGCCGAGGTCAGGGTCAAGTGGAATGACAAAGGGGAGGCCTTTGTCCAGCAGTGGGACATAGTTTAGGCTACAAAAAAAAACATTATCATTTTTTGTGTGAAAGAGATGACAAATGAAATTACTTAAGATGACAAAAGTTAGACGATGAATGTTCAAGATAGATATACGGAAGGACGGAATTGGAGAGAACAATCTGGAAGCGATGGAAGACGTGAAGTGAGGACGAAGTAAAGAAAATTGTTACATACATACATACATAGACTCACGCCTATATCCCAGAAGGGGTAGGCAGAAGTGCGAGGACACCCACTTTTCGCCCTGTATGTTCCGTCCCACAATGTGATAGGTGGCGAGCCTATCGTCATATCGGGCACAAATTTCTGACTCTGGGCTGATAATGAATAGAAAAATCCAATATCACTTTGCCCAACCTGGGATTCGAACCCGAGACCTCAGCTATGTAACCGTACCTTAGTACAACTACGCCACCGAGGCAGCAAGATTTTAAAGACGAAATATATTGAAGACTATCCAGCGATCTTAGTTGTATTCGACGCCTTACGGCCACATTGATTTTTAAATTTACCTGCAATATAACCCTGGCGGTTTGAAAGCGATCTCCACTCCTCCCTCGACCGACTGGTTCTGTTCCCAATCGAGGACATTCTGAACGTCCTTCTGAAGTACTTGGAAGTTGTCGCAGTTTCTCACACATGACTCCAAGAGTACCCTGATGCTGTAGGGCAAACGGTCTGTGGACACAGAGTGACGTATTTATTTTTTAATTCTGACCCGGCATAGTGGCCACATTGCACCTGATGAGCGCAAATGCCGCCCAGGAAGAGTATCCACTGGCATCAGACGGCAGTCCCATGCCAATAGATACAATTATGCCTGGTAAGATTCCACTTCACACTACGGCGGAAGGACCCAGGATTATAGGAAGGTGGGATTATAGGAGGAAATTATGTCCTTCATTGAATTACTGGTGGTAGGTCTCTCATATATGAGGCCTTCTGGGTAGGTACCACCGTAATGTCTATTTCTCTCATGAAACAGCAGTGTAAATGGACTGTTGTGTATCGGATTGAAGGGCAGTGTAGCCGACACGACCGCTCATGGACAGTAGCAAAACCAAACACTATGAATTACAAAGCAATGCTGGGCATTCCACTGCGCCCGCCATCGTGAGATATAAGATTTTACGTGTCAATATATCCAGTAGTTACTCTGGCTACAATGTCTTTCAAACCGAAATACAACAGGGCATTTACACTGCTATGTGGCGGGAGAAATAGACATTCCCTTTCTGTCACTCTTCCGTCACAGGAAGTCCACTGCTGGACATAGGCCTTCCCAAGGATCTCCACAGTGACCTGTTAATAGCGGCCTGCATCCAGCGACTTCCTGCAACATTAGCCAGGTCGTCCGTCTACCTTGTTGGTGGGCGTCCGACATTTCGCTTGCCTGTACGTAACCTCCACTCTAGAACCTTCCGGCCCAATGGTTATCTTGAACTTGCTAATCCTTTGAGCTACGTCAGTAACCTTTGTTCTCCTAAAGATCTCCTCATTCACAATCTCCTAGGGAAATCTTTCATATTTTCAATTTTTTGTATTTTTGGTCTTTGAGTTTCATTATCTTCTCGCAGGGAAAACGAAGCCGGTGATCGTTTTAGAGACATCCAAACACATTGCAACTAAAAATTATGCAAAAAAAGCGACTGTTTTAAATTTATTCCTGTCGTCGTATTGGGCTGGTATATATACATACATACATAAACTCACGCGCTTTTTCCTAGAAGGGGTAGGCAGAGGTGCCAGGACACCCACATTTCGCCTTGTATGTTCCGTCCCACGATGAACATGTAGATGGCGAGCCTATCGCCATATCAGGCACAAATTCCCGTCTCTGGGCTGATAATGAATAGAAAAATCCAATATCACTTTGCCCAACCCGGGATTCGAACCCGAGACCTCAGATTTGTAACCTTACTTAGTACAACTACGCCACCGAGGCAGTCGTGGTAAATACTAAGTTTTAAAAATGCTATGGTACGCAAGGGATTTAATTATTATTTTAGCAAAAACTATGGATTTACCACCCAAACTCACAAAAGCTAACTGACACGTTTCTTTGCGAAATTAGTATACTCCATCGGTTTAGGTACTTAACTAAATGTAAACAAACCAGAACACGTGACGCATGGTTGTTCAACATTTTATTGCAATGTCCAATTTACGAATATTTTCTTAGTCAACCAAGTAACAAGTATTAACAACAATTAACAGCAGCTTATAATAAATAATAACTAAAACAGTAAAGAACAACGATGAAAACTTCCAAACACTTCACCACTTCACGAAAACAGTAAGTACATTATCGCAATGAATAATAATTGGCTGCCACACATAACATACGATGATGTTTAGTTATCCGACTTAACGCATTATTTTTCATTTAAATAGTCGCATTACGATAAAGTTGTACTTCTCGATTTTGTAGCATAATATTTCTTGTAACTTTTATGAAAATGTTTTGGATACCTGAGTGTTTGGGTCTTTTTTATAGACAGGCTGCATTATGTAAAATTAGATAATTTAATTTAGGTAATTTAATTATGATCTCACATAATTTAATTGTTTCCAAGCTTACACATTCATAATTATAATCGTTATAATAAAATTGAACATGTATTGTAGTTTTACATTTACGTAAACATTTTTTTTGTCTTCAATTAATTTTGAAATGATAAATGATGTTAAATAACCTTTTTTATGGTTTGTTTACATTTAGTTAAGTACCTAAACCGATGGAGTATAGTTGCATTGTGTTTGTCGGACGGCCGTACAAGGTGGACGGACGACCTGGCTAAAGTTGTCGGAACTCTGGATGCAGGCCGACGACAACAGGTCAATGTGGAGATCCTTGGAGGAGGCCTATGTTCAACAGTGGACTTCCTCTGGCTGACATGGTGATGATGATTGTGTCTGAAGTCACTAAAACTACCACTCAGCTTCGTTTTCGGTAGCAGTCTTGAGATACTTTATATAGATTGCACCCTGAACCCGTGTTATCAGTGTTACCCCCTGCCACCAAGCACAAGACTCGGTTAAGTAAACATTTTGTTATCAATGCCGTTATCAGCAAGAGATAAACATATACTAATACAAACAGGTATAAATGGATAAAAGTTATTACATCTTCTCATATTTTGGTTTCCGTATCAGCTCTCATACGTCCCACTGCAGGGCACGGGCCTCCTCTACAATCGAGAATAAGATTGAGAGGGTTTAGATACAGGGTATCTCAAGAGTTCTACCGAAACGAAGCCGGGTGGTAGTTTCAGTGACTCCAGACACATTGCAACAGAAAATGTTGAAAAAAAGCGACGATTTTTTTTTGTTATTTTTTTCCTATCGTCATATTTGGATGGTAAATTCATTTTTCTCCTAAAATAATAGTGTATAATACCCTTTTATTTATAAGGACTCTAAGGTATAAAAGAGTTTAAATTATTATTTTAGCAAAAACTATGGATTTTCCACCCAAACATTAAGATATTTAAAATTCATAAGAAATTGTCGCGTTTTTTGCGAATATTTTAGCTGCATTGTGTTTGTACTCACTAAAACTACCACCCGGCTTCGTTTTCGGTAGCAGTCTTGAGATACACAGTATATATTGAACTGCAAACTATAGGACCTTTTTAATAATCTCAGATGAGTAAAGGATTAACTTTAGTCCAAGACTTTAAAATCGACTCCATTATTTCATTCTTTATACACCAAATTTCGTACAACCAGGCCTAAACCCCCCTATCCCGCCTGATGGTAAGCGATATGGCCGGAAAAACAAACAACATCAGGAATTATAAAGGAACGTTTGGTATTCCACTGCGCTCGCCATCCTAAGACTTAAGATGTTAAGTCTCAATATGTCCAGTAGTTACTCTGACTACAATGTCCTTCAATCCGAAACACAACAGTGCATTTACTGCTCTTTGTCGGGAGAAATAGACATTGCGGTGGTACCTACCCAGGCGGCCTCTCACATATAAGAGACATAGTGGCCTCGTTGCACCTGATGGTGAGCGCAAATGCCGCCCAGGCGTATCCATTGGCATCGGACGGCAGTCCCATGCCAATAGATACAATGATGTCCGCCTGCTAAGATGCCTCTTCACATTACGGCGGAAGGACCCAGAGTTACTGTCTTTTGTAATTTGAATTATACCGGGTATATCAAGACTGCTACCGCAAACGAAGCCGGGTGGTAGTTTTAGTGGCTACAAACACAATGCAATAAAAAATTTCGCATAGAAACGCGACAATTATTTTTTATGATTTTTTAAATATCGTCGTTTTTGGGTGGTAAATCCATAGTTTTTGCTAAAATAATAATTTAAACTCTTTTATACCTTAGAGTATTTATAAATAAAAGGGCATACACTATTATTTTAGGAAAAAATGTATTTACCACCCAAATATGGCCATAGGAAAAAAATTACAAAAAAAAATTGTCGCTTTTTTTTGCAACTTTTTCTCTTGCATTGTGTCTGAAGTCGCTTAAACTACCACCCGGCTTCGTTTTCGGTAGCAGTCTTGATATACCCTGTACTTATAGGGCGCCGTAGAAAGATTGCCAAGGTCACCGTTAATTTTAAAACCGCTACTGTCAATAACCTGTTTTGTGTTTTAAATAAATAACAACGTATTAGAATTACGTTATAACGCCTAAAGGCACATACAAGGTTCGACTTACATCACACATGTAGCAATAACTTATTATTTAACTCTGTATGAGCTCATATGTCCCACTGCAGGGTACAGGCCTCCTCTACAAT
This sequence comes from Hyles vespertilio, assembly GCA_009982885.2. Lineage (NCBI taxonomy): Eukaryota > Metazoa > Arthropoda > Insecta > Lepidoptera > Sphingidae > Hyles > Hyles vespertilio. The sequence goes on from CM042829.1 coordinate 8,305,706, forward strand.
CGAGAGTACGATTGAGAGTGGTTAGTACAGTCCACCATGTTGACCTAATGCAGGTTAGATTTTAGATTAACAGATAGAAATTCTACCGATTCGCTATGGTATGCAGTTTTCCTCACGATGTTTTCCCTCACCGTTTTAGTGCGTGGTGATTGACTATCAATACACACATGACTGCGAAAAGTCAGAGGTGTGCCCTGGGATTTGAATAACGACCACCGTGAGCACGTTGGCAGCCGCGTCTGGTCCGTCTACCAACAGGCCACCACCTTCTTAACCAGCAGAATAATACTGGGTATCTCAAGACTGCTACCGAAAACGAAGCTGGGTGGTAGTTTTAGTGACTACAAACACAATGCAACTAAAAATTTCGCAAAGAAACGCGACAATTTTTTTTTATGATTTTTTAAATATCGTCATTTTTGGGTGATAAGTCCATAGATTTTGCTAAAAAAATTTAACTCTTTTATACCTTAGAGTTTTTAAAAATAAAAGGGTATACACTATTATTTTAGGAAAAAAATGTGTTTGCCAGCTAAATATGGCCACAGGAAAAAAATAACCAAAAAAAATGACGCTTTTTTTTGCAACTTTTTCTGTTGCATTGTGTCTGAAGTTGCTTAGACTACCACCTTCGTTTCCGGTAGCAGTCTTGATTAGAGATGAAACGGATATCCGGTAACTTTCCGGTATCCGGCCTATCCGGCCAATTTTCACTATCCGGCCGGATACCGGATAGTAGCGCACTATCCGGCCGGATACCGGATAATAAAATAAATAAATATACATGGTATATATCACTAGATGTTGAATTCTTTACGTTCTAAACTCGTCTATATCACGCTTTTCCGTCGGAATACAATTTTTTTTCTTTGTTTTTTTTTCCTTTCTCATTGTCGTAATCTATTTATGTATCAAATTTCATCAAAATCGGTTTAGTAGTTTAGGCGTGATTACACTCGAACGCCCCCGAGTTGTGCCGATCACACCGAACGCGTACGAATATTTCCGATCATGATCGCGCGTGCATATTCAAATCAAATTGTAACGCTATAAGCGGCCGAATATCCGGTAGCCGGATATCCGGCGCTCCGGCCTCGTAGCTAGCCGAATATCCGGTATCCGGTATCCGGCCGAATCACTATCCGTTTCATCCCTAGTCTTGATATACCCTGTATAATAGCCAGAGTAACTACTGGACATATTGAGTCTCAACATCTTATGTCTCAGCATAGTGAGCGCAGTAGAATGCCAAGCATTGCTAATGTCCATGAGAGGATGTATCGCTTACCATCAGTCTAATGACATGGTTGTTTTGCTATTAATAGAAAAAAAAATCATTTTCCACCATTGAGATAATATACTAGAGGGGACACTGCAAACAAAATGTTTGTAACAAAATGAAGGGTACATTCTATTTGTGTCTCTGTCTCGCCAACGAAGTAACATTATCTTCTCTCTCGCACTATACGCAGAGATTTTGTTCCCAATGTCCGCTCTAGTATAATACCTCAATGTTTTCCACATAGTTTTTTAGACGCCAAATACAAATGAATAATATGTGTGCGAAATAGTAATGCAATTTCATTTTCTATATCAGTGATTATGTTCACGTACAAAGACTTTCCACTCTTAAAGAAATGTATACTCTAGGAAACCGATAAAAAAACGCGCCAAGGTGAAAATATACTACTTAAAAACAGTATTTACACAATACTCTAAACTATTACGTAAATTCAATAATCTATGTTGACCTGAGCCGTAATATATTCAACAGGTCAAGTACCATACAAATATGACACTTGTTTAAAGATTTACAATAATACCAGATATTGACTGGTGGTATGTCTCTCATACAAAGAGACCTGGGTAGGTACCACCGCAATTTCTATTTCTCCAAACAGCAGTTTCAATGCACTGTTTCGGATTGAAGGACATTGTAGCCAGAGTGACTACAGGACATATTGAGACTTAACATCTTATGTCTCAGGATGGCGCTGTGAAATGCAAAGCATTGCTTTGTAATTCAAGGTGTTGTTGGTTTTGCTGCTGATCATGAGTTTTTAATATTTAATTTCATTAAAACCCTTATTCACAAGGACTTGACGCGGTATTCAAATGCCGTTAATATGAACTATTTACTCTAACATAGTGATGATATCCGAAAGATGGCTGGTAGCGGTTGGAGACGTTGGGTTGAAGATCGAGCCCAGTGGCGTGCCATAGGAGAGGCCTATGTCCAGCAGTGGACGCGAATAGGCTGATGATGATGATTATGATGATGATGATGACTCTAACACTGCATACAACTTACAACTATGGCTCGCCAAATTGGCAACTTCAATATGCATGTTAAAGTAAAAATAACTATTGATGTACTTACCATATTTCTCGCCCAAGGCAGCTAAGTCGAAATAATTGTATGATTTCCCGTTGACTTCAATCGATTTCAGAAGGTGAGCGTAAGGGTTTGCCGTCCCTGAAACAAAAATAACAAATTATTGATGCACTGCCTTGATTTAAAACCAACTTGTAACTTTTGTAATAATCAGATTGTAAACTGGTTTTGAAAAGAGCAACACTAGAGTTTCTTGACCGTTCTTCTCAAATGAAAACCGCTTTCCGAACCGGGTGGTAGATAAAAAAATGACTGAATCTAAATGATGTTGAAAAATGTAATGGATTCAATGAATTATTTTTATTATCATTTTTAATTTTCTTTTCATTATCATTTTAAAATAATGAATGTAATTTAGACAGTCTTCGTGGCGTAGTTGGTTAAACGCCGGATGTGAAACGAGAGGCCGCGGGTTCGATCCCCGCGCCGAGACAAATATTTATAAGGCCCACAGGTATTTGTTTCGGGTCTGGGTGTTTGTGAGACCGAAAAGTCTCTCGTAGTTCGTGATACACGACACAAGACTCGATCTTAGTGTGCGGTCAGGACTATGTATGTGACTGTTGGGTGCATTGACTTATATTCTACCGATAGACGCGACGCGTCATAGAAACTATTTGTCCCATATTTCTCAAAGCTCAGTAGCGACATCTAGTACGTTTACTTGAATATTACAAATTATTATCAAAGATTATTAGACAGAAGAGACAGTTCAAATCAATTATAGGTTTTCCTAATATACTGCCTAAGTATGAATGCTGTCATAGCAATTATATATTTTGTAATAATTTTTATTTACGTGAATAATTCATGAAAATTATCTAAATTAAACTATAAAGTGTACAAGTTCATCACAGTTTTACAATACGATAATGAAACAACAGACAAATATTAGAAAGACCTCCCACTTTCGTAACAACGCGTAAGAATTGAAAAAAAATTTTAAGTGATATTAGTCTTTAAAAACATTCAATGGGATCCAAATTCCAACGTTGTCCATTAGGTAATTCATATAAAGAAATAGGCTCTAAAAACTGTCCACTGTTTCAGAACATACATACAACACACATATTTTGTCTTATTAATTAACAACATAAAATTAAAATGAAATACTGAAATCAATTTTTAAACTACGTTTTTCCTGCATATCTGTATTTGTAATGTATTCGAATAGTTTATGCCTATTTGGTCAGCTGATATGAATGTCCCATGAATAATCTATATCTAATATAGTTCGTCTCTCTCACTCGACGAGCAATTTTTGTGCCCGGGAATGAGACATACGATTCAGAAGCTCATCTTGTATTTCTAATGAGCTATACAAATATTTAATCCAATAATAACTAAAATATCTGTATTGTCGGCATTATAGTGCAATATTTTATCACTTAACTTGTATGCTTTAATTATATTGTAACTTTAGAAAATTTCGCTGTCGGTTTGACGGGGAAAAGTCAACATAAATTACTTATAAATATAAGCAAAGAGGCGTACTGTTGCGCGGCCGTCACGCGGCAGACTGATTCGTGTGCGGTGCATGCACCGCACTTGGGTGGGACACGTTTGTTACAAAGAACGTCTTATCTAGTGTAACATTGATATCGATGGTTGGGTGTTATTTATTTATTTCTTACTTTGTATTTGTTTCCGTAAGATAAATACTTTAACAGGCCAACATATACGCTTTTTTAGCAAACTTTTAAGTAACATCACAAATGGAAGTATTATGTTTTATAAAAAATCTTATAACACTAATTTTATATTTAAAATTCGGTAAAATTACTTCTCTTTAGTTTATTTAATGAAATTTGCAGTCAATATGACATTGTTTATGTCGGTGGTCTTGGTTTTATGGTTTATGTCCTCATTTATGTCAATATAAATGTCATTACATTTAAAAAAGAGTGTGTAATGCCTTTTAAGCCCTTTTTGCCTATAGTATTTTTCCTTTGAACACAAACACTAAGTAGGTATGGGATTCAACTTTTTACCAAAGGATATTAAACTTTATCCAGTGGGAATACGACTTAAATTTAAATGTTTTAAAGGAGAAGCCCATTTTAATATGAAACTATATCGGTGCGAAGATTTTTGTGCCTCGATGAAAATCTTTATGAAAACTAATTATTTGTGTAGGGTATAATATATATTTTCAATAAATATAAACATAATTACGACTACCTGTGGCGTACCTATGATATGGTACGGTCTCTGGTTCGAATTCGAGATTCGGCTAGTTATATTGGATTTTACTTTATATACGGCTTACAACGCCGTGCATATTGCTTCCTTTTCTATAACTCCTACCACCTTTTATATATTTGTAACTTGCTTATTACTTAACAGATTTGAAAAAAATAATATGCCTAATATTACCTTACAATATGAACAATAATAAAATATGACACTAGCGGTATTTTTAATAATAAAGAGGATTTGATTGTTTAAATTGAATATGCTCTGAAACTAATAGACTGATTTGAAAAATTATTTCAGCGTTAGTATCTATCATCCCTGATGAACATAAGCAATAGAAGTTTCAAAAAAGTGCATCTAAACCTGATTGAAGCCGGGCTAGACCGTTAGTTATACCGGGTATATCAAGACTGCTACCGAAAACGAAGCCGGGTGGTAGATTTAGTGACTACAAACACAATGCAATTAAAACTTTCGCTAAGAAACGCGTCAATTTTTTTTTATTATTTTTCAAATATCGTCAATTTTGGATGGTAAATCCCTAGTTTTTGTTAAAACAATAATTTAAAGCCTTGCATACCATAGCGTCTTTAAAAATAAAAAGGTTTACACTATTATTTAAGAAAAAACTATGTTTTTACCATCCTAATACGATAGAAAAAAATATAAAAAAAAATTCACTAACACTACCACCCAGCTTTGTTTTCGGTAAGTCTTGATATACCCTGTATACATGATTTATTTTTTTATCTAATTTATTATTCTCTTTATTTTATTTAACATATTTTTTCTATTTTTACATATATAAATTATAAAAAAATATACATATAAAAATATAAAAAATAATTTATTTACCCTCCGGTGGTGAGGCTCAAGACCCAAGCCACCGGCGGTTAGGGAGACAAAGTGAGGAACCGCCTCACAATGCGTGCCGTGTCCAATAATACTGCCTTCTGTATTTGACCTTTGACCCAACAGTCAATTGAGAGCCTCTGTAGGTGTTGGTCGAGGCTCTTTGGTATCAACCCATGAGCAGATACGACAATCGGGACAATAATTGTTGAATCGACATCCTACATGTCGGTAACCTCGTGTGCTAAATCTAAGTATTTAGCCATTTTATCTTTTTCAGCTTTGACGAGGTTATCGTCATGCGGGATGGTGACGTCAACAAGTATAGCCCGGCGCGCCAATCGATCTATTATCACAACATAAGGCTTATTGGCGACAATAGTCCTGTCTGTGATAATAGACCGATCCCAGTACAACGTTGCATGACCATTTTCAAGAACTGGTTGAGGAACATACTGGTAATATGGCACTTCAGAAGTCACAAGTCCATATCGAAGAGCAATTTGCTGGTGAATGATCTTGGCTACTAGGTTATGTCTATGCAAATACTCGCCGTTAGCAAGATACGAACAACCGGAGATAACATGCCTGATGGACTCGCCAGGACGGTGGCATGCCCGACAGATGTCGACCCTACCGTCTTTCAGGATGTATTTCCTATAGTTGTTCGTCTTAATAACTTCGTCCATAATTGCAAAGATATTATTATCTATTTATATTATCTAATTATTATTGTTATAAGTAGTACGCACACACAATAAACACCAACTATTAAATTGTTCTTTAATGGCCTTTTCTATTGCTATACGGTTGTCTGGAAGAGATCGCTATCAGCGATAAGACCGCCAGTAGACTATGTATTTGTAAGATTTATCTGTTATTTTTTATTTTATGTTATGTCGTGTTACGGCCGATGCCAATAATCAATCGAAAACATTAGATTGAAGTCAATCTGGATTGTTTTCTACTTTTCGATTGGTCTCTTGTCATGTTGCCATAGTTTTTTCCTACTGAGATTGATTATTGGCAATATAGTATCAGAAAAAAGATTGAGCTGTTAATCTACAACGGCAAATTTTGGATTGGGATTGTTTATTGGCAGCGGCTGTTAAAGTGTTGTGTATCTGTATCTGTATCTTTACATCAATACCTTACAAACCTTACAAACATTAGTCATGACTGGCATTTCAATAATACATAACTGTCAAATTTATACCTCACATCTATATTATCAGATATAATTTATCACATGTTTCCTTCATTTGATAAGAGTGGGTTTTGTAAGTCAATTGTTTTGTATGGATTGTGAAATCTTAGTGTACATTCTCAGCAAGCACGGATCCACTGTAGGGGGCATTATGGGCATGCCCACAACCCTAACAGACGTATGACTTCACACTTTATACCGGATATATCAAGAGTGCTACAGAAAACGAAGCCGTGTGGTAGTTTAAGTGACTACAAACACAATGTAACTAAAAATTTCACATAGAAATGCGACAATTTTTATTTTTTATATATCCTCGAGTTTGGGTGGTAAATCAATAGTTTTTGCTAAAATAATAATTTAAAGCCTTGCGTAATATAGCGTGTTTAAAAATAAAAAAAATATTGCATTGTATCTGAAGTCACTAAAACTACCATGCAGCTTCGTTTTCGGTAGCAGTCTTGATATACACAATATATTGAAGTCGATAGACTGATAATATTATATCAAATGCCATAATATCCTCAATATCATAAAATCACCGAGTAAAATCTTTATTACATACTAGCTGTGCCCGCGACTTCGTCTGCGTGGAGTTTAAACAAATAGTTAATTAGTTTTTAAGTTATTTTTTTAATAAATGAAATTTTCTAAAGCAAATGTAGCCTAAGTTACTCCTTATTATATCAGCTACCTGACAAAAAAGTCCCGTCAAAATTGTTCCAGCCATTTCAGAGATTAGCCAGAACAAACAGACAGACAAAAAAAATCTAAGGTTATTTTCGTTATAGGTATGATGTATATAACAATATATACTTGGACAGTTTTATTTATTTTCACTTTACAAACAGACACTTCAATTTTATATATGTTTAGATGTATAGATAACAATCATGAGCAAGATCATACGCAGACTCCTATTTCTTTGATTTTCAGGTTGCTATGTCCACAACCTTTTTTGAATGCTGGATCCGCCCTTGATTCTCACACTTTATCTTGGAGCACAGAGGAAGCATCAAAATGAAGTATAATATTATTTTTTCAAATATTTTCTAATACTAATGTGGTTTTACATTGGAATAAAACTGAATATATATTCTTTGTTATTATACATAGATATTTTGGAAAATTTATACTAACCTATATAAATTGTTATTGTATAAAATTAGTCTTCTTCATTTTGAATATGTTTTTGATTGCGTTTATTTCCAATTTTTTTTTTTTTGTTATTTACATTTCTGTTTATTTATCTTCTAGTTTAACTTGATGTTGTGCAATTTATTACAAATGTTGTGTACACCTTTAATAGATATTATATCAGTAGATTATCCTAGGTTGTATTATTAGAAAAATTTTAATATACATGTTGTTGGTGTGCCTATTTCAATAAAATAAATATAAATATGATTTTAACAAATTATACACATGGAAAAAATGTTTTTAATTTTTTTATATTTTGATAAAAATATTATGTTCTAATTTCAAAGTACCCAATATTGTTTCCTGTATCTTAAACATTATAAATACAAAATCTAATGATGATACATAGATATGGTGTAAAATGTAACAAACAAACAAACTCATATTTGTATTTATAGATAATGTGGTTTTAGCATATACTTTAACCCAGTTTTAAATAATTGCAATAGCTGTTATATTGTTAAGACTCTCTTTATAAACTAATGAAGTACAAAAATTTCTTCCTGGTCTGGATATTTGTGAGACTGTTAAGTCTTTTCTAGTTTCAGATATGACACAAGACTCGATCGTAATGTGGGGCAGGGCTACATATATGACTGTTAGGTGCATTTATTTAAAGTAATTTATCAATTTACACAAAAATAACTATAAAAAAGCTCTAGTATTTTATTAAATACCCCACCCTCCTTAACGTCCCATGCATTATTCCACACGCGGGAATCGAACCTACAATTACTAACTTTTTACACGCAAATTAAAACAATTCATAGACTATGCAACTTTATTTGAAACTTCGGTTGAATTACGTACAGGTACAGGCTATTAAAGCAATTTTTGGACCCCGCGTCGTCTCTTTAACGTTAAATCGTTTAATATTCATCAGAGCAAAGGTTAAGTTTCAACATTAGTGTTAGAATAAACATGATTTATCACAAATATAACATTCCAATTAGATTCCGATAAACCTGCTTGCAATTGTTTTACACTTCCGATGTTTAAATTTCGAACTATACGCACCCGCCATGGTGAGCCGCTGTAAAGTCACGTAGGTTTTTTGACGTTTCCCGAATATTTAGAATGTAAGATTTATATTTTGCGTCACAAATGTAGGAACGAGTGTCGCTTCGCGTCATCAGCCGATTGACTGACATTTGACAGGTTGCGGGAGTTGACATTTCCGTGACAACAGTAATGACAATGACAGTAATGCAAATAGGTTATGATGCGTTCAGTTTATGTAAAAGCTTAAAACCTTTTTGCATATATCTAAATTGATGTACTAACTAAGTCAGGTGTTTAAAAGCGCACGTTACATAAAAACTAACTCGCACTTTGGATTCAGTACAATGACTACAATATATCGCTGTCTATTTCAAAGGCATTGTCTCCTAGTTATAAAAAGTTGATACGATGATAAATGCATAAAAACAAAACTGTGAAACAGAACAGGGCGTGACTGAGATTAGTCATATCTTATAGTATACGAAATACTTGTATTTGATCTTGATCAAAATGTATTTTAAAAATTTTGTCTGTTCTATTTTTTAATAGCTCGTTTTCTTCTCATCCACAAAATAACGTACAGAAAAGTATTATTTAACACTAGCAGTCTGGCCTGACTCCAAGTAGGTGCAGAAAAACTTTGTTTTTTGGAAATATTCAATCTAAGCGTTTGAATATTTTCCTTTGTTCATCAGGACTAATGTAGGATTCCAATAGTGAAAGAATTTTTCAAATTGATCCAGTAGTTTTAGAGTACATGCAATGCAACCAAACAATCAAATCTTTCGTCTTTAAAAAATAGTTAAGATATTTCAGATAAAATATGTTTATAGGAAACTGGTTTCTGTTAAAGGCGCCCCGCGGTGTAGAGTAATACGCTCTCATCCCATTTTATCTCACTGTTGGTACTTGGTAGGAGATGTGCTTCAGTACCATCTGGTTGAGCTTTTGAACTGTTGTACCCATCTATTTACAGTAGAATGAAAACATTAAATAATAAATAATAAATAACACCCAACAGTCACATACATAGTCCTGACCCCACACTAAGATCGAGTCTTGTGTCGTGGGTATCAGGAACTACGAGAGACTTTTCGGTCTCACAAACACCCAGACCCGAAAGAAATATTTGTGGGCCGCACAAATATTTCTCTCAGTGCGGGGATCGAACCCGCGGCCTCTCGTTTCACAGGCGGCGTCTAACCAACTGCGCCACGGAGGCTGTCGAATTGATCACGCCAGCTCTCCGTATCCACCTGTGTTAGACATTAAGTACGTTATAGGTTTCAAACTTGGCTTATTTTGTCGAGTACATAAATGAGCATGATTAAATCCAATTTTACCAATTTTGCCAACCCGCACTAGCCCAGCGTGGTGGACTATATGGCCTAACCACTTTCAATCGTACTGTCAATTGTAGAGTAGGCCCGTGCCCTGCAGTGGGACCTATATGGGCTGATACAGAAATCCAATTTTAATGGTCAACTTGTGGATATGCATGCCCTGCGCTTTACTATGGCTGATCTTTAGGTTAAGCCCCTGTGATTAAATATAATACCAGATTTTAAAAAAAATGTGACGATTGGTAAATTAACTTTTTGTAAATTAAAAAAAGAAGAGCAGGCAAAATCACAGGCGAAAAGTATCTTTTTCATAACTAAGGCTCAGTTGCACCAAGTAACTTTGCCAATACCTTTGCTTATGAAAATGTCATCGCCATATATTTGAGATGTATTTGACCTTGCGAATGTATGGAATTGACAGTTTCAAGGGCAAAGGTATTGGCAAAGTTAGTTTGTGCAATTGAGCCTAACATAAAACATACAGCTTCGTGAACGCAACCAAACATTAATCCATTCCCGTTTCACACACTAGACAATATTTAGCATAATTAAATCCCTTTTCTCTTTCCTGTATATCGTAATAAACAGAAAAAAGCGATATATAGCAACATACAGTTTTATCAATAAGTCATGAAATGCAACGATTACAACGAAAATTAAAAAAATCCGTTGGATGCGTTTGTTTTTCCTGTGATAAACATTTTAATTATTTTGTAACTTATTAAAACATCAATTATGGCGAGTTTTGACTTTAATTCTATAAGCGCTGCGCTGTCCGATCCTAATCAACCAGAAAGTGGTGTAGATTTCTGCGGAAAATCCCTAAAATTGGACACAGAACAAGATGGTGAGTTTACCCTTGTTTATTTCCTTATTTTACTGGCTATTTCGTTATAATGTGCGTTTTAAAGGTCTTTAATTTAATTTTTGCAATAATTTATTTAAAAACTGCTGGTAATAAACATAGTTTTAATATTTTCAATAACATAACCTCTTTTCAATTTGCATGGATAGGAAAATGCTTTCATTATTTCCAGTTCAACAAAGCACAGAAAAGTGCACAATGTAAAATGCCAGTAATAAACTAGCTGTATTTACTTAAATTTACAGTTTTCTCACTATATTTGTTTCTTTTTAATTCTTTGCCGCCAATTTTCTAAGCATTTTTTTGGGTCTGGAGCTTTTAGTTTCTTCTTGATTCATTATTTATATATAATGACAAAATTATAGACCATTACAAAAAACGCCAGTGTAAATGCACTGATGTTTTTCAGTTGGAAGGGCATTGTAGCCAGAGTAACTACTGGACATCTTGTGACTTAACACCTTATGTCTCAGGATGCATTTCCAAGCATTGCTTTGTAATTGATGGTGTAGGTGTAGCGGTAATATCGCTTACCATCAGGCAAATGCCAAGCTTGCACCACCAATTATAGGCTTAAAAATGTGGCTGTAGCAATACGCCAACTTAGATTTTGCTTATAAATAACACACTTATTATTTGTAATTTGAACATTATTAAAAACGCATTTCATTTTAAGATATGACTGCAGATGCTTAACCATAAAACATCTGCGAGTCGTTTTATTAATGTAAGAATTTGTATGTACCGTATTGTGTAATATTAGTTAAAAAGATGCTGTGCTAAATTATTGTTTCCTAATTGTAATGTCCCGTTCATGCCGAGGCAATAAAACTATTAGTATTAGTTAAGTTCTTTAGTGGCGGCAATCCTTTGCAACAAATTTATGTTTTTTAGACAATAGTACACATGTTTGGGTAAACCTTTCGGTTTGGACAATAGCCCAGATGTTCGGGCCGACCTTAATTTTTAGTTGAAAGGATAGACCCTATTTTATGACTTAAATATATTTTCTGTAAGATTTATCCCCACCGATCCTCATTCGGGTAGTCCTATAAAAGGGTCGGTTTATTTGGATGAAGAAGACATTGCGTTGACTCAGTTTACGTCATGTCAGTCACTTTCGGGAGCTCTCTCATACGTAGACATCCTAGGTCTCTTGGCCGGCCAATAGAAATATAGTCATTTCTTACCGCTTTCACATAGTCCGTATCGTTCGGACTATAACCCCAGGATCGGTACCGTTTTTACGGACCGCAAGGATAGGCCACAATCGATAAGGCTTTCGCCTAGGAATTGTAGCCACAGCGTTGTACCTCCGCAATCACAGAGGTCCCGCGTTCGTGAAGTCCCCTGGAAAGATAAAGAAGACAGTCTGCCATCTCTCGTCACGAGCACACCTCGCTCCGAATCGCAGAGTTATAATTTTACTGTGTCTGTGAATGTATTAAGTGTTAATTTATAAAATATACGATAGTTAATTCCTGAAAGTTAGTGCTCATTCTAATACCTACACTTATAACCACCAAAAAAATATCAGCAGTAGCAAGCCTTCCATAATCCTTTATTAATACCAACCGACTCACATCCACATATATTCCAGCCCAACCGATCATCGAAGCGATCAACAAATGCCCCAGCATGGTATACTTGACCCTGACGGGAAACACACTGGGAGTGAAGGCTGCTCAGGCTATAGCCAAGGCACTGGAGAACCATCCTGAGCTGAAAGTGGCTCGCTTCTCTGATATGTTCACCGGACGGATGAAAACTGAGATTCCGCCGGCTTTGGTAACATATTAATAGTTTTTATCCATAAGCATTATAATAAAACGATTATTTAGTGATTTTTACATTTTTCATTTCATGATGTTTTGATTACTTTAGAACTTTTGTGGTCACGGCGCAGACTAAGAGTCTGCGATTAAATTCGTTAAGAATAGTTTTATTTCAATGTATAAAATTCGTATAAATCTAAGAAACCATTACATTTATTTCAGGTTTTTTTCAGGGTCAATGAATGGCGAGACAGGCGTGTCATATGCCTGATGGTAAGCAATACAACCGCCCATGGACAGTAGCAAAATCAAACACCATGAATAGGCTTAGGTCATCAATTTTAATTATTGTTTATATAGAAAGGTTACATTATGCATACTTATAGCCATTTTTTTTAAAAATCGGTATGCTATTAAGCAAGTTTCATATATTTAAATGTTGGTGGTATGTGTAATAGAAAAGGATGCAACATGCACGGCGTGACGTCATCTTCCATAACAAGCACGCGTGCGAAAGAGACAACTAGTGTCCCCACTGCACTGTTAAAAATATTAATTTCTCAGTAATTTTACAACCAATTTTGATGTTTTTATCAATTTAATGTTTTTAATAAGCGATACATACTTACGTACATAAACTTACGCCCTTTTCTCAGAAGGGGTAAGCAGAGATACCAGGACCCACATTTCGTCATGTTTGTTCCTAACGCCATAACGGACACAAATTCCTGACTCTAGGCTGATAAATAAAAAAAACCAATATCACTTTGCCCAACCCGGATTTCAAACCTGAGACCTCAGCTTTGTAACCATACCCTAGTACAAATAAGCCACCAAGGCCGGTATGTTTGAAATTGTGATGTATAATTTCAGATGGCCCTAGGAGACGGTATGATCACAGCTGGTGCACGTTTGTCAGTATTGGATCTAAGTGACAATGCGTTTGGACCTATCGGTGTGGAGGGATTGGCTAAATTACTTGAGAGTGATGTTTGCAGTGAGTTGCAGGTAAAATTCTTGTTTCTTATACACTAGACTTGGCTTAGAAGTAAATCTAATATTTTGGATTAGAATCACTATACTATTTTTTTAAGTGCAATGAATGGCGTGACGAGCATGCCGGTCGCCTGATGGTAAGCGATACGACCGCTCATAAACATAAGGCAAATCAAACACCTTGAATTACAAAGCAATGCATTCTAATATGCTCGCCAGCCTGAGACATAAGAAGTTAAGTCTCAATATGTCCAGTAGTTACTCTGACTACAATATCCTTTAAACCGGAACAATAGTTTTTTTAAACTGTTATATGGCGGGAGAAATAGACATTGCGATAGTATCTACCCAGGCCTCTGATATATGAGAGACCTACCACCAGTAGATTTACTGTGTCTCGCTGGAATTTGGAGAGCACTTATAGGGCGCAATTGAAATCTTGCCAAAGCCATCATTAATGCTAAAACCGCTACTGCCTTTAACCTTTGTGTTTTTAATAAATAACAGCATATTAGTATTTATAACGCCTAAAGGCACATACAAAGTTTGACTGACATTATACATATAAAAATAACTTGAAAACTCTGATAAAATTGTGAATGTTGCATAAAAACCCCAAAAATAAATAATTGTATTTTATTTCAGGAGCTCCGTCTCAATAACAATGGTCTGGGTATCACGGGAGGTAAACTGCTCGCTGGAGCCCTGGGGCGAAGGCGCCGCGCTCTCAAAGTATTTGTGGCGGGACGAAATAGATTGGAGAATGACGGGGCCACCGCACTAGCTAAGGTTTTCCAGGTATGTAACAAAAAATGTTGTAACAAATTATTGCATGCATAATTACATGTAAACAAAAAAATATATTATTTACACTATTTTACATATTACTTTCTTTTCTGATTACTATTTTTTTTGCCTTTGTTATCAATACTGCTACCGAAAACGAAGCCGGGTGGTAATTTAAGTGACTACAAACGCAATGTAACTAAAAATTTGGCAAACAAACGCGACAATTTTTTTAAATAATTTTTTAAATGTCGTCGAGTTTGGGTGGTAAATCCATAGTTTTTGTTAAAATAATAGTTTAAAGCCTATCATACCATAGCTTTAAAAATATTATTTAAGATAAAACTATGTATTTACTAAAAAAAATATCGTCACAATGCACTAAATTCAGTTGCGTTGTATCCAAAGTCACTAAAACTACCACCCGGCTTCGTTTTCGGTAGCACTCTTGATATACCCGGTATAGCCTATAGCGTTCCCCGACAATAACAAACAATTTACTGATTTTCAATTAATTTAATGTTGTTTTTAGGAAATGGGAACACTAGAAGAAGTAGCTATGCCACAGAATGGTATATACCATGTCGGTATAACAGCATTGTCATCTGCTTTCAAAGAGAACCCTGGACTTGCGAGATTGAACCTTAACGACAACACAATAGGGGCGAGAGGGGCGCAGGCGATAGCCGATGTGCTGCCTACGTGAGTATTGGAATAAATAGCAATAGCATATGAAGTTGGTAATAGCATTTAGCAATTAACATATGCTAAATTATGTGATTTGCGATTGCGATTCACAAAGCCGATCAGCTTATGTTTTTATACGATCTTCATCATTCTTTCATAGATAGTGTAATCTATGAAAGAATGAGTTATATTTACGAATCCATTTAAAGAAGAAAATGAAATTAGTGTGTGTAATTTTATAATATATGAACAGTTTATAAAAAAAAACAATATGAATGTTTTTTTTTTCTAACGTCCCAAAACGTTGCCACAACTTTGTTTTCATTTATTTAGGTGTTCTTAGTATTCATTTTTGTGTATTTAATGTTCTTTTTTTTATTTTAGGCTAAAGAACCTAAGGTGTATAAACTTCGGCGATTGCTTGCTCAAGAGCAAGGGAGCGAGTGCACTGGCCAAGGCTTTGAAAAACAGTTCACCTATACTAGAGGTACGAAAATTAATATTAAAACGTATTATTATCCATACTTACAATTTTTTTAAAGTTATAAATGGCGAGACTAGCACGCCGTTCGCCTGATGGTAAGCGATACGACCGCTCATGAACACTACTCACAAACAGTGCTCAAGTCACAAGTATCGAATGGCATCAGGCGGCAGTCCCAAGACATTCGATACAATTATGCCGGCCTGCTGAGATGCCTCTTCACACTACGGCGGAAGGACCCAGGATTATAGGAAGGAGGGAACACGCGAGACATCTCTTTGTTTATTTTATATCAGAAGCCAAACAAAAGCGTACGAAAATTTATAAAAATACCTGCATATAAAATTATTCAACGAACACAATGACATTTTAAATAGTGTTGCCGTAATTGTTTTTTTTTATTACACTAAATTGCGATACTAGGCGAGTTACTCTGGCCACAATTTCCTTCAATCCGAAACACAACAGTGCGCTTACACTGGTGTTTGTAGGGAGAAGACATTGCGTACCTACCCAGATACCTACCCAGACGGCCTCTCACATATAAGAGTCTTCCCAGCAGTAAAAAGTTTCTTTAATGCCAATTGTCACCATATACTCTATTTTTGTCAATTTATACGTAAATATATAAATTAAATTATTTCTTTCAGTCTCTAGACCTCAGTCACAATGAGATAGGACGGGATGCTTGTATGGAGATAGTGGAAGCCATCACAGTGTTGCCCGACAGTAAAGATCGATTGTCTCGCGTCGTGTTGGCTGGTATGTATAAATATATACAGGGTGTATTAAAACTACGAAAGAAAACGAAGCCGGGTGGTAGTATTAATGACTACAGACACAATTGAACTACCAATATTGTAAAAAGGTTTTTTTTCACCTAACGTGATTGAGTGTACATAGATAATAATGTTCACCTTTTATTTTAAAGATGCCATGGTGCGCGAGGATTTAAATTATTGTTTTAGCATAATCTATGTATTTACCATTTGAATATGATGATTATACTTAAAGCATCACAAAAATATCTTGTACAAACACAATGCAATTACAAATTTCGTAAATGAAAAACGATTACATTTTTTTTTAATATTTCGACTATCGTCATATTTGGGTGTACATAGTTTTTCATTAAATAGTAATGTACAACCGTTTATTTTTAACGGCCAATGCCAATAATCAATCGAAAACATTAGATTGAAGTCAATCTGGATTGTTTTCTACTTTTCGATTGATACACCCTGTATATCTCTTCTATGTTTTATTTTTCAGGTAACTGTCTGATACACCCTTTACATCTCTTCTATGTTTTTTTTTCCAGGTAACAGTCTAGGCGGGTCTTCAAACAAGAAGACAATGAGAGACAGACTCGGTTCATCAGCTGAGTTGAGCGATGGTGAAGAAAGTGACGAATGTAAGTGTATTTTAAATTAAATAAACTTATTTGTGGTAGGTCTCTCATATGTAAGAGGCCGTCTGGGTCCTGGGGTCTATTTTTTTCCTGAGACATATGTTAAATCACAATATGTGTTCTAGTTACTCCGGCCACAATTTCCTTCAAATCGGAACACAAAAGTGCATTGACACTGGTGTTTAGCGGGAGAAATAAAAATTGTGGTGGTACCTAGTGGACACTCTCATGAGAGACCAACCACCACATATGTATTATGTAAAATTTTAGTTTCATTATATTATTAACTAGCTGTACCCTCGACTTTGTCCGCGTGGAATTTAACAAAAACTTTATTTTACTAAAATTTAAAGTTTTTTTTATCTAAAATAAAATCTAAGTTACTTCTTATTATATCAGCTACTTGACAATAAAAGTCCCGTCTAAATCGGTCCAGCCATTTCAGAGATTAGTCGGAACCAACAGACAGACAGACAAAAAAGATCTAAGATCATTTTCGTTACAGGTATCGTGAATATAACGATATCTAGTTGGACATTTTCTTTAATTTTCACTTTACAAACAGGCACTTCAATTTTAATTATATGTATAGATATCAAAATATCCTCTACTTGTTCTCAGACGTAACAGACTCAGACGCCGACTCACAGTCAGCCTCGGAGGCGGAGAGCGACGGAGGCACGGAGGACAGCGCCACGGAGGACGCGCAGCATCGAGACACCAGCGCGGACGGCGTCATACTCGACGACAGTAGAGGTCATACTCAGTTGTATACGTTGTTTGTTGATACTTGATGCTAATTGTGTACACCGTCATAGATAAGGATGTCACACTCGACTCCAATAGAGGTCATACTCAGTTGAATTCATTATTTATTTACATTTCATACAGATTGTGTACACGTGTAATTGTGTTTTATTTATTTATTTACTACTTATTTATTTTCCGTCATAGACGAGAACGTCATACTCGACTCTAGCAAAGGTCATACTCACTTTAACTACACACAAGTTAAATGTAATAATTAATATTCTTTACAGAAGAAGACGACGATGATGTCGGTAGACACGTGGAGAAATTCCTGTCGAATCCCACATCCAAAAATCTTGAGAGGCTGGGAGGCAACGCCGCTGACGTTATTGATGTTTATCTACAGGTAATATTGGTATCCACTTTAGTATTGGAATAAATAATGAAATGAATGCTGGCTGGTAGGTCTCTCATATGTGAGAGGCCATCTGGGTAAGTACCTCCACAATGTCTATTCCTGTCTATTATAAATGCACTGTTGTGTTTCGGATTGAAGGACATTGTAGCCAGAGTAACTACTGGACATATTGAGAGTTAACATCTTATGTCTCAGGATGGCGAGCGCAGTGGAAATTTAGCAGTAGCTAAATTTCATGAGCGGTCGTATCGCTTACCATCAAACAAACGGCTTGCTCGTCTCGCTAAAAAACTGCTAAAAAACCGAAAGTAGATTAAATTTCTAGTCAGCATTATTCTATTTGGACGAATAATACAGTCCGACACTTCGCTTGCCTGTACGTGGCCGCCACTCTAGAACCTTTCGGCCCCAACGGCCATCGGTTCTACGAGCAATGTGCCCGGCCCACAGCCACTTCAACTTGCCAATCCTATGGGCTATGTCGGTAACCTTGGTTCTCCTACGGATCTCCTCATTTCTGATTCGATCTCGTAGGGAAACTCCGAGCATAGCCCGCTCCATAGCTCGTTGAGTGACTTTGAGCCTTTTAATGAGGCCCACAGTGAGAGGCCACGTCTCGGTGCCGTAAGTCATCACTGGTAACACACAACTATCGAAGACTTTCGATTCAAGGCACTGAGGTATTTTGGACGAGAAGACGTCGCGTAGTTTCCCGAACGCTGCCCAACCGAGTTGGATTCGACGATTGACCTCTCTCTCGAAGTTGGACCTGCCTAACCGGACCACTTGTCCTAAATAGACATATTCAGTATATATTCATATAGTGGACGGACGATCTGACTAAGGTTGCAGGAAGTCGCTGGATGCAGGCCGCTTCCAACAGGTCATTGTGGAGATCCTTGGGGGAGGCCTATATTCAGCAGTGGACTTCCTGTGGCTGATATGATGATGATGATGATGATTATTCTATTTTCGTTTTCACAACCGTTTCCCTAACACCCTGTATCTATATATACAGGAGCGTCACTCCGGCGCGCCGCTGGCCCGCGCGTACGCGGAGGCCGCGTTGTGTGCGAGTTCGGTTCCCGGCGGGGGAGACGTCGCGCGCACCCTGTACAGTACACTAGCGAGGACATCTACACACCAGAGGTGGCCTATGGCGGACGCTTTGTTAGCCGGTCTAGGGCTTATAAAGGTATGGCTTGAACAATTTTATTTTTACTATTAATAATAGTTTTAATAGTTGTATCTGTATCAGCACATATACGTCCCACTGCAGGGTACGGGCCTACTCTACAATCGAGAGTACGATTGAGAGTGGGTTAGGCCATATAGTCCACCACGCTGCCCTAATGCGGGTTGGCGGACTTAAATAATAGTTGTATACTTAATGGTTGTACGCACAAAAACATTTATTGTACGGTACAACCGTATAATTTAATAAAATTAGTGCGTTAACGACAAGTTACACAGCGTGTGCTCAGCTATCACTCAGTGTATAAATCATTTTATTTTATTTTGACTTAATATATGCATTTTGACTTTTCAAATCAAATCAAATCAAATCAAATCAAATCAAATCAAAATATTCTTTATTCAAATAGTCTTTCACAAGATCTTTTGAATCGTCCTTTTCTGCTACCACCGCTTCGGAACGTGTTGTGGCTGTGAAGAAGAAGCGGCGCAAGAAACTCCCTCAGCAACACGAACTGTCTTCTTTTTTTCTGTCTTTTTCTTGTACTCTAGACTATCATTTAACAGCAGTATCAACAACATCACTCTGTATAATACATACAGGGTGATATTGACATATCGTATATAATTTAACCCGAATGTTTCTCATCACCCCACGTGACATTGTACAAAATTTTGAAAAATTCGTGTTGTCTCTTTGGTGCAAAAATTTTGATATATATTTTTTTCAAGATTTTTAGCCAACCTATATTTATATGTGAGTATTTTTCGGCATAGCTGAAGTCCAGTTCATTTCGGGAACTTACCTGAAACGTATTTTTTTTTTCAAATTCATTGGGAGGCAATTAGCAATAGCAGAAATATATAGCATGCTAAGTCTTTAAAAATAACAATTTAGTGATGTTAATTTGAAATAGCAATAATTTCAATCTCTACTGCCCTTCAAATATACACTCATTGGTTTAATATTTTAACACTGAAATAATATACTAGAGGGGGCACTGCAAACAAAATGTCTGTAACAAAATGAAGGGTACCTTCTGTTTCTGTCTGTCACGCCTACGCAGTAATATTATCTTCCCTCTCGCTTCGATGTGTATTATGCACGCACTTTACGCAGAGATTTAGTTCCCGATGTCCGCTCTAGTATAATACCTCAATGTAATTTAAAACGAATTTATTCTCCAACAGACGGAAGGCAAAGACTACAAGATCAGATGGTCCTTGCAAAAATGCTATCCCGTTCTTGCTGAGGTAATAGAGGAACCATACTTTCCAGCAGCCGTACGGGATACTTTGAGGTAATTATTCACTGCTTTGGCGAAAAAGAGTATACTGATTCTTCGTTCTGGGCGACTTCGCTTCACTCAGCCATAGTAATTATAACATAAACATATAAAAATATTTATTGTAAATTTACAAATTATTAATGAACTGTTCTGATTAAACCAACTTGTAAATTTTGTAATAATCCCGACATTGTAAATTGGTTTTAAAAAGAGCAACACTAGAGTTTCTTGCCCGTTCTTCTCTAGCGAAAACAGCTTTCCGACCCGGGTGGTAGATACAAAAATGACTGAATCTAAATGACGTTGAACATTTTAATGGATTCAATAAATTACTTTCATTTTACTAGTTTATTTATAGGCAGTTTCTATAACCTGTGTATCAGCCCATATACGTCCCACTGCAGGGCACGGGCCTCCTCTACAATCGAGAGTACGATTGAGAATGGTTAGGCCATATAGTCCACCACACTTGCCTGGTGCGGGTTGGCAGACTTACATACCATAGAAATAATACATATCGCTATGGCATGCAGGTTTCCTCACGATGTTTTCCTTCACCGTTTTAGTGCGTGGTGATTGACTATCAATACACACATGACTCCGACAAGTCAGAGGTGTGCCCTGGGGTTTCAACCATTTAAATCTGTAACTATAGATTTCAATAGGTCTTTTTATTGTTTTGAATGGTGAGACGAGCATGCCGTTCGCCTGATGGTAAGCAATACGACCGCTCATGAACAGTAGCAGAACCAAACAACATGAATTACAAAGAAATGCTTGATATTCCACTGCGCTCACCATCCTGAGGCATAAGATGTTAAGTCTCAATATGTCCAGTAGTTACTCTGGATACAATGTCCTTCAATCCACAACACAACAGTGTATTGACACTGGTGTTTAGCAGGAGAAATAGACTTTGCGGAATCTACCCAGGCGTCCTCTCACATATGAAAGACCTACCACCAATAACCATGGTAAACTTGGTGGTTTCCAATGTTATCTACTAACAAATATTGTATGTTTTCTTAAGCATGTTAAATAAACGAAAAAAAAATGGTTTTGTTACTGTTCATAGTCAATCACCACGCACTAAAACGGTGAAGGAAAACATCGTGAGGAAACCTGCATACCATAACGATTTATATAAATTTCTATGGTATGTAAGTCCGCCAACCCACACTAGGCCAGCGTGGTGGACTATATGGCCTAACCACTCTCAATTGTACTCTCGATTGTAGAGTAGGCCCGTGCCCTGCAGTGGGACGTATATGGGCTGATACAGTACAGTACTGTTCATAAGCGGTCGTATCGCTTACCATCAGGCGAATGGAATGGTCTTTATTCATAGCAATAAAAACTCAAAATATGATCTCAGTGTGTGGCCAGGACTATACCGGGTATCTCAAGACTGCTACCGAAAACGAAGCCGGGTGGTAGTTTTAGTGACTACAAACACAATGCAACTAAAAATTTGGCTAAGAAACGCGACATTTTTTTAGCATTTTTTAAATATCCTCATTTTTGGGTGGTAAATCCATAGTTTTTGCTAAAATAATGATTTTAACTCTTTTATACCTTAGAGTCCTTATAAGTAAAAGGGTATACACTATTAATTTAGAAAAAAAAATGAATCTACCATCCAAATACGACCATAGGAAAAAAATAACAAAAAAAAAATAGTCGCTTTTTTTTCAACATTTTCTGTTGCAATGTGTCTGAAGCAGGCACCGAAACCGGTATCAAAAATACCGGTATTTTTAATGGTAACCGGTATCCGCCAATTTTATTCGATTCCTAGAATTTAACCGGTATCATACCGGTAACCGAAATAAGGGTTACCTTTATGTTTCATGCGAAGTTCCTTATAAGTCAAAGCGGGGGCAGTGCCTGTGTGTGGTTATACCGCCGTTTGTCTTTACTAAACATTCTGGCACTATACCACACAATTATCTTTATTCATTTCATGAATTTTTCAACAGAATTACCCACCAAAATTGAAATGAACCGTATCCAGCGATATTGTGTAAACAACACGACAAGTATGATTTTTATTTGTTATGCAACAACAACGCATTTTCTTTTGCATTCAAGGTCTTTTTAGGTTACCGGTATTAAAACGGTTCCCGTATATAAGGGTAACCTTTATATTGCGTCATAGCGGTTACCGAAATCTTAAAGGTAACCGAAATTCGTCGATACCGGTACCGTTATGTCGAATGGGTTTCGGTCCCTGGTCTGAAGTCACTAAAACTACCACCCGGCTTCGTTTTCGGTAGCAGTCTTGATATACCCGGTATATGTGACAGTTGGGTGTATTTATTTATTGCAGATTCTTCATAGCTGGGAAGTTGTCGACGTTGCCTCAAGATCTACAATACGAACTGAAGAGATACCCGACACTGTTCTCGTAGTTTTAGTTATTATAATGTTTTGTCTGATTATTTGGTTTTATTTATTTACCTTATAATGCTGACTGTGCGTGGTGGCCTGTTGGTAAACGGACTAGACGCGGCTGCCCACATATTCACGATGGTCGCGGGTTCAAATCCCAGGGCACACCTCTGGCTTTTCGGAGTCATGTGTGTATTGATAATCAATCACCACGCACTAAAACGGTGAAGGAAAACATCGTGAGGAAACCTGCATACCATAGCGATTTATAAGAATTTCTATGGTATGTAAGTCCACCAACCCGCACTAGGCCAGCGTGGTGGACTATATGGCCTAACCACTCTCAATCGTATTCTCGATTGTAGAGTAGGCCCGTGCCCTGCAGTGGGACTAATGCTGACTAGTTTGGAATAAATAGCGATAGCAATCACAAATAGCAAGTTATGTCGTTAATATATAAAATACAGCGTCCGTGGCGCAGTCGGTTATATGCCTGTGAAACGATAGGCCGCGGGTTCGATCCCCGCACCGAGAGAAATGTTTGTGCGGCCCACAAATATTTCTTCCGGGTCTGGGTGTTTGTGAGACCGAAAAGTCTCTCGTAGTTCCTGATACGACACAAGACTCGATCTCAGTGTGGGGTCAGAACTATGTGAATGTTGGGTGTTATTTATTACTTATTAATACTGCACTACACTTGCCGAAGCGTGGACTCCATTCGAGAACACATCTATGATCTGCCTAGTGTTGGATTAAATATCTATAGCAGTCACAAATAGCAAGTTAATGCGAATTTCACAGGTTATATAAATAAGGTATATGCGATTTGCCATTGTAATTCACAAAGCTGATCGACTAACATTTTTATGCGATCTCGTGTATTCTATGAAGGACTGAGATTTTTTACGAATAAATTTAAATAAGAAACTGTACAGTCAATTTTGTGTGTGTAATTTTAGATCTGTATGGAAATACGTGCCTTATATCTGGGAGATGAGGGTCACGTACATAAACTCACGCCTTTTTCCTAGAAGGGGTAGGCAGAAGTGCCAGAGCACCCACATTTCGCCTTGTATCTTCCGTCTCACGATGTGATAGGTGATAGCCTATCGCCATATCGGGCACAAATTCCAGACTAGGCTGATAATTAATAGAAAAATCCAATATCACTTTACCCAACCCGGGATTCGAACCCGAGACCTTAGCTTTGTCAACGTACCGTAGTACAACTGACTTTACTGTATTAACTTTTAAATTATATCGATGAGTAGTACGTATCGAGCCTTAGCTTCTGCTTACCATTAAACTAGGTACCTAATCATAAACATCATAAAGGAAAATGGCCATTTTTACTAAGAAACTCAGCATCGGTGCGAAGATTGTATGCCTCAATGAAACCAATTTTTTTGTGTAGGGAAAAATATATATTTTCAAAAAATATAAACACAATTGCGACCCAGGCTTGGAGTTCTTGGAGACATCAAATTGAAGTCCAATAAAAAAAATGCCTTCAGCTCTGTGAACAAAATGTAAAATGATGATAATTACATTACACCCGGGATAAAACAGGAAAACGTTTAAGGACAAACCATAAAAAATGCTGTAATGAATTTTAAACAGTATCTGTATCGGGAACTACGATATTTTTTACCGTTTTTTTTTTAATTGCATGAATGGCGAGGCGAGCAAGCCGTTCGTTTGATGGTAAACTATACGACCGCTCATGAACAGTAGCAAAACCAAACAGCTTGGCATTCCACTGCGCTCCCCATCTTGAGACATAATACTTATGTTAAGTCAATATGTCCAGTAGTTACTCTGGTTACCATGTCCTTCAATCCGAAACACAACAGTGCATTTCAACTGCTGTTTGACGGGAGAAATAGACATTGCGGTGGTACCCACACCCAGGCAGCCTCTCACATATGAGAGACCTACCACCAGTACATGATATGGATGGGTATTCTCCTTTAGTAAAATTAGTTTTATTTCAACGAGTAACAGCGTTTACGTTAACACTGTCTTATTCGATACAACAAAATTATAAGCATTGACTTACATTCCTAACATTGATATCGATCTGTGATATCTATTACTACTATAGTGATTTGTGGTGATATCGATATTATAATAGAGAAAAATGCTTTGCGTTGCTTTTCAATTCAGGCGTCCTAGGCATTCACCGAATTGCGTCCTTATTTTAAGCTAGTATTGATCGCTTGCACATGCGCAACATGCAAGTATGGGAGACAAAGGAAACATTGATACTAAAAGGCACATAGGGCGGAGTCCTAATTAAATATATCTAATAGTCACATACTGGCGGTAGGTCTCTCATATGTGACAGGCCGCCTGGGTAGGTACCACCGCAATGTCTTTTTCTCCCGACAAAGAGCAGTAAATGCACTGTTGTGTTTTGTTTTGAAGGATATTGTAGCCAGAGTGAAAACTGGACATATTTAGACTTAATATCTTATGTCTCAGGATGGCGAGCGCGGTAGAATACAAAGTATTTCCTTGTAATTCAAGGTGCTGTTTGGTTTTGCTACTGTTTATACATACATACATAATCGTCACGCCTGTATCCCATAGGGGTAGGCAGAGACTATAGACCGTCACTTTGCTCGATCCTGACATACTACTTTCGCTTCATCCACTTTCATCAACGTCTTCATGCTACTGTTTATGAGCGGTCGTATCGCTTACCATCAGGCGAACGGCGGGCTCGTCTCGCTATTGAATGCAATAAAAAATCCCCCAACAGTCACATACATAGTCTGCCACACTAAGATCGAGTCTTGTGTTGTATTAGAAACTACGACAGACTTTTGAGTCTCCCAAACACCCAACTCAAAACCTGTGGATCACACAAATATTTGTCTCGGTGCGGGGTTCGAACCCGCGGCCTCACGTTTCACAGCCGGCGTCTAACCAACTGCGCCACGGAGGCTATCAGAACTGGTGGCCGACGGGGGTGAAAAGTCTTCAAATGAAGATCACATACAATACAAAGCAGTGTCGAAGTTTCATTGACTAATAATATTGAACGTCTATAATGGACAATGTTACATAATGGTTGCATTATGTTACCTGGTGCATGCTTCCAACAAAACGATGTGAAAATCCTTGGAGGCCTGTTTTTTTATTGCCATGAATGCGACACGAGCATGCCGTTCGCCTGATGGTAATCGATACGATCGCTCATGAACAGTAGCAAAACCAAACATGAATTACAAAGCAATGCTTGATATTGCACGGTGCTCGCAATCCTGAGATATAAGAGTTATAGATTATAAAAAAAATGTCTCAGTGCGCTGTGCGGGGGTCGAACCCGCAACGACCGTTTTAGAAGCGGCGAGTACGGATAATCAACTTCAGGGACTGTCTTTAAAATGTGCTCTGGGATTTGAACTCGCGATCTCCGACTTCTGTCATCTGATCCAATTCATGCATAAAGTATATTGTATAGATAAATTCGTCAAGATTCACATTATTTTTTTAAGATTTTGTATGAAGAATATTCAATTTCCATCATAAATAGGTGGTTTTTAAATTTCATTCAACTTACTTTTTAATTTCCTTTAGGCACTAGCGAAGTATGACTGACAAAGGAAATACATATACAGCTGTTGAGTTACTAATTGGAAGGATAATTGCGTAGTACCTATTTTAGAGCCTAATCGATTTTATGAGACCTGCGCAGTCAATATAGAGCCTCTCATTTCTGTTATATTTAACGAATATAGTAGTATGCATTTTGTGAATCTAGGACAGGTGGGTGTAGGTAGATAGTACTTGCAATGTGCAGTCTCCGTGAAATGGAACGGTGTCGTATAATTTTAATGCGTTATCTTGCTCTATTGAATGCCAAATGTTGCTTAAATGGACGTAAATTACATATAATTATAAATAAAACTTCAAATCATTTTAAAAGACTTGGTATTTATTGCTTTTTAGAGTTCTACAACAAATAAAGGGCGTTAAATTTCCGTTCCATTACAAGGTTGTACGGAACATGATTCCTTTGCGCTTTGATAAGAGTAATGTCAAATTGATTTCATATTTGTCAGAATCTCCGTGGAATCGGCGAGCAACAGGTCTCTACCGCGTTTCAGCTTTAGGAATTATTAAAAGGTAAGCACATTTAAAGCGAATTTGATATACACATATATTGTTTGATAACATTAAACAACTAACTAACCCGTAATTAAATTGAAATTGAATTAATTTACAAGAACAACCTTTTTAAGAATCAGTAACTTTTTTTATTAACTTTTTATTTGTTGCTGTGTGATAAAATTAGTACCATTTTATTTATTTACTACTGTGCGTTATAGTTTTGATCAAAGTTAAATCATAACTTTTGTAGTGTGTAATTGCCAGATTAGAATTAATACAAATAAAAGCCTTAAATACTTTGTTTTAATTATTTTATATCTTATATATAAAAACTTTGCATATTTTATTGTGTAAATTACATGTTAAATCTTTGTGAAGTTTTTCAATTATTATTCTCAAAAAATATTGCTTCTGCGATATAACTTTTTTTGCCACTTATGTCTAAGCATTCTATCGGTCATGTTTTAATTTTTAGTTAAAATACAAACGCGAATGAGTCTTCATTTCTTACAATTTTCGGTTTAAAAAAAAACACTAAGGATTGCCTCAGTGGCATATTTGTATTATGGTACAGTTACAACTCTTAGGTCTCGGGTTTGAATCCTGAGACAGGCAAAGTGTTTACTGGATTTTACTGTTCATTATCAGCCCAGTGTCAGGAATTTGTGCCTGATATTGCAATAGACTTGCTCCCTACCACATCGTGAGATGATACATACAAGGCGAAATGTGGGCACCCTGGCACCTAAGCCTACCCCTTCTGGCAAAAAGGTGTGAGTTTGTGTATATATTATTGTAAAAAAATACAGTTTGTAAGAGATAAAAAAATACTTGGTTTTTATTTCAATCCTCCATTGGGGATAGATAATTTTAAACTATTAAACAAAGCTTCAATATTATATTTTGATAGTTTTGTATTGTAATATACAGAGTGAATTATTCATAGTGGGTGTGGTCATTTCTGATATGTGGTAGCAAATAAAGGTATACTTCTAGGATTTATGATTCCAATTTTACAAAACTAAAACTGAATACATGGATTATTGAAAAAACAATAGCAAAGAATTAAACCTAATGATTATAAGTAGGTTATTTTTGAATAAACAATATTCTTATCAAGAAATCGAACTCAATGATTAAAAGTGTGTTATTTTAGTTTTTTTTATAATCTTTATTCTTAGCGAGGAATCAAACTATACCGGGTATCTCAAGACTGCTACCGAAAACGAAGCCGGGTGGTAGTTTTAGTAACTACAAACACAATGCATCTAAAAATTTCGCAAAGAAACGCGACAATTATTTTTTATGATTTTTTAAATATCGTCATTTTTGGGTGGTAAATCCATAGTTTTTGCTAAAATAATAATTTAAACTCTTTTATACCTTAGATTATTTATAAATAAAAGGGTATACACTATTATTTTAGGAAAAAATGTATTTACCACCCAAATATGGTCAAAGGAAAAAAATAACCAAAAAAAAATTGTCGCTTTTTTTTGCAACTTTTTCTGTTGCATTGTGTCTGAAGTCGCTTAAACTACCACCCGGCTTCGTTTTCGGTAGCAGTCTTGAGATACCCTGTATATTACTACACCATTCAATTATTTTGCTCATAAGGATTTTGATATAATTATGACAAACTTAAATATGGTGTAATTTTTACCATATTAATATTTTTTGCATTATCATATTGTTAGTTATATCTCTCATTTCAATGTTAAAAATAATAGACCAAAAGTCTTATTCATAGACACTAGACATATATAGAATGTGGGGATTATGGAAGGGATAGGAGAGGGGCGGGGAGGGGAGTGAGGGATTTGAGGGGGGGATGGAGTGGGGAAAGGGGGGAAGGAGAGGTTAAAGATGGGGAGGGGATGGTGAGGTTAGGGGCGGGGTTAATGATGATTTTTATAGTGTATACTATAAATTCCTGTATAATTAAAGGGGAATTCCTATTTTACTATGGAACATAGTATCGATGTTAAGATTTTTGTGCCTCGATGGAACCTACTTTTTTGTGTAGAGAAAAATATATATGTATTTTCAAGATAGATAAACATAATTGAGACCCAGGCTTGGAGTTCTTGGAGAATTTAATAATTTAATTTTTTAATATATAATAATAATAATAATTTCCTCACTTTGTCTCCCTAACCGCCGGTGGCTTGGGTCTTGAGCCTCACCACCGGAGGGTAAATAAATTATTTTTTATATTTTTATATGTATATTTTTTTGTAATTTATATATGTAAAATAGAAAAAATATGTTAAATAAAATAAAGAGAATAATAATTAATTTGAAGTGCAGTAAACTTTTGTTTTTGTCCCGCGGCTCTGTGAACAAAATGTGATAATAATAACTTTATTTTATAAAATCTGTCGCCGGGGATAAAAATTAAAACATGGAAACATTTAAGGACAAAAATGAAATCTGTATCAGCCCATATACGTCTCACTGCAGGGCACGGGCCTACTCTACAATCGAGAGTAGGATTGAGAGTGGTTAGGCCATATCATGACCACTCTCACAAATGAAATGCCATACTAAATTTTCAACAGTATCGGTATCGACGAAAGTAATAAATTAATATAGAAAACACTAAGTATAGAAAATATTTTGTATACTGGGTATCTCAAGACTGCTACCGAAAACGAAGCCGGGTGGTAGTTTTAGTGACTACAAATATAATGCAACTAAACTAAACTTTTTATGATTTTTTAAATATCGTCATTTTTGGGCGGTAAATCCATAGTTTTTGCTAAAATGATAATTTAAACTCTTTTATTCCTTAGAGTATTTATAAATAAAAGGGTATACACTATTATTTTAAGAAAAAAAAATGCATGTACCACCCAAATCTGGTCATCATGGAAAAAATAACAAAAAAAAATTGTCTCTTTTTTTGCAACTTTTCTGTTGCATTGTGTCTGAACTCGCTTAAACTACCACCCGGCTTCGTTTTCGGTAGCAGTCTTGACATACCCTGTATAGAGATTCAGTGCTACGTGTATTGACTTGTCATAAGAGCTCTTTAATTGCCTACTGACCATTTATTGTTTCTCTCTCTTCAACACAGGTGTTCCAGTTTTGTATAAAACCCCCTACAAAGATCTCCAGTTCTATTTGCAAGCGTCCTTCGCCCATCAATTTGCCACTTTAACCAGGTAACCTTTATTTTTTATTGCAATGAATTTGCAATAGGCATGACGAATTATTTTAAAATCATGTTTTATAATATAGATACACATTTATTATATACGAAATAATCTATATTTCAAGAATTAACAAAGGTTTAACACAGTTTTAAGCCATTTTTCTAATAATCTTTCAATAGTGCATAGAAAAAGCTAGTAGGTGTCATGGCATCCGTTATAACGTCATCACTAGGTAAACATGTCATTGTGTCTATGCGAAGCGAAGAAAGTTAACGAAACAAAACATATTTCGTTTGATAAAAATTAATTCTAAAGTCTATAAGTGGTTCCGGTAAAGTTCACATTCCACATTTCTAAAGAAATTGGTAATGTTTACGGCAGGTTTACATAGGCGTGACGTCATGCGTCGTGGCTAGCGTTTCTGTCAAAATGGCCGATTGCCATATATTGTACTTTTATTTTATTGAAAATCTTATTAATCTCCAATTCTGGATTATAACTAAAACATCGTTTTAAACCCTTCTGATATATTTTTTCCCCCTAACATCATAAACTATTTGATATTTTGATACTGTCGTCACGCCTATTGTCTGGGGGGTTTCTCTGTCCGCCACGATGACGAAAATTGAAAATGGCACGTAAAACTAGGGGCTTACTCTATAAAAACGATACGAACGTCGAATGTTTTTGATGTTCGATGTCCGGTGTAAGATATAAGATTTCCACTTCAAAAAATCTATACTATTCTCTATTATACTTATTATTTTCTCCGAACTTAGTCTATGGTTGCGACGTACGATAAAAGAATCTAACATTTTGTGGAGTATCTAGGCACATTAGTGAAGTTTTATGTACGGCGTGCGAACATTCGAAGTTCGTGTCGTTTTTATAGTAGCAGTTCTTATTATCTCTTTCTCCAGCCACAGGTAATCCATTGTTGAAGACAAGCTTCCGAAAGGGATCTCCATTCCGACCTCTTGCAAGCGGTCGGCACCAAGCAACTTCCTGTAACAACCAGGTAGATAATACAGGACATATCTAGAAAACAGAAAACGAAGCCGGGTAATAAAACTTTTGCAAAAACACGCGATTATATAATATTTTTTGTATTTTTTCTTATCGTCGTATTTGGGTGGTAAATACAAAGTTATTCCTAAAAATAATGTACAGAATTGTATTTTTAAAGAAGCTATGTTATGCAATGGTTTAAATTGTTATTTTAATTAAAACAGTAGATTTACCACCCAAAAATTTAAATAATTTAAACATCACAAAAAAATTGTCGCGTTATTTTTGTTGCATTGTGGCTATTGTGACTAACGCTCAGCTTCGTTTTCGGTTGCAGTACTGATATGCTCTGTAAATGAAAAATTAAATTGAAATAAAAAACATCTAAATTTTACAAAACAAAGTTATTTATAGTAATTTTTATTTTTGACAGTCTCCGTGGCACTGTCGATTAGACGCCGCATGTGAAACGAGATGCCGCAGTTTCGATCCCCGCAACGAAAGAAATGTTTGTGCGGCCCACAAATATTTCATTCTGGCCTGGGTGTTTGTGAGACCGAAATAACTCTCGTAGTTTTTGATACCTACGACACAAGACTCGATCTTAATGTGGGGTTAGGACTATGTATGTGACTGTTGGGTGTATCCTTAGTCCTTACTAATCTCAAAAAGGGCAAAGTTTGTGAGTTACATCCACATGTATGGATGTTTGTTACTCTTTCACACAAACACGGCCCGGCCGATTTTGATGAAATTTGGTATAGTGATAGCTGACTCCCTGGATTGACACATAGGTTATAGTTTTTATCCCGATAAATGTAGTGTTCCCGTAAGACGTATCAGGAAACCATTTTTTTATTACATTGAATGGCGAGACGAGCATGCCGTTCGC
This sequence comes from Hyles vespertilio, assembly GCA_009982885.2. Taxonomy (NCBI): domain Eukaryota; kingdom Metazoa; phylum Arthropoda; class Insecta; order Lepidoptera; family Sphingidae; genus Hyles; species Hyles vespertilio. Next base: position 8,338,124 of record CM042829.1, read on the forward strand.
CTGATGGTAAGTGATGCGACCGCTCATGAACAGTAGCGAAACCAAACAACACCTTGAATTACAAAGCAATGCTTGGCATTCCACTGCGCTCGCCATCCTGAGACACAAGATGTTAAGTCACAATATGTCCAGTAGTTACTCTGGCTACAATGTCCTTCAATTCGAAACACAACAGTGCATTTAAACTGCTGTTTGACGGGAGAAATAGACATTGCGGTGGGACCCACCCAGGCAGCCTCTCACATATGAGAAACCTACCACCAGTTTTTGTGATGTTTAAATATACGAACTTTTCACTCTATCAAATTCAAATAGTTGGTACGGGTTAGGAGAGGACAGGATTGAATGCTTCTCGTCATTAGACTGAATGAGGCGGGACACAACGGGATATAAGGGAAAATATAGTCGATGGTGCGCGAGAATCATAGAAAGTACGCGAAATAATATGCTGTTGATGTGGACTGAACTCAAAAACTATTTGCACTCGTAAATTAGTTATAATATTCATTTTATTTTAACTGTCCTAAGCTTATATTGCAGCGACAGTGTATTTTTTTACTCCAGAAGGGGTAGTAACAAAACTTCTCTCCACAATGGGCCCGCTCATCCACCTGCGCTTTGGCGGCGGAGCTGAACTCCTGTTCAACGGCATCAAGGAGTGGGAGGTGGAGCTTCCCGACCTGAAGACCTTCGTACCAGGCACCACTAGGCTATACTGGTCTATGAAGGACTTTATACTGTGGATAAAAGAGAATATATTGAGGGAACGGCCGAAGCTATTTATGCAGGTATTTTTTTATTAGTTTCATCCCTTACGCCTGAATTATTGAACGCAACTTATATACAGGGTATATGGAGAGTGCTACCGAAAACGAAGCCGGGTGGTAGTTTTAGTGACTACAAACACAATGCAGCTGAATTTGTGCAAACAAATGTGACGTTACTTTTTTTTCTATCGTCTTATTAATGTGGTAAATACATAATTTCTTCTTAAATGATAGTGTACACCCTTTTAGTTTTAAAAACGGTATGGTATGCAAGGCATCAAATTATTATTTTGGCAAAAACTATGGATTTACCACCCAAACTCGACGATATTTAAAAAAATAATAAAACAAAATTGCCACGTCTTTTAGGGAAATTTTTAGTTGCATTGTGTTTGTAGTCAATAAATCTACCACCCGGCTTCGTTTTCGGTCGCAGTCTTGATATACCCGGTATATAGATACAGGGTCCGGAACAAAATCACATTACTTATACCGGGTATCTCAAGACTGCTACCGAAAACGAAGCCGGGTGGTAGTTTTAGTGACTACAAACACAATGCAATTAAAAATTTCGCAAAGAAACGCGACAATGATTTTTTATGATTTTTTAAATATCGTCATTTTTGGGTGGTAAATCCATAGTTTTTGCTAAAATAATAATTTAAACACTTATACCTTAGATTATTTATAAATAAAAGGGTATACACTATTATTTTAGGAAAAAATGTATTTACCACCCAAATATGGTCATAGGAAAAAAATAACAAAAAAAAATTATCGCTTTTTTTTGCAATTTTTTCTGTTGCATTGTGTCTGAAGTCGCTTTAACTACCACCCGGCTTCGTTTTCGGTAGCAGTCTTGATATACCCTGTATTTTATTAATAAATATATTTAAAAAAAAGTATACAATTAGTAACAAAATGCTATCAATAATAAAATAAAAACCAAAAAATGTTGAAAATTACGGTCCTTCAAGTACCTAATTAAGTTTTAAATATTAAAATCAACACGAAAAATGCTTTCGGAGAGTGAATAAAAATTCGGCTTCGTTTTCGGTAGCAGTCTTGATATACCCTGTATATATGGATTCCGAACTACGAGATGTAGCAAAAAATCTTAAATTATAATTAACTTCAGGTAACAATAAACCTCATTCCTTTAAATAAAGATTTATTAAGGTTTGGACTGGTGCTCTTATTTCTCATGCCTTTTCTTACGCCATTCTTATAATCTAGTGTATATTGATTGATCGAAGCCTGAATGATTGTTCATTTGGGCGCGATTTTGAATCACTTTTCATTTTGAATTTTCAATGAAATGATTCATTGAAACTGTAGATTTGTCGATGACCGTTGATAATACGCAAATTTTATCAGATTATCCTATTTCAAATTTGCAAAATTGAAATGATAATGGACACCCTTTCATTTTAAAGACTCTATCGCCCGAATACTGGAACGCCATTCAAATAATAAGTTGCTCTTAATAGCGCACGGCCCACTTAGCCAGTACATTTAAGCGGGATTAACGTAATTAAGCGAAACTTATATGTAAGTTGCGTTCCAGTATTCGGGCATATGGTACGCAAGGCTTTAAATTATGATATTAGCAAAAGCCATGGATTTACCAACCAAACTCGACACCTAAAAAATTATAAAAAAATTGTCGCGTTTCTTTCCGATTTTTTTTAGTTATATTCATTAAGAAAATATACTAGAAGGGACATTGCATACAATTTTTTTGTAACATAATGAACGGCACCGTACCGCTCCTTTCTATTTCTGTCTCTGTCACGCCTACGCAGTAACATTATCTTCCCTCTCGCTTCACTATGTACTGTGCACGCACCATATGCAGAGATTTTGTAATAATATGATAATACCTCAATGGTTATATTGTGTTTGCAGTCACTAACGGCTGTTCTCTATATCCTATATATCTTCAACAAACGGTGAAAATGGCTACCATTACTATGCCGATACAATTATACGCTTCATAAAACAAAGATAGACCTATACAGGGTATCTCAAGACTGCTACCGAAAACGAAGCCGGGTGGTAGTTTAAGCGACTTCAGACACAATGCAACAGAAAATGTTGCAAAAAAAAGCGACAATTTTTTTTTGTTATTTTTTTCCTATGGCCATATTTGGGTGGTAAATACATTTTTTCCTAAAATAATAGTATATACCCTTTTATTTATAAATACTCTAAGGTATAAAAGAGTATAAATTATTACTTTAGTCAAAACTGGATTTACCACCGAAAAATGACGACATTTAAAAATTCATAAAAAAATATTGTCCCGTTCCTTTGCGAAATTTTTAGTTGCATTGTGTTTGTAGTCACTAAAACTACCACCCGGCTTCGTTTTCGGTAGCAGTCTTGAGATACCCAGTATATTATGTATATTAGCTTACAACTTCAGAAGTAAATATTATATCCTCTTGTTTTTCAGAATGGAACAGTGCGACCAGGTATCTTGGTGTTAATTAATGACGAAGATTGGGAATTAGTCGGCGAGCTAGAATATTCTCTTAGCAGTAATGATACTGTAACCTTCATATCGACGCTTCATGGCGGTTAAATTACTAAATATAAATAAATAAACCGGGAGTGCCGGCAGAAGTGAAAACTTGATTATTAACGTTGAGCATGTTTGATATTTTGGAATGGTTGGGGAATAATTTTGCACCAATTGCTTTATCAGTATAAAAGTACTATCATTTATGTGGTAGAATACAATATTCATTTATTGCGCTATCGTACACAAACATGACAATTTATATTACATTAAAAATTTAACACTTTAAAACTATTACAATTATTTTACATTAAAAAGTTTATCTCTCCGAAAAATCAACTTTCATCCATAATTTCAACGACTTTTTCACCATCATCATTACCAGAACTATCATCGCCAATCTCTAAAACTGATACGATAGGTTTATGGTAGCTGAAGTAAGAAACGAACAGTTTTGATTCGAACCTATTTAAATGTCTAATAAAGACCGCATCAATAGTAGTTTTGTATTTCGTTGTGCTAAGATTGCGATCATTCGACATAGTTAAACCAAATTCATTATTTAAAAATTCAATTAATAGTTGATTTTTATCGTCTGCGAAGTTTATGTTGAAATCTCCACTCAAAATCATTGGCAATTCATCAAAGCTTTATAAACTGACAGCTAACTGACAGCTGTCTACTCTCCATCCGTCCTACGCTTTTTCGATCAGGTCACGTGTCCTGACGCGAGTTTAAGATTTTATACCCATTACAGAAAAAGTGCTCAACGCCGCTAAAGAAGTTTTCACTTCAATAAGTATATACATAAATAATTAATAAATATATACGTTATTGTATCTTAGATTCAAGCCAGTGTTATATACGCAAGACAAATCGTATATAATATGTTATAAAGACGCAGGAAAGCGATTTTGTCGTATCTCAAAAAATGGGTATATTCGTTTTGTATATTATTTAATTCATTAAAAAAACCGCGTTGAATTTCCTCGTGAAAATGTAATGTTTTATTTTAAAATGTTATAATATTATTAAAGAAATGGTATTCCTAAGTTTTCTAGTTTAGAGGTTATTCGTGTTTTAAATATTTTTTTTATTCTGGTGTAAAATTGCTTTTCGAGATACGACAAAATCGCTTTCCTGCGTCGATATATACCTTTGTAAACCATTGCATTGCAATTCTTGTATATTAAAATTGTTAATTTAAGTGTTTTTAAGTGATTTTTTTATTGTTTTTATGAATTTGGAACATAAATGTGTAGTAAGTAATTATGTTGTTAAGTAAAGTTACACACTTTAAGTGATATGTATACTGTATTTAAGTATTTGGCACTAAAAATGTATGATAAGTAGTTATGTACCAATCTCCTAACGAAAATATATTGTATTTGTCATAAATTATCTAAGTGTGTTGTTCCATTGAGATATACTAGAGGGGACACTGCAAACAAAATGTTTGTAACAAAATGAACGGTACCGTACCGCTTCTTATATTTCTGTCTCTGTCTCGCCTACACAGTAACATTATCTTCTCTCTCACTTCACTGTGTATCCGTGTGCCCGCACAATACGCAGGGATATTGTTCCTGATGTCCGCTCTAGTATAATACCTCAATGTATTTAACGCTTTGTTTGAGATGTTTTCATAATAAAGAAGCATTTAAACTCTTAATGTAATAATATTAACATGTCTAATATAATAAACTGAAGGGAGAAAAACTATTTGTATTATTTTGTCAAATCAATCCAAAGTAAAAGAGAGGCAAAACAAAGCTAGTGACGTCACAATTCTTATTGTCCTTTACAGTGAACTAGTGTGAAAGAGACGGTAAGATGCCACCAGTCTATCTGTATCAGCCCATATACGTCCCAGTGCAAGGCACGAACCTCCTCTACAATCAAGAGTACGATTGAGAGTGGTTAGGCCATATCCACCACGCTAGCCTAGTGCGGGTTGGCGGACTTACATACCATAGAAATTCTTATAAATCGCTATGGTATGCAGGTTTCCTCACGATGTTTTCCTTTACCGTTTTAGTGCGTGGTGATTGACTATTAATTTCACCAGTTACTATCCCATTTTGTACCAAATTTCAAGATTCTGAATTTACTGGAACCACCCGAAGATTTTGATTCCTTAGCGAGTTTCAAAATATGCAGCTTAAATTGCTGACCTGAGTCATCATCATCTCAGCCACAGGAAGTCCACTGCTGAACATAGGCCTCCCCCAAGGATCTCCACAGTGACCTGTTGCTGTCGGCCTGCATCCAGCGACTTCCTGCAACCTTAGCCAGATCGTCCGTCCACCTTGTAGGCGGGCGTCCGACATTTCGCTTGCCATAAATCTGAGTATTTGATATAAAATTCAATTTAATACCTCTACGTGTTCATGAGGAAAGGGGTAGTAAGTTTGAAATTATTCAAAATAGTCTTAGATTTTTTTAAACTTAGACGCCTATATCTTTTGATTGCGTTGGCTTGGAAGTTAGATATTTGTACAGCTCGTTGTATTTTCGCTTTACCTGATTTAACTATTATAATTTAAGTTTATGTGGTTGATTATTTTTTTATGCATAAGGGGGATAGTAACTACTGGACATATTGAGACCCAACATCCCATGTCTTAGTGTAAGGATGGCGCTCCGTGGGTCCTTTTTAAAAAAACACTTTTCACTTGCTAAAATTATTTAATAGAAACGGACTTTACAATTAAATATGAATATATCGATAGTACGGACAATGTGTAAGTGCTCGGCGGCTCTAAAACACACATATATATACCCTAGGCTCGAGCACATGGTCAAAAGAGGAATATTGCATACAGTGCACTTTTATAATGGAAAAATTGATTATAACATCTCCCCCCTTTTGACGGAGTTATATCTTTTAAATAAAGATTAACGTAGAAACTTAGTAGAAGATTAAAATTCAAAAAAATTCTAATCAACAATAAAAGTAAATTTAAATATCCAATATAATTTCAATTTAATATAAAAGAAAATTAAAATTCAAAAATTCTGATCAACATTAATAAAAGTAACTTTAAATATTCAACATAATTTCAATTAAATATAAAAGAAAATTAAAATTCAAAAATTCTGAACACCATTAATAAAAGTAAATTTGAACATTCAACATAATTTCAATTTAATATAAAAATTATAGTCATTAGTAGTAAAAAGTAAATTTAAATATATTCAATATGATTTCATTTTAATATAACATTTTTTTTAAGTAACTGAAGGTTAGAAAATTATATAGAAATAAAACAATGCCAATTTTCTAAATCAGTAAATTAATTATACAAATTAAAATTGAATAGCTATCATAAATCGATTAATTCTAAAGTAAATATTTCTAAGTCCCATGATAGAAATTAATAACATTTAAATTATTCAAAAATTAGTTAAGTTCCTGTTAGATCCTTCAAATTGTCTAAACATAACTCTATTTTTACCCTTATTAATTTCTATTTCTGGCAGACTCTTGATTGACTTCTTGTCGCATTCTATTTCATCTGTGAAATCGGACATTTCAATAGAAGTACTGACCTTTGTACTTATTTCGTCTTTTCTCTTATTATAGCATTGATTAAATATTTGAATGCAACAAGATGTACTTTTACAATTAGTACAGCATGTTTTATATAGTTTGCACACAATATAAATAAAAATAATCGAAATACATATGTAAGTCATTGCAGAATAATAACTTCCGTATTTAACAATGTGAGATTGATTTTCACTTTGACGGATTTGATTTTCTAGATGGTCTAATTTATGAGAGGCTAATTTCAATGTCTCTAAATCAACATTTATCAAAGTAATTGGTGACAGTGAGTGGTAACTTTCATTTATAATTTTATATTTGCAACAATCATCCTCAATTATATTGTAATTAATTGTTAACTGGCTCGGTAAAACGGTTTTATAGTTATGAGGTGAATAAAACTGTAGAGTTTGAAAATATGCTATACAATCATTCTCTAACGACAAAATGCCAGTTCCTTGCAACGTGTAATCGGAAATTTCGTTATTACATTTTATCGTCAACTTATTTTGTTTAGATTGTACATAAATGTATTTACCATCATTAAGCTTCTGCCAAACATTAACATTACCATATATCAATTTATAATCACAAATTTCAGGACGTGACAAGGTAACTTCCGTCACGAGTTTCGTTTCACAAGTGGGATTGTTGACTGTTGATAAAATTCCAGTTAAAGGACAAATAATATATTCGTTGTTTACATTCTTACAATTTTCTATGCTATCTAATAGAGTATAACTTAGTCTATCATCCGTTACGGCAATATATAATTTAGAGGGATGAATTAAAACATATGTTTGAAAATGTTTTTCTTCATGTGGTATAGGTAATGGAAGATTTTATAAACATTTAACTTTAATGGATTAATTAATGGTATTTTAACCACAAATACTAACTTATTGTTATAAAAATAAGAAGTTGATGACGATAGATCCATAATAGTATGAATGTTTTGTAATGATAAAGTAACAGGAAATTCTGTGTTTCTTTTAGTCACACTTTTGGAGAGTTCCTCATATAACTTAGTTGGTGTAATAATATAAGGATGTAATATATTGGCCTTTGCGAATAATATTGCGTTTAAGATAGTATCTAGTATATTAGATATTGACAATAGAGATCCTTCAATAACATTTAAAATTGAATTAATTCTTTCTGCATTAATTAACTTTGTGTGCGTCTTATAATTTTCAGAAAATATGAAATCTAATTTTTCTATCTGTTTATTTAGTTTAATCTCATTATTATTTAGTTTTTGAATAGATACATTAAAAGTGTTAATAGTTGATTGTACAATATGAATATTATCTTTCATCATAGAATATATTTCATGTTCATTATGCTGACATACTGTAATAGCGTCGTCGTATTTTCTGGCGTCGTCAGCGTCCAGAGTTCCAAAGAAAAATTTAAGGATTTCGCCACCGAACTCAAGTGCTCGTTTGCGTAATTTCGATGGATTTTCAACAATGAGATGCGAAAGAGATTCGTATTTTATATTATTAGCATTTATTAATATTTCCAAAGGATTAATAGTATCCTTACAATCAAATTCATGTCGGCGTAATTTTGAGCCTTGTCGCAAAATAAGGAAATGCTTTTAATAGATTTCTCAATTTTTTCTAGATATGGCTTTATAGGTAGAAATTCTAAATAGGTAACTACATTCCAGTAGTCGTCATAAAAGTAAGCAATAGAGGTAGGGTCGAAATATATTCCTGGGCCATGTGATATAGGTTCAACGGGTTTCGAAAGAAATAGTCCCGGATTAAGTAGAAATCTGAAACAATAACAGTAAAAGTGATATTATGCGGGCTTGATTTCATTAATATGGTACTTTATGTGTTTTCGGTTAATAGAGAGAGTCACATTATTTTACCCGTGTGTTTTAATAATTTTATAAGGGCCTTTCCAGACAGGTGATAGAGCTTTGCGTAGCCTGTGATGATGTTTTAAATATACCATATCACCAGATTTGTAACTCTTTTCGCGAGATGTAGAATCATAATACTTTTTAGACGACTCTTTACTTTTATTCATGTGTTCAATAGCTTTTTCACGAGAGTATTTCATTCTATACTGCAAAGCACGAATATATTCTTGGTATGTAGTATTGTCACTAGACCCATAAACGCTACTAGGAATAAATGGTTTATAGCCGTATAACAACTCGAAGGGTGTGTATTGGGTAGTGCAATGCGGAGTCGTGTTATATGATAGGATAGCGGTTGCTAGATAGCAATGCCAATCATCTTGATTATCATTAATAAAAGATCTTAAATATTCCTTGAGGGTTGCATGTGATCTTTCGCGAGCACCATTAGTTTGGGGATGATACGGTGTAGAAAATATTTTTTTTACCTTAAGAATATCTGTTAGTTGTTTGAATAGCTCGGAAGTAAAACAAGTGCCTTGGTCTGTCAAGATCGTTTTACAGAACCCAAATAATGAAAAGAAATGGATGAGGTTGCGTGCGACTTCATCTGTTGTCGACGTTATCATCGGATAAGCACATGAGAATTTTGTCAGGTCATCCTGGAGAGTTAAAATGTATTTAAATTTCTGGAGACCTGCTTCGGGTAAGGTACCTACAATATCAAGAGCTAATCTTTCAAACGGTTTGGTACTTGTAGAAGTTATGACCATAGGTGCTTTATTTGAAGCACGTAATGGTTTATTAATTTGACATAGTTTGCAATATTTTACAAAACGGTCTATGTCTGAGCGCATCGTTTTCCAGTAATAAGAAGCCTTAATGCGATTATACATGCGCTTAATACCTGGGTGGCCAGCTATTGTGGTCCCGTGGTTTTCCTTGAGAATATTTGGGATTTCAGAAGGGGTAGGATAAAGTATTTGATTTTTATAAATATGAACTTTTATACCAGAATCGTGAAAAACAAATGAAATCATGTTGTATACTTTTGTGTAATTTATCTTACTAAACGGTTCAGAAAAATCAGAAATTGCTAATTCTTTATCATAATTCTCAATTTGAGTAATTTTTTTCCTTAGTTCTACTAGTAAATTGTAAATAGTTTTATAACTTGTTTCATCGAAATGATGAACCTTAGTGTATAGGAAATAAAGTCGTTTATTTTTAGTAGTAACTAATTGTATAGTGTCAGGTTCGCGTTCACCTGCTCGGAATTCAGTGACATCATCTAAAATGGATAATAATTGTTCGCAATGTGGCATAGAGTAGTCTAAGTCTAGAGAAACCGGACAAGCAACTGTCTTTTGTTTAGCCAAATGAAGACCTACGCCGTGTTCTTCAATTTGAGTATCGCAATTAGGGAGAGTTTTAAGGAATTGTTTTTTAAAATATTCTTCATAAGTAGTAAAACTATCTGGTTTTGAACGGGTTATGACATTTACTGGGTAACGAGATAAGGCATCGACATTGCAATTTATTCTACCTGGTTTGTAAACAATCTCATAGTCGTACTCTTCTAATTTAAGTCGCCATCTAAGTAAACGTCCACCTGGATCCTTAGCGTTAAATAACCAAGTGAGAGGACGATGATCCGTTACGATTTTGAATTTATAACCATAGATGTAGGGACGGAATGTGTTAATACCGAACAATATAGCAAGAAGTTCCTTTTCGGTTGTCGAATAATTTCCTTCTTGTTTGTTTAGAGTGCGAGAAGCAAAAGCAATAGGCTTGTCTTTACCGACTTCACCTTGTGACAATATCGCGCCTACGGCATAGTTAGAGGCATCAGTTGTAACTACAAAAGGTTTCGTAAAATCGGGGTATTGCAACAAAGGGGCTGACATTAGTTTTTGCTTCAGAGTGTTGAAAGCATGCTCTTGTTCATGAGACCAATGAAAATTTACGTCCTTTTTTAATAAGGTTGTTAAAGGTTTTGTTAGGTGAGAGAAGTTCTCAATAAAACGACGATAATAACCTGTTAGTCCTAAGAATGATTTAACGTCTTTAGGATTTTTTGGTGCAGGAAATTCAGATATGGCCTTGACCTTATCAGGGTTAGGCATAACACCGTTATCTGTTATAATATGTCCTAAATAAGCTACTTCACGACGGGGAAATTCGCACTTATCGGGCTGTAATTTTAAATTTGCCTCTCTGAATCTTGAAAATATCAGGTTAAGTTTATGCATATGAGATTCAAGGTTATGAGAATAAACTATGCAATCATCTAAATATACATAACAGTGAAGACCTTGTAATCCTGACAGTACTAAATTCATGACCCTTTGAAAAGTAGAAGGTGCATTTTTTAATCCAAATGGCATTCGTGTAAATTCGTAATGCCCTGATATGCCATTTGTGGTAACGCTAAATCCTGTTTTTTCAGTATCTTTGGGGTCCAAACACAGCTGATGAAATCCAGATGCTAAATCAAGTGTACTAAAATATTTTGAATGACCTAGTTGATCTAAAATATCTGTTATGAGAGGTAAAGGATAAACTTCAGAAACGGTGACATCGTTTAATCGCCTATAATCAATGACTATTCGCCATTTTTGTTGTCCTGAAGCATCAAGCTTTTTGGGTACTACCCAGACGGGTGCATTCCAAGGTGAAATTGAGGGACGAATTATGTTTTGGTCAAGCATTTTTCTAATTTGCTTTTCAACTTCATCTTTATGTACTTCTGGAAAACGATATGATTTTACATGAATAGGAGCTGAATCCCCAGTATTAATTGAATGTTTAATTACATCAGTATGAGTCAAGAATTCGCCTTCGAGGTGAAATATATCAGTATATTTTGAAATACAGTTCATCAATGCTTTCCTTTCTTGCTGGTTTAAATGAGAACATCGAATTTGCTCAAGAACTTTTTTTGATCGGTCAACGTTTAAAGTATTTAAATTATGTACAAACTCTTGATGACGATCATCAAGACTAGGGGAAGGCGATTCAAAAGGGGTTAATTGAACTTGAAAATCATCAATTTCGACTTGATTTTCGGTGGTATTTAAGACTGTTACGTTAACCCTCTTATTAGGCTTTATATTCACTATACAATTTGCAAAAAACACGCCTTCACAAATTTTTTGGTCAAGTATTAAAGCATGTTGTGCATCAAATATTTCTATTACATTAGCGATAGGACATTCAATTACCATTTCCGACCGCGGCGGTATAATATAAGATTTTTTACTAAAACAAATAGGTATTTCGTGACCTTGAACATTAAGGGTGCTAGTTGAATATTGAACATCAATTTTGAAATATTGAATAAAATCGTTTCCAATAATTCCATCAAAATATAAATTAATTGTGTCGTTGATAGCATGAAATATGTAATCAAATACTATTTTCTTCGAAGTTGAAATCTGATGCGCAAAATGAATATCAATGGATCCGAGTGATTCACAGTAACTATCATTGTCACTTAAACCCTTAATTTTTATAGTCTCGGTTCCAAGCACTGGTTGTTTTGGAAGACTCGAAAGTTTGACAATAGAAATCATAGAACCAGTGTCGATTAGAAAGCACAAGGGCTTGTCGTTATAATTAGTTTTTAAATAGACATGAGGGAGAGATACATTATTATTAATATTATTAATTGTAAACATTTTATCATGCGTAAAATCCCTAGAAATATTATAACTCGGCGTATCAATCCGAGGTGAGGGATTATGTCCCATTCTATAAAGATTAGAATTGGATATATTTAATTTATTTTTTAATTGAGAGTCCTCATGTTTGCTAACCTGCGTTAAACGAGATTTAGGAACACAGGGTGTAATTTTTAAATGTTGGTTAACCTGCGCTGAAGAGAATTTAGGAACGCAGGGTGAATGATTTCGAATATGGGAAAATTTAGAAAGGGTTTTCGTGTCATTTAAATTTTCATATTTTGGTTTCGGCAGACACGGAACCGAAACCGAATTTAGTTTAAAGTACTATGTTCGGCTAATGAAGATGAATCAATAATATTTACATTAGCGCGGTTATTGTCTGTCATATGACTCGGCATCGGTGCGGATGCACCGGATAGTGTTGGCTTGCGTGGAATGTCGCGTGTTTGATTATTTTTATATTTGAGTTTGCGACATTCGCCAATTAGATGTCCGCGATTTTTGCAATATGCACATAATTTATTCGGGTCAAAGTTTGAATTGTTGAATCTACGATTATTGTAATTCAAATTATTATTGTGACTATTGTTTGAATTGGAATTAATATGATGAAAATTAGGAGAACTATGTTTAGATTTATTTCTATAACACTCAACAGCTATATGACCACTCTTATTGCAAACTGAACACTGTTTATTAGAGCGGCTTGATAATCGAGACAGCTTGTATAATTTTTCCTCTTCCGTAGCGTGTGTGATCGCTTCGGATAGGGATTTTGGATTCCTACAGCGCACAATGTGAGAAAAACTAGAGTTTAACCCTAACAGGAATGTGTTTAAAGCCAAATCTTCCATTGCGGCTAGTCTACCTACAAGTTCTGCATCATTGTCGCAACTATAGTGGATGTCAGATTGAAGCCTTGTTAAACATGATTCGACTCTTAGAGAAAATTGCATCACATCCTCGGAAGGCATTTGTTTACAATTTTGAAGATCAACTAGCAAATGTGTGGAATGTTTTTTCTCGCCAAAAGTTGACTTTAAAAACTGTTTTATTTCTGGCCAATCTTTAAATCGTTTTAAACAACAGGCTAGTTGAGCCTTGCCTTCGAGCTGAGACACAATATATTTACACAAAACTTTTTGCTGCTCTGCACTGGCTAACGAGATTGCATTTTCGCAATTTGTTAAAAACGCGGGTAATGTTTCGCGATCCCCGTTATAGGGCTTAATGAATTTGGTTAGCACTCCTAGAGTAAGTCTATCAGACATCTTTGGTTTAACGATGGAACTGTCTGATTGATAATTTTCCGAATCAGACTTTGAAGAATCGATTGGTTCTTCCTTTTTTGTTTTAGGAGGCATTAATTATGATTGATTTATGCAGTACAGAACATCAAAAAGAAAGTACAATATAACACACACAATAAATCACAATAAAATGTTATAAAAAATATGTAAAATAGTAAATCGATGAATATTAAAATATTATGTAAAATAAAGCGTGAACATGAAATTACTAAAAATTAACTTTTAAGGTCCTTCTAGGTTCACTTTCACTGAATTTACTAGCACTGAAATTACTTTTTTGAAAAATGAAAATTGGTTGACTTACACAAAAGCAGCGGCACTCACAAACATGGTAAAAACGGTGATGACGTCAACGAGCTCGATAGGCACCAGGCGACTCAGCGAGTCGTATTACTGCAGCCTCGAAGTCACGTTGCGATGTCCGTAGGGGTTCACACACGTGGTGTCCACGTTGTCCAAAATGGGTGGTGAAGAATCTGGTCCGTAGTTGCGTATGGTGGTGCGGGCTCACACAGGAATGGGAGGCTTATCGTCGACCACGATATTAGCAGGTGTGCAGTTGTGATGCGGGCTCACGTTCAGCAGCGGAGTCTTATCGTCGATCACGGCGCAGTGCGGGCTTAGGCTGTGTGCCCAAGGCTTACCGTCGACAGCTTACAAAAGGACTCTTCGTCCACGGAGCTAATTAATACGGTGTCAGACGGGAACAAGTTCGCGACGCCTAACACCTAAAATTCCAGTACTCAAACGATTTTCCTGGAATCCCACTTCTGACACCAAATTTGTAAGGATGGCGCTCCGTGGGTCCTTTTTAAAAAAACACTTTTCACTTGCTAAAATTATTTAATAGAAACGAACTTTACAATTAAATATGAATATATCGATAGTACGGACAATGTGTAAGTGCTCGGCGGCTCTAAAAACACACATATATATACCCTAGGCTCGAGCACATGGTCAAAAGAGGAATATTGCATACAGTGCACTTTTATAATGGAAAAATTGATTATAACATTAGGATGGCGAGTGCAGTGGAATGCCAAGCATTGCTTTGTGATTCGAGGTGATTTTTAGTTCTGCTACTGTTTATGAACTGTCGTAACGGCATGCTCGTCTCGCCATTCATTGCAATAATCAAAAGAAAACTTACGATTCAAGTGTAGATGATAATGGTCAGAAATTACCTCTACTGGAGACTGTCCCACCTTCACACCCACCAATGCAACTCCTGTGTCGCAGTATCAACAACACGCATTGTAATGACATCGAGCATTGAAGCGAGCCGAGTCTCCGGGAATGTCTAACTTGTCTTTAACCCGCAACGAAATCAATTATGAAGTAAATAATAGTAAGAGCTGGAAATATTGTTATCCACTCACATAGAAATTACTCACTATTATGTGTTTGCTAATTTAGCGGACAAATGCAAAATCCTAAGTAGAAATACGACCTGACAATCTATATCAGTCCATACGCGTCCCACTGCAGGGCACGGGCCTCCTCTACAATCGAGAGTACGATTGAGAGGGGTTAGTACAGTCCACCAGGCTGGCCTATTGCGGGTTGCCGAACTTTACTTACCATAAAATACTATCTTTTTATTCCATAGATCCGGCCGGTCACCCATGTCTGGCAGACGAGCAAACAGGTGACCTGATGGTCAGTGATCACTTCAAATCAACAGCCACAACGCTCAGGTCATTGATGTGTTGCTAGAACATCAGATCAGGAGGAGAGAGGAAGCGAAAAAGTATGGGAGGAGAAAAGTGGTTGGGCATCCGAAAATCTCACTCACCAGAGGGAAATTGACACCAAAGCTGTTCTTCACGTGGATCTCCTATGAGTGTGGTACCGCCCCGGACGAGTTTGTACATTCATGCTCAGTTGTGACTGACAACAGCGTGAGAGCGAAAAGTCTCTCGTAGTTTCAGATATACGACACAAGACTCGATCTTAGTGTGTTAGGACTATGTATGTGACTGTTGGGTGAATAGCTCATTTATTTCAATTTTAATAATGGACATTTTAATTTTAAACACTGATATGATTGTGATTTGTGACATGAACCATTGTAATTCATGATTGTATAAAGCAAAACAAAAATAAAAAAAGGAGACAGTTCTTGTTGCTGAGGGAGTTTCTTGCTCCGTTTCTTGTTCACGCGTACAACACGTTCCGAGCGGTGGTAGCGGAAATTAACCATTCAAAACATCTTGTGAAAGACTATTTGAATAAAGAATATTTTGATTTTCATTTTGCCCACACATAGCAGTACCTTCATTTAAATTGAGAGCATATCTGCACATTATATGGTATGTAAAAACATTATCTTAATTGATAAACAATACATCAGTATACAGCGAGATTAATTTAAGTATACCCTTTTCTTTCATATTTCTGCTTATTATTTTAGGGCCTTTTAACCTCGGATAAGAGCGGGATTAACTTTAGTCCAAGGCACAGGTCCAAGGCTTTAGAATTCGATTATTTGTTGGTGATAAAATTATACCATCCATCCATCCATCAGCCAAAGGAAGTCCACTGCTGAACATAGGCCTCCCCCAATGATTTCCACAGAGACCTGTTGGAGGCAGCCTGTGTCCAGCGACGTCCTGCGACCTTTACCAGGTCGTCGGACCATCTTGTGGGTGGACGTCCTACGCTGCGCTTTCCGCTACGCGGCCTCCATTCGAGCACTTTCCGACCCCATCGGTTATCAGATCTCCGCGCTATGTGCCCTGCCCATTGCCACTTCAACTTGCTAATCCGGTGGGCTATGTCGGTTACTTTAGTTCTCCTACGGATCTCCTCATTTCTGATTCGATCTCGTAGGGAAACCCCGAGCATAGCCCTCTCCATAGCTCGTTGAGTGACTTTGAGCTTCCTAATAAGGCCCATAGTGAGAGGCCACGTCTCGGTGCCGTAAGTCATCACTGGCAACACACAACTATCAAAGACTTTCGATTTAAGGCACTGAGGTATTTTGGACGAGAAGACGTCGCGTAGTTTCCCGAACGCTGCCCAACCGAGTTGGATTCGACGATTGACCTCTCTCTCGAAGTTGGACCTGCCTAACCGGACCACTTGTCCTAAATAGACATATTCGTCAACAACTTCGAGAGTCGAGCCCCCAACACCGATGGGAGTGGGCACAACATGGACATTCGACATGATCTTCGTTTTGTCCATGTTCATTTTAAGACCCACCTGTTGGGAGACTCGATTGAGGTCTTCGAGCATAGTGCTAAGGTCTTCCAGCGATTCTGCCAAGACTACAATATCGTCGGCAAACCGAAGGTGAGTGATATACTCGCCGTTGATGTTGATGCCGAATCCTTTCCATTGCAAGAGCTTGAAGGCGTTTTCCAGCGCGGCAGTGAACAGTTTCGGAGATATGACATCTCCCTGTCTCACGCCTCTCTGTAGTGGAATAGCCTTCGTACTCTGATCCTGTACTCGGACCGACATGGTGGCGTTGTTGTATATACACTTCAACGCTTCGATGTACCGATAGTCGATATGGCACCGCTGGAGAGACTGTAGCACAGCCCAAGTCTCGATCGAATCAAAGGCTTTCTCATAGTCCACAAACGCTAAACAAAGCGGCAAGTTATATTCCTCGGTTTTTTGTATAACTTGCCGAAGCGTATGGATGTGGTCTATGGTACTAAAGCCTTTTCGAAAACCGGCTTGTTCGGGAGGCTGGAAGTCATCAAACCTGCGTTCGAGACGATTTGTGATGACCCTCGAAAACAACTTATAGACATGGCTCAGGAGCGAGATGGGCCTGTAATTCTTCAGCAAAGTGTTATCACCTTTTTTGAAGAACAGTACCACCACGCTCCTGTTCCATGCCTCTGGCGTTGAGCCCTCGAGGAGAACGGAATTGAAGAGCTTCTGAAGGACTTTCAGTATCGGCGTTCCGCCCGCTTTCAGAAGCTCTGAAGTTATTCCGTCCTCGCCCGGCGCCTTGTTGTTTTTAAGTTGCTTCAGGGCCATCTCAATCTCACACAGGCTGATGTCCGGGATATCATCGCTAAAGTGTCGGATCAACTCGGCTCTCGGGTCTTCGGCCGAGCTAACAGCAGGTTTGGCAACCGAGGTGTAAAGCTGTCCGTAGAACCTCTCGATTTCCCTTAATACCTCTGCCCTCGTCGATACTACGCGGCCGTCCTCCGTCTTCAGCCTAGACAACTGGCTTTGCCCAATAGACAAGTCTCTTGCAAACACTTTGGAGCCTCCGTTCCGCTCGATTGTCTCCTTAATGCTCACAGTATTGTGAGCACGGACATCGTGTCGCAAGGACTTCCAGATCTGTCTATTGAGCCGCCGATATGCTTCGGCGTCAACGGAAGACTGCAGCGTCAAAGATCGACGTTCGGCCATGAGGTCAAGAGTGTGGATCGAGAGTTTTTGTGGTCTATCTCTACGGCGAGGTCTAAAATACTTAGAACCATACTTAGATAAAATTATAGTACACGTAAAACTCAATATCTTTTCATTGGAAAGAACACATTGAAAGGGTGACCCCAGGAATACACCCTAAAGATCTGGTGATCATCTTCTGACCTGTAGATAAGAACACTTCAAAATTTAGTAGGATTCCAATGGTTCTTTTTGCATCGGGTACTTGGCGACCCGTATTCAATATATTATGTTACGCATATATTTTGATTTGTTGGCTAATCAAGTCAATTAGCAAATTAATCAACATGTCTTGTACATGTACAATGACATAAAGATTATTTTTTCTTTGCAGTGGTATATTTATTATTATTATTTACTTTATAGTGGTTGCAATAAAAATTTTATTTACGGGCTTAATCGCTGATTTCGTTTAATTTTTATATTTCTAACATCCCGACGTTTCAATTACTTTACAGCTTTCGTGGTCACGGGGCGGACTGAGGTATTAGTCATCCGCTCAGCGACTGTTACAATTCAACTACCCTTATTTTACAATTATTAAATTAAAAACTTAATTTAAAATGTCATAGATAGTGGTTTTTTGTTTAAAGTCGGTTTTTATTTTTTTACACACCCTGTATACACATGAAATCCAACCTTTATTTTAAGATGCGTGTCCTGTTTAAAGTTATTGAAGATATTATAACAACAATCGTTTTATTTTCACTCAGTGAGTGTTTGTGATTCAAGATGAGCAGTTAAACAATACAATAATTGTGTTCGTGTAAACTTATTTCAAACTGGATTTTAATAATTTGATTTTATTAAGAAATCAATATTGTATTGTGTTCTTTTCATGCATTCTCGTCTATTCCACAAAAACGTTACGAACTTTGAATTTTCGAATGACGTCCGGAGTAAGATATATGATTTCTACTTCTAAATATCAATACTATTCTCTACTATACTCATAATTTTCTTCGAACTTAGTCTATGGTTGCGACGTACGATAGAGGAATCCAACATTTTGTGGAGTATCAAAGCACATTAGTGAAGTTTTACGTACGGCGTTCGGAAATTCGAAGTTTGTTTGGTTTTATTGAGTAACCCCCTAGGGAAGTTATAACTTATAACCCAGTCTTTGTTTTTAAATATTTTTTTAAAATAGAATCACACTTCTTAAATTAAGAACGTGAATTAATGTTAGTATTAGAGTTGAAAATGAAGATATCTAAAACAATAATAATTTTAATAACAATATTTAATGAAGTATGCTGCATGGACCCAATAACAGTAGACCTAGTTACACCGGCGAAGCAGAGCGGAGAAGCTTGCGGTTACGAGGTAAGATAAAATCCTTATTAATACTTTGAACGCCTCCGTGGAGCAGTGGGTTAG
This sequence comes from Hyles vespertilio, assembly GCA_009982885.2. Classification (NCBI taxonomy): domain Eukaryota; kingdom Metazoa; phylum Arthropoda; class Insecta; order Lepidoptera; family Sphingidae; genus Hyles; species Hyles vespertilio. The sequence goes on from CM042829.1 coordinate 8,357,645, forward strand.
ACCGCCTGTGAAACGAGAGGCTGCGGGTTCGATCCCCGCACCGAAAGAAATGTTTGTGCGGCCCAAAGGTATTTACTTCGGGTCTGGGTGTTTGTGAGACTATGTATGTGACCGTTGGGTGTATTTATTTTATTTTATTTTTATTCTTGAACATGAAGATATGAGCAATGCCCTTACTTATGAGGATGCCGAAGGTTGGGCAAAATGGATGAGACTTAGTCGTTAGCCGGAATTCCGACTGGAGAAAGCAGGAATATCATCTATCATCATCATCATCATATCAGCCACAGGAAGTCCACTGTTGAACATAGGCCTCCCCCAAGGATCTCCACATTGACCTGTTGTCGTCGGCCGGCATCCAGCGACTTCCTGCAACCTTAGCCAGCTCGTCCATCCACCTTGTATTATCATTTATACTAAGATATAAAGCTGAAAAGTTTGATCGTTTGAACCCGTTAATCTGAAGAAGTTCTGAATCGAAATGGAAATTTATCTCTCTTCAGCTTTAAACTAGTATAGATTAAAGTTAAAGTTAAAGGTCGTTGAAGATGAGGTAGAACAGACCACCCAGCATAGTCGCAGTGAGGGTGTATACCACGCCCATGGCCACTTGTGGGATCATCGGGCCGAAGAGGAGCACGCGGACGTATTCCACCACCATCGCTTCTAGACCCCAGAAGCTATGTGCCGTGATGAGTATCGCTAGCAGCGAGTCGAACAGCTTGTTGGGCATCATGAGTGCGACTGGCACCAGCGGTATGAGAGCCGCCGACACCGCGCGCTCGATCACCCACAACTTGGAGTGGTCGTGCGCCTTCTCGCCGGACATGCGCACGCAACTCGTGCGGAATGAACGCACCGCATTTAAAATCGGCGTAAGCTTGGCGTCTTGATGGCGAGCGACCTGACAGGCAGAGTGGAGGCGACCAAGAAGTACAAGTACAAGTTGAAGAGACAGTCGGCACATAGGGCCTTATTAATAAACTCGGATTAGCGAGGGATTAAACTTTAGCGCAAAACTTTAAAATTTACTAATTTATTTTGACCATTCTTTTTACTTTTAAAATCAGTGGATTGCCATAACAGGATTATCATGTTAGGCTGAAGAACATAGATTTTTATTAATATAATCATTACTATCTAGCTATTCATAATAATAGAGTGAATTATCTAGCCTAATGCCTAAAGTTAATCCTTCGCTCATCTGAGTTTATTTATGATGCCCATAGCGCGAAGAACTGATGTGCTGGGGCTGAAAGATTTTGGAGTGGAGTCCACATACAGGCAAGCGTTTATTGGTGGTAGGTCTGAGAGGCCGCCCGTGTAGGTACCACCGCAAAGTCTATTGCTCCCGTCAAACAGCAGTGTCAATCCACTGTTGTGTTTCGGGTTGAAGGATATTGTAGTCAGAGTAACTACTGGACATATTGAGACTTAACATCTGTCAGGATGGCGAACGCCGTGGAATTCCATGCATTGCTTTGTGATTCAAGGTGTTTTTTTTGGTTTTGTTACTGTTCATGAGCGGTCGTATCGCTTACCATTAGCCAAACGACATACTCGTCTCGCCATTCATTGAAATAAAATAAACACTTCGTTATACTAGGTTTCCGAGATATGGCCTGACTTATACTTTCTGAATTGGTCTCATAGTAAAAGTTGTGGTAAAAGTTATTGATTATGTTGAGTGAGGAACCACTTTTTGGCTTTATATACCCTTAATTTTTTAAGTTTTTGTTTCCCTGAAGGATAGAATCAGGAATGAGGTTATCCGACAGAGAACCAAGGTGACCGACATAGCCCAGCGTATCAGCAAGTTGAAGTGGCAGTGGGCTGGTCACATTTGTCGGAGAACCGACAACCGTTGGGGTAGACGTGTTCTCGAGTGGAGACCGCGCCTCGGTAAGCGTAGTGTAGGACGCCCTCCAACGAGGTGGAGCGATGATATCCGAAAAATGGCTGGCAGCGGTTGGAGACGTTGGGCTGAAGATCGAGCCCAGTGGCGTGCCATAGGAGAGGCCTATGTCCAGCAGTGGACGCGAATAGGCTGATGATGATGATGATGATGATGATGATACCCTTAATGGCAAACTTTGTATGTACAATTGGGGTGCGTGTTTCTATGGTTATGTAATACGTCATTCGGGCTTAAGAGCTGCGTAATTATGTGGTAACAACACCTTCTTCACGTGTAAGTGTTTGCATTCTGGGTGTGTAACATATCTGATATCATCATTATCATAATCATCATCTTAGCCACAGGAAGTCCACTGCTGAACATAGGCCTCCCCCAAGGGTCTCCACATCGACCTGTTAGAGAGACTTTTTTTAGCAACCTTAGCCAGATCTTCCGTTCACCTTATAGGCGGACGTCCGACATTTCGCTTGCCTGTACGTGGCCTCCACTCTAGAACCTTTCGACCCAACAGCCATCGATTCTACGAGCTATGTGCCCGGCTCACTGCCACTTCGACTTGCTAATCCTATGGGCTATGTCGGTAACCTTTGTTCTCCTACGGATCTTCTCATTTCTGATTCGTTCTCCTACGGAAATATAAATCCCGAGCATAACCCGCTCCATAGTGCGTTGAGTGACCTTGAGCCATCTCATGAAGCCTATAGTGAGAGGCCACGTCTCGGTGCCGTAAGTCATCACTGGTAACACACAACAGTTAAAGACTTTCGTCCTTAGGCACTGAGGAACGCATATCATCCAATCCAATATTATCGGCAACTTTGAATTGATTTTAATGATTTCTTTTATGTTTTTATAATTACAGGCATGCCCACCGTTCAAGCAAGACATGGTGAACGTCCACATAGTCCCACACACACATTTGGAAGTGGGGGGAAGCAATACATTTTATCAACATTACACGGGGAGTAAGTACCAGCGTACCTTATCAGAAATATTACAGGTACTTTTTTTATTGCTATAAATGGCGATACTAAAACGATGAAGGAAGACATCATGAGGAAACCTGCATACCATAGCGATTTGTAGAAAATTCTATGGTATGCAAAGTTCGCCCACACTAGGCTAGCGTGGTGGACTATATGGTCTAACCACTCTCAATCGTACTCTCGATTGTAGAGGAGGCCTGTGCACTACAGTGGGACGTATATGGGCTGATACAGATACAGAAATGGCGATACGAACGTGCCAATCACCTTATGGTAAGCATTACGGCCGCTTATGGACAGTAGCAATGCTTGGCATTCCACTGCGCTCGCCATCCTGCAATATAAGATGTAAAGTCTCATTGTCCGATATAGAGTTAACATAGGTACTAGCACAGTACCTACCCTAATAAATATTGAATTATATTAATTGTGAGGTGGCCTCTTGGTGAACGACGTAGACGCGGCTGCTATTGCCATTTTGCTCACGGTGGGTTCAAATACCAGGGCACACCTCTAACTTTTCGGAGTCATGTGTGTATTAGTATATAGTCAATCACCACGCACTTTAATGAAGGAAAACATCGTAAGGAAACTTGCTTACCATAGCGATTTGTAGAAAATGTTATGGTATGCAAAGTCCGCCAACTCGCACTAGGCCAGCGTGGTGGATTGTACTAACCACTCTCAATCGCACTCTCGATTGTAGGTGAGACCCGTGCCCTGCAATGAGAAATATATGGGCTGATAGAATATGTTTAAATAAGTGATTTAAGTAATTTTAATTTAATTTTCAGCGGACAGAGATGTTGCTACCAGACATCAGAATGTGAAGAGAATATTGGATTACACAATAAGTGAGCTGTGGGCTTATGCAGATCGAAAGTAAGTGATATTCTTCTTATTTTCATAGTTTATTATTATTTAATACTTGGTGGGCCGGACACATGGCGCGTAGAACCGATGGCCGTTGGGGCCAAAAGGTTCTAGAGTGGAAGCCACGTACAGGCAAGCGAAATGTCGGACGCCCGCCTGCAAGGTGGTTGGACGACCTGGCTAAAGTTGCAGGAAGTCGCTGAATGCAGGCTGACCATAACAGGTTGATGTGGAGATCCTTGGGGGAGGCCTATGTTCAGCAGTGGACTTCCTGTGGCTAAGATAAAAATTAGACATTCCCGGAGACTCGGCGAGCTTCAATGCTCGGTGTCATTACAACGCGTGCTGTTGATCCTGCGACACAGGAGTTGCAGTGGCGGGTGTGAGGGCAGGATAGTCTCCATAAACAAATAGTCCTGACCCCACACTTATCGAGTCTTTTTTTTTAACTTTAGTAGGTTAGGCATTTGACCATAATCTCACCTGATGGAAAGTGACGATATAGTCTACGTTGTTACACCCCTACCTAGAAGGTACCTATTCACTATAGCCTTGAAGATCCCCAATTCATAACTTTCTGGAAACACTGATTGTGGTAAAGCATTCCATTCCCTTGCCGTACGCATAATAAAGGAGGATGCAAATCGTTTCGTGCGAATTGATGTTAAATTAACGACATAAGGATCGTAGCCAGCTGTTGTTCTTGTTGTTCTGGAGAGGAATGGTGAAGGTGGAATTAAATCATGCAATTCTTCTGCACACTCACCGTAATGTAACCGAAATGTCTTGTGTCGTATTAGAAACTACGAGAGGCACCCGAATCAAATACTTGTAGATCACTCAATCAATAGTATACTTTTTGTTTCAGATTTACGTTTTCCGACATGCCGTATTTCTTCCACTGGTGGGCAAATAGAGATGGCACAGGTAATTTGAATTACCCGTTCATATTACTTTCGCCCGAATGTAATGTAATATGAGTCTAACGGAATCTTTACTCGATTTTTGAGTCCTTCAAAATTTTTCATTGCATTATGTCTGTAACAAGCCAATAGGTGGACGGACGACCTGGCTAAAGTTGCAGGATGTCGCTGTCACCGAAAGGTTGACTGGGAGAGAATTCCTCAGGCATTAAGTCCGCCTTTATACTTGGTATATAAAGCATTTAAATAAATAAATAAACTTATGTATTAATTGTGGTTTGTAGCCATCTCGAGCTGGTTAATTGTCAATAAAACTATTTGTATTTCAGTGCGTCGTATGGTGTACCAGCTTCTTCGCCAAGGCCGTTTATACTTCGTGGGCGGAGGTTGGAGCCTGGTGGACGAAGCGACCACAAACTATCATGCTGTTATAGACTCCTTTACTTACTCATTACGGTGAGACACTTTCATATAGTTTTTTATTGCAATGAATGGCGAAACGAGCATGCCATTGAATATGAAAGAAGTTCGCCTGGGTAGGTACCACCGCAATGTCTATTCCTCCCGCCGAACAGCAGTTTCAATGCACTATTGTGTTTCGGATTGAAGGACATTGTAGCCAGAATAACTACCTAAGTGAGTTTGCTACTGTTCATTTGCGGTCGTATCGCTTACCATCAGACGAAAGGCATGCTCGTCTCGCCATTCACTGCAATAAAAAAAAGGATTGTATCCGTAACGATCTTATCTGATAGAGAACCAAAGTCATAAACATAGCACATAGGATTAGCAAGCTGAAGTGGCAGTGGGCTGGTCACATCTGTCGAAGAACCGATAACCGTTGGTGTAAACGTGTTCTTGAGTGGAGACCGCGTATTGGCAAGTGTAGTGTAGGAACCCTCTAGCTAGGTGGTGTTTTGCGACAGCTGGCAGATGCTGGATGCAACAAGCCGAAGACAGGGTGAAATGGTGCAATTGATGGAGGCCTATGTCCAGCCGTGGACGATAAAAGGCTGATGATGACGATATGTAACATTCGCGTAAATCTGTCTCTATCAGCCCATGTACGTCCCACTGCAGTACGATTGAGAGTGGTTAGTACAGTTCACCACGCTGGCCTAGTGCAGGCGGACTTCATACGATTTAAAAACTTATAAATCGTTAGGGTATGCAGGTTTCCTCACGATATTTTCCTTCATTATAGTGCGTGGTGATTGACTACACATGACTCCGAAGTCAGAGGTGTGTGTCATTCATACCGCGACCACCGTGAACATGTTGGCAGTCGCGTCTAGTCCGTTTACCAACAGGCCACCACGCACTTTAACTAAACCTAATAAACCATTATTCTATAGGAAAATAAACGCGACATTTCTGCGATGCGGTCTGCCATTAGTTACCTGGCAGTCTGAATCATTCGGACACTCGAGAGAAGTGGCCTCTTTACTGGCACAGATGGGATTTGATGGACATTTCATAAGCCCTATTAGTTTTGATGACGAATTGGCACGGATGAATCGAAAGTCCATGGAGTTTTTGTGGAGAGGTAGTGATGATATTGGTGAGTGAGATATATACACTTAAATCTATATTAATATACAGTACATAAAGATATACATACATGAACTCACGCCTTTTTCCCAGAAGGGGTAGGCAGAGGTGCCAGGACACTCACGTTTTACCTTGTATGTTCCGTCCCACGATGTGACCACATTACAAATTCCTGACTCCAGGCTGATAATGAGAAAAAAAATTAAATATCACTTTGCCCAACTCGGGATTCGAACCCGAGACCTCAACTTTGTAACCGTACCGAGGCTGTCTATACTATTATACAGTGTATATCAAGACTGCTACCGAAAACAAGGCCGGGTGGTAGTTTTAGTGACTTCAGACACAATGCAACTAACTTAAGGAAGTTCTGAAAGAAGCTAATGTTTACTAGTCACTATAAATGTATAAATAAATAACACCCAACAGTCACATACATAGTCCTGACTCCACACTAAGATCGAGTCTTGCGTTGTGTATCAGAAACTACGAGAGACTTGTCGGCCTCACAAACACCCAGACCCGAAAAAAATTATCTCACATATGAGAGACCTACCACCAGTGTTTTTAATTTCAAGTCTGAGCATAATATTTTGTAGGTACCACCGCAATGTCTATTTCTCCAGTGAAACGACACTGCGTAAATGCGCTGTTGTGTTTTGAATTGAAGGACATTGTAGCCAGAGTAACTACTGGACATATTGAGACTTAACATCTTATGTCTCAGGATGGCGAGCGCAGTGGAATGTTGCTACTGTCCATGAGTAGTCGTATCGCTTACCAACAGGCGAACGGCTTACTCGTTTCGCCATTCATTGCAATAAACAAAGAAAATATTTGTTTTTTAGGTGTAGAAACGGATATTTCACACATAAGCTGTTTGATGGCTACTGGTCCCCGCCAGGCTTCTGCTTCGGCATCGACTGCAACGATCCCTTGCTGGTCACTTCCGATAGTATCTTCAAGAATATTGACGACAGGGTAAGTAGATGTATATTTATTTTGCAATTATGGGTTTAAAAATAGATGAATATACAAAGCATTACAGAACAGCCATATTTAACCAAAAGATTGCATAGTTAAATTATGCAATCTTTTGGTTAAATTAAATATATAATATACTATGACATTAAATAATGTTAGGAAAAATAAATACATTGAGTAAACAACCAATGGCCGATATGTCAGCGACTGGCAGTTAGATTGACAATTGCAAATGACGTCGTTGTTTGTACTTTTCGCCACCGGGCCAGATAAGTTTGTGGCTCTATAATTGCTCTTAAGGTTTTTCTATTACCCGCCATATTTATTTCTAAATGTTCGCTCATGTCAATGATTTGTATTCATGTTTATAAAAAAATTAAGAGACACAGCGGTGGCTAGCTTTATCTGACGTGCCCCAATGAGGGTGACATAAGTATTTATATTTAAAAAACTCTTAAAAATAACGTTGACCCCATTTGATACAAAATCGTTTTTATAACCATTCCTGTATAGATAGTTCCGCTATTCACCACTAGATGGCAGTGTATACCTCATGTTTACAGGTGGAAGTGTTCATAAAATTGATGCAGCACCGCCAGGCTCCTTATTACTCCACAAACAATGTAATGGTCATGATGGGGCAGAGGATGGGCTATCATGACGCGAGCATATGGTTCGCCAACGTCGATAAACTTATCAGGTAAATAAATAAATAAATACACCTAACAGTGACATATAGTCTTGTCCCCTTACGGCCGTTCTCTATATCCTATCTATCTTTAACAAGAGGTTAAAATAGATATCGTTACTATGTTGATACCACTGTATGCTTCAATAAACAAAGATAGGCATAAATATATAATAAGGCATAGGATCTTGCTTAAATATGTATAAATACAGGGTGGACAAGAAAACGGCGCACCTGCCAATATACATTATAGTATATGGTGAAGGAATCTTAATTAAGACGGATTTGTATGGCGCTAGCGAATATTAAGAAAGATGCCGAGAAAAAAAAACTAACGTTACACATGCTACCCCTTAACATGTTAAGCTAAAGTGATTGAACCTTACAACTGAACGGTAGACATTAAACAATAAATAAGCAGAGCTCATTATTTACTTATAAGTCGTGCGATTGTGTACATCACGCTCAGGGTACATAAAAAGATATTAAATTAATACTGCCAACAGCCACATACTAACCCCACACTAAGATACAAATCTTGTGTCGCGGGTATTAGAAAAATAATTATGGTTCACGGAAATTATTTGTCTCGGGGCGGGAACCGAACCCGCGGTCTCTCATTTCACAGGCGGTTCTTACCAACTGCGCCACGGAGGCCGTCGGTGACTCATATGGGCTGGTTAGTTGTCATTAATGACCACCAAAATAGTTAACTGACCTTGTAATGTAAACCGTAATGACCTTGATAGGCAAAGCTGGAAGCGCAGGATCCGCCAAAACCCGCACGAAAACACTGTCACAGTTTGGTAGCACAAATCACTTTTTCTTTTACATTTCACATAACACAAGTTACATCAAAAGCTATCAAATTGGGTAATGTTCAAAGCATAGTTAAATTAATAATATTTACTCAAAATAACTGAAAACGAATTTACAATAATATGCACACGACTAATACATGCACACGCGATCGCAATCCGAATTCAACTAATAAAAAATAAATTATTATTTTGATTCTTGAAAGATAAAGGCCTGTTCACATTAGTTACAAAGCTTTCCTATTTGAGTTCATAATAATTCATCTGAACAATTAGTATTACTACTGTATCAGCCCATATACGTGCCACTGCAGGGCACGGGGTCTCCAGTGCAGTAAATTAGTAGTTAGTGTTTATTGATTTCACTGATTTTATCTCACAGAAGTCTCATATGCAAATTCTATGCTATAATGGTAGACGACATTTCTCTAGGTATAAGAATTTAGAAGAAATTTTATCACTTTAAAGTAACATTATTTTCAAAATACATTAAAATAATGTTAAATACAATAATAAGCAAAGTAAATAGGCAATTTGTAATTGACTGGATCGGCTGATGACATATTTAAATAATATTATAAGCTATTGAGCAAGTATCAGTATCAGTCCAATAATTTTTTAATATTTTTTTAACGTAATTTTTATATCGGAGTACTTAATCTAATTAAGTTACATCAAGTGTGTAGTGTGAACACACCTCAAGATGTCGGGCTTCTTTTGCAAAATGCTAAAAGTTACCGACAAAGAAATAGCCGCCTTTCGGCACGCACTCACAAACGGCGGCGGCGACCTCAAAGGAAGAATAATCGAGCCGCGTTGGATCCGACGAAGTACACTATGACCGGCGGCTTCCTTTGACTAATAGGGCCGAATTGGGCCATCATTTTAAAAATATTATTTTTTATTAATCAGTGTCATCAGATTATTTTTTCAATGAATCTAAATTATTTAGAAAATTTAAATGTCATGTAGGTATTATCAAAACTTTTCTAATTATAATTAAATTCGCAAATGATTTAAGCGATGACCAGTGTGATTTCTTGGTATCTTTCAGTTTGGATTTGTGACACTAAGGAAAATAATGACAAACAAAATAGTCAATCCATTCACGATGCAACTGCACCTAAAGTTATTATGTTGTTAATTTATTGACGCTTAAATCTAAGTACGTCCCTGTTTAACTGATTGATTTATTACAAATGAAACAAAAAATATCCTTTTTTGAAGTTAGAGAAGGATAAATTATACAGCTAAGAGTTCATGACCTTACCCATGTGTAAACAGCGGTTAAAGCGAAGTTTAAGAAAGTTTGATGCTGTTAAAATGGTTTTCGTGGTATATTTCGTTAACTGTTCAATTAACGACCGAAACGAAAAAATACGTATGTGTTTAAATCTTGTTCTTCATCCATTCCAACTGATTTTATGCGAAAAAGTGGTGATTAAACATAAAACTTTAAACGGTCATAACTTCAAAACGGATAGGTATTTTCCAAATATTATTTTTTTATTACGATATTAATATTATGCCCTTGTACCCAACTGAGCAAGTGCGCCATTTATTTGCGCTCCCTGTATATGCACCTTATCTAAATATCTGTCTTTCTTTACTGAAGCAAAAAATGTATCGAAATTTTGAGAGAAATCTCTTATTAAAGATAGATAGATTATAGAAACCGGCCGTTAGTCAAATACAAGCGCTTCTAATCTGATTTTGACAGCCTTCGTGGTACAGGCGGTTAGATGCGCCTGTGCAACGAGAGGCCGCGGGTTCGATCCCCGCACCGAGAGAAATGTTTGTGCGGACCACAAATATTTCTTTCGCGTCTGGGTGTTTGTTAGACAAAAAGTCTCTCGTAAGTCTCTCATATGTGAGGGGCTGCCTGGGTGGGTACCACCGCAATGTCTATTTCTCCCGTCAAACAGCAGTTTAAATGCACTGTTGTGTTTCGGATTGAAGGACATTGTAGCCAGAGTAACTACTGGACATATTGAGACTTAACATCTTGTCTCAAAATGACGAGCGCAATGGAATGCCGAGCATTGCTTTTTAGTTCAAGGCGTTGTTTGGTTTCGCTACTGTTCATGAGCGGTCGCATCGCTTACCATCGTGCGAACAGCATGCTCGTCTCGCCATTCACTGCAATACAAATTAAAAAAAATACACGACATAGACTCCATCACAGTGTGGGGTCAGGACTATACAGTATGTGACTGTTGGGTGTTATTTATTTATCAAATTATTTTTTCAGTGAAGTGAATAAAAAGAGTTACGAGTCGGGTGCCAAGCTGAACCTATTCTACTCAACTCCTGCTTGTTACTTGAAAGCGGTTCGTCGTGAAAAGTAAGTCTATAGTTATACTAACCTACCACCCTGGCATAGCTTCGTCCGGGTGTTGATAATCTTACACTCTCTCTCTCTCTTGAAACATTGTGAGGAAACCTGCATATAGCGATTTGTAAGAATTTCTATGGTATGTAAGTCCGCCCGCACTAGTCCTGCGTGGTGGACTGTACTAACCACTCTCAATCGTACTGTCGATTGTAGAGGAGGCCCGTGCCCTGCAGTGGGACGTATATATGATACAGAATTTCGGTGGTAAATACGTAAGTTTTGGTCAGAGGGTCATTCTTTTGGCAACCTGTCCGGCTGTCTTACAGAATGGCACGGGCACGCGCTCCCGCCCCCTCGAGCCATCATTGTCGCACTCCAATTCCCAATCCGCGACTTTGGCGTCCCCCTCCCTCCCCACTACTGGTGGCAGGATTTTTGTATTGAGTCATATTTTTCACTCAATGCTGAATCCGAGCGGGTTGGTACCACCGTCTGGTCTATTTCTACCGCTAAGTAGAAATGCGTTCCGGTAGAAGGGCTGAACATTCCCTCATCCGTTCCTTCCTCTTCGATAATAGGTGTTGGTTATTGCAGGCGATGCTCGTTGATGTGGTTGGGTGTCGGAGTGGGCGCTCGGGTGGGGGTGCTGGTATGGAGTACAGGGAGACCCTGTGGGAACGGTCACCGCCGGCCGCCTGCCAGTTAGTAGGGGACCTGAACCCGGGGATACACAACTATCTAAATCCTACCCCGGGAAGCTGTCCCGCCAACCGACGAAAATCCCGTTGCGCAGTCATCATGCCAGAGTGGGAGACTGGAGTGGATCCCGGTGACTACACGCGGGGGGACATCGGGGGCCCTTCCATGCTTCACGCTGGCTCCTCCTAATGCCGTGTGCCCGCTTCACACTATATCCTCCCTTCTCGAGTATCGTCTTGGTTCAACCACGTTTGTCCTTACCCTATCCCACTCTCTTTAAAATATGCGAAGGCACAATAGAAGCAGGCTCTCCACGGCGGGAAATTTATCCACATTTTCTGTGGACTTCTGTAATGACAGGACCCGAGTCTACGCATGCCTGTACAGGTCCCACGCCAATGATACGGGATCTACTCAATTATTTGAGAGCGTCCAAGTGGGGACTGACCAGATTCTCGAGCAGTTCCCTTCCGCGGAGGTGGTGGTCCTCGGTGATTTCAACGCTCATCACAAAGAGTGGTTGGGATCCAAGACCACTGATCTCCCCGGTCGGGCTGTCTATGAGATGGCCTTGGCTTATGGTCTCTCGCAGCTGGTAACACAGCCCACCCGTGTTCCAGACGTTGAGAGCCATGAGCCCTCTTTGTTGGATCTTCTGCTGACGACCCACCCGGACGGATACAAGCTAGCGGTTGATGCTCCCCTGGGATCATCTGACCACTGCCTGGTCCGTTCATGGGCTCCTGGAGTGGGTCCCAGCCGCTCTTCGACGACTGGAACTCGCACAGTCTAGCGGTACATGTCAGCAGATTGGGATGGACTGCGAGAATTCTTTGCGTCCTACCCTTGGGGGCGGCTTTGTTTCTCCTCCGATGATCCTGACGCCTGTGCGGACTGCGTCGCGGATACGATTAGCTTGGGTATGGAAACTTTCATACCCAGCTCGAAAATACCCGCAGGGCGTCGCAGCCGGCCTTGGTACAATAGTGCCTGTGCTGTTGCTGCGCGCCTAAAGCAGTCCGCATACGCGGTGTGGCAAGACGCAAGGAGGCATCGGGATCCAAATTCAAAGGAGGAGAAACGGAAATTCAACACCGCCTCTAGATCCAACAAGAGAGCCTTAGCTAAGGCCAAGGCGGAGCACATCCGCAGAATTGGCGAGCGACTCCAGAGCTATCCCTCTGAGAGTCGTGCTTTTTGATCGCTCGCTAAGGCTGTGGAGGGTAATTTCTGCCTGTCCAGTCTCCCACCACTGCGCAAGTCCGATAACAGTTTGGCCCACAGTGCAAAGGAGAAGGCCGATCTCTTGGCCCAATTCTTTGCCTCGAACTCGACTTTGGATGACGGGGGCGCCACACCGCCGAACATCCCGCGTTGTGAGAGCCTCCTGTCTGACATAAAAATCACCCAGCGTGCTGTCAGACGGGAGCTCAAGTTTCTAGACGTCCATAAGTCGAGTGGGCCAGACGGTATCCCCGTAGTGGTTCTTAAAACGTGCGCCCCTAAGTTGACACCCGTGCTCACACGCCTTTACCGTCTTTCCTATAAAGCCAACCGGGTTCCGGCTTCGTGGAAGGTCGCCAATGTACACCCTGTCCCCAAAAAGGGTGACCGTTCGGACCCTTCGAGTTACAGGCCGATTGCTGTCACATCCCTACTCTCCAAGGTTTTGGAGCGAGTTATAAACACTCAGCTCCTGAGGTATCTTGAGGATCGCCAGTTGATTAGTGACCGCCAGTACGGTTTCCGTCACGGTCGCTCGGCTGGTGATCTTCTTGTGTACCTCACGCACCGTTGGGTGGAAGCTTTGGAGAGTGGGGGTGAGGCGATTGCGGTCGGCCTTGACATTGCGAAGGTGTTCGACCGAGTGTGGCATCGCGCCCTTCTGGCGAAGCTACCTGCGTATGGAATTCCTGAGGGGCTCTGCAAATGGATTGCCAGCTTTTTGGATGGTCGGGGCATAAAAGTCGTAGTGGACGGCTGTTGCTCCGAGACCAAGACCATTAATGCTGGTGTTCCACAAGGCTCGGTGCTATCGCCGACACTCTTTATCCTGCATATCAATGACATGTTGTCTATTGATGGCATGCATTGTTATGCAGATGATAGTACGAGTGACGCGCGGTACATCGGCCAACGGAGCCACTCTCGGGATTCCATTATGGAAAGACGGTTTCAACTTGTGTCTGAAGTCGAGAGCTCTCTGGGGCGGGCCTCCGAATGGGGTGAATTGAGCCTAGTTCAATTTAACCCTTCGAAGATACAAGTTTGCGTGTTCACTGCGAAGAAGGACCCCTTTGTCATGGCGCCGCAATTCCAAGGAGATACTCTCCAAGGATCCGAGAGTATTGGAATCCTTGGCATCGAAATATCAAGCAAGGTCGAGTTTAGGAGTCATTTGGAGGACAAAGCCAAACTGGCGAGCAAGAAGTTGGGAATCCTGAACAGAGCCAAGCGGTACTTTACGTCGGGTCATAGATTGACGCTTTACAAAGCGCAAATCCGGCCCACGTGGAGTACTGCTCCCACCTCTGGGCAGGTGTCCCAAAATACCAGCTCGACCCACTTGACTCCTTGCAGCGACGAGCTTGTCGAATTGTCAATGATCCCGATCTCACGGACAAATTGGAACCGTTAGGACTGCGGAGAGACTTCGGATCTCTCTGTGTGTTCTATCGTTTGTTCCATGGGGAGTGCTCCGAAGAGTTGTTTGAGATGGTACCACCGTCGCCTATGTACCATCGCACCACACGTTTCCGCAGTAGAGTTCATTCCCACCACCTGGAGGCGTACCGCTCCCGAACGGTACGTTTCCAGCATTCTTTTCTACCACGTACGTGTAAGCTCTGGAATGAACTCCCTGCATCGGTGTTTCCTAAGCGCTATGACCTGTCCTTCTTCAAACGAGGTTTAAGGAGAGTACTATCCTTGAGGTAGGCAGCGACTTTGTTGTGCTGGTCCCCTGGCACTACTTAGGTCCATGAGCAGCGGTAGCCGCTTACCATCAGGCGGGCCGCTAGCTCGTCTGCCTACTAGGCAATAAAAAATAAAAAAAAATCCTATGACCATATTTGGGTGGTAAATACATTTTTTCCTAAAATAATATTGTGTACCCTTTGATTTATAAATAATCTAAGGTATTAAAGTGTTTAAATTATTATTTTAGCAAAAACTATGGATTTACCACCTGAAAATGACGATATTTAAAATATCATAAAAAATAATTGTCCCGTTTCTTTTCGAAATTTTTGGTTGCATTGTGTTTGTAGTCACTAAAACTACCACCCGGCTTCGTTTTCGGTAGCAGTCTTGAGATACCCTGTAGGTAATTTCCAAAATAATACGGTATTCTAAAATACTGAGTATTATAAAATGGTGTTATTTATACAGTCCACAGTTGGAGGTAAAGCAGGACGACTTTCTGCCTTTAGCATATGACAAGTTCACGCATATGACTGGAATGTTCACATCACGACCTCCCGTCAAACTATTGGCTAGAGAAGGGCACTTGTTCTTAATGGTAAGTTATTATTATTATTTATAGCTACTTTATTCTTTACTACACACTAGTCTTGGAATAAAAAGCAATCATCATCATCATCAACATCAGCCTATTCGCGTCCACTGCTGGACATAGGCCTCTCCTATGGCACGCCACTGGGCTCGATCTTCAGCCCAACGTCTCTAAAAAGCAATAGCAATCATAAATAGCAAGTGAAGTCGATAATAATATTTCACAAATTATATAAATAAGCTAAATTTTGTGATTTACGGTTGCGATTCACAAAGCAGATCGGCTAATAGTTTTACAGCCGCTGCCAATAAACAATCCCAATCCAAAATTTGCCGTTGTAGATTAACAGCTCAATCTTTTTTCTGATACTATATTGCCAATAATCAATCTCAGCAGTGAAAAAACTATGGCAACATGGTAAATGACAAATTGAAAAGTAGAAAACAATCCAGATTGACTTCAATCTAATTTTTTCGATTGATTATTGGCATCGGCCGTTAAACGATCTCGCGTAATCTATGAAGGAGTGAGTTTTTTACAAAACCATTTAAAGTAGAAACTGAACAATTTCACATGTGAAAAATGGCTATAATATGGTCATTTCTTTGTTGTTTACAAATCATTTGGGGCAATTAGCAATAGCAGAAATATAGAGCATGCTAAGTCTTCAAAAATAACAAGATGGTGATGTTAATTTGAAATAGCAATAATTACCATTACTACTGCACACAAAAGGACAAAAAGCATACAATATTTTACAAATAAAATTAAACAGTACAGTTGGTCTTATCGCCCTGGACGATTTCTTACAGACAGATCTACAACCAGTAAACTAGTCTTGGGTAGTTCGCGAACGACCTAGGTGGGAAGAGCGCTCCTTTAGGTGAACTATGCGAACTAGTTCATTGAAAATCCCGCTTTTAGTTCTTTTTATATTTCTTGTAGTGTCCACTTTATCAGACAGTGGCGTTATGTGACCAACCGAGTTATTTACTTTTACTGTGCGCGCTTTGATATTTCGATATCGATACTAAACAACTTCAAATCCCCATGTTTGACATTTTATCAAATCATATGAAATTATAACAATCGTCAACTAAACTTACAATAATCATAACTATATTTTTTTCTTTATTTATTATTCTTTCTAAATTATTTCAAAAAGGAACTAATGAACTCATAAAGCGAACTAGTTAATCCTTGGATTATGAACTAAATTGAGTGCTCTCAATAGAACACACTGAGTTTTTAAACGATTGTTTAAAAACTCTATTTATTATGCTATATGAGGCATGCGGTTCACCTGATGGTAAGTGATCTCAGTTGTCTATTTAGACGTCGGCTGTGAAACGAGAAGCCGCGGGTTCGATCACCTAACAAAGACAAATTCTTGTAAGGTCCACAAACATTTGTATCGGGTCTGGGTGTTTGTGAGAGCGAAAAGTCTCTCGATGTTACTGATAGGACTATGTATGTGACTATTGGGTGTTATTTATTTGTTTTATTTGGTGAACCTTACTTTTCAGATATCAAGACAGCTTCAAGTGTTAGCGCGATTGTGGAAGAATGATGGGGTTTTTGAAAATTTCGGTTGGATTGTCAGTAAGTTAATAATGAATACATCTAAGCTAAAGTCTTGACCCTACAGTATTCACTAACAAGATCTTGTTATGGTGAGGCTCAAACTCTGTCATCTTTTAAGAAGCTGGTAAAAAAGCACTTACTTTCTCTTTAGTAATTTATACTGATTGATATTATTTTCTTTATGTAAGTCTATTGGTAATATATTTATATACTAGGTATCTCAAGACTGCTACCGGAAACGAAGCCGGGTGGTAGTTTTAGTGACTACAAACACAATGCAACTAAAAATTTCGCAAAGAAATGCGACAATTTTTTTTTTTATTAATTTTATTAAATATCGTCGAGTTTGTTTGGTAAATACTTAGTTTTTGCTAAAATAATAATTTAAAGCCTTGCATACCATACCATCTTTAAAAATAAAAGAGTATACACTATTATTTAAGAAAAAAAAACTATGTATTTACCATCCTAATACGACGATAGAAAAAAAATAACAAAACAAATCGTAACAAATTTTTGCACAAAATTTAGTGGCATTGTGTCTGAAGAACAAAAAAGTTGCAAAAAAAAGCGACAATCTTTAATTTTTTATTTTGTCCTATGACCATATTTGGGTGGTAAATATATTTTTTCCTAAAATAATAGTGTATAACCTTTTATTTGTAAATAATCTAAGTTATAAAAGTGATTAAATTATTATTTTAGCAAAAATATGGATTTATCACCCAAAAATGACGATATTTAAAAAATAATTGTCGCGTTTCTTTGCGAAATTTTTAGTTTGCATTGTTTTTTTTTATGGCAAAGAATGGCGAGACGAGCAAGCTGTTCGCCTGATGGTAAGCGATACGACCGCTCATGAACAGTAGGAACGTTCCACTGCGCTCGCCATTCTGAGACATAAGATGTTAAGTCTCAATATGTCCAGTAGATACTCTGGCTACAATGTCCTTCAATGCGAAACACAACAGTGCATTTACGCAGTGTTGTTTCACGGGAGAAATAGACATTGCGGTGGTACCTACCCAGATGGCCTCTCACATATGAGAGACCTACCACCATGAATTGTGTTTGTAGTCACTAAAATTAACATCCGGCTTCGTTTTCGGTAGCAGTCTTGAGATACCCGGTATATATGTAGTTGTTTCTTTATATTAAAATATATTTATATATGTATTAATAGTATTGTTTAAAAGATAATGATTATAACAATACACACATGACTCCGAAAATTCAGTGGGGTGCGTGATTTGAACCCGCGACCACCGTGAATATGTTGGTAGCCGCGTTTACCAAAAGACAATCATAGCTCTATACTATTTTTGATTCTCCTTTTTAAATAATCTTGCGTGTCTACACTCCCTTGATTTCATAAATATTCTAAGATTTGACAGCCTCCGTGGCGCAGTTGGTTAGACGCCGCCTGTGAAACGAGAGGCCACGGGTTCGATCCCCGCACCGAGAGAAATGTTTGTGCGTCCCACAAATATTTCTTTCGGGTCTGGGTGTTTGTGGGACCGAAAAATCTCTCGTAGTTCCTGATACACGACACAAGACTCGATCTTACTGCATGGTCAGGACTATGTATGTGACTGTTGGGTGTTTTTCATTTGTTTATATAACTTTAGTCCCGAAAAAGCTACGACGTTCCTTTAAGTTTCTTCGACTCTCGTCAAAATATGTTTGTTTATTTCAGGCGTGTTCCAAGACCACGGTGTGATCACGGGCGCCATGCGGGAACACGTGGCAGATTATTACGTCGACAAAATGGCGCTCATGATACAGAAATCTATGTTGGTCGTGAAGCAGGCTTTTAAGTGAGTAAGCTTTATTTATTTATTTATTCTTAACTGCACAAAAGAAAGGATAACCACTTAAATATAAACAAATTAACAAAAAGAACAGATGGCGGTCTTATCGCTCTAGGCGACAAATCAACAATCTTAAGAAAAAAGCTTTATAAAGCTGAAGAGTTTTGAATGCGCAATTAATCTCATTACCAAAAATTTAATATAAATAAATTTACTTTATAATATAATGATATAATTAATTATTTTGTAAATATAGAATAAGTACTATTGTATTGACTTGCCATAAGAGTTATTTAATTGCCTACATGATCAATAAACCCATTTCATAGCATGTCATTGCTGATGGCAGGTCTCTATTAAGTGAGTGGCCACCTGGTTAGGTACCACCGCAATGTCTATTTCTACCGACAAACAGCAGTGTTATTGCATTATTGTGTTTCGGTGTGAAGGACATTGTAGCCAGAGTAACTACTGGACATATTGAGACTTAACATCTTATGTCTCAGGATGGTGAGCGCAGTGGAATGCCAAACAGTGCATTGTAATTCAGTGTGCTTAGTTTTGTTACTGTTCATGAGCGGTCGCATCGCTTACCATCAGGCGAACGGCATGCTCGTACCGCCATTCATTACTGTAAACGCCTATAAATGCATTATCGTCACTATGCCTCGTCAATATAGCAATGAAATACTATGTTTTTTGCAGTAAGCTAAGGAAGAGTTCTCTCTTCACAATCTACCATAACTGCAACTTCAACATATCAAGTTGTAATAGTACGGAGTCCACTTCATATTTCGTAAGTATTACTACTTAGTATCTACTCTCTCTCTCTTTCTTTCGCTATATATCTCTTGTCTCTTCCTTTTTATTCAAGAACGTCCACTACTGAACTTAATCTTCTAAAAGATATTTTCAATTGTATGGATTAATACCATTCCAGTCAAGTTTACGCGAATTAAATATCATAAACTCATGTTTTTCTTTTTCTAGAAGGGGTAGGATACAGGTGCTATCAATAGACGTTTCGCTTTGTGTGTTCCCTCCCATTATGTGATAGGGGGGAATTACTGACCGCGCTAAAAAGATGGTTGAATTGAAATGATTGAAATTATGCCAAAAAGACGAGTACGATGCCCCTAGGTGAAGCGAGGATGCTAAAGGTCGCTGGCAGTTACTGGATGCGACAAGTCGAAGGGAGAAATGTGGTTATTACGAGGAGGCCGTTCACCAGTTGTGCATACATACATAAATAAATTCACGCCTTTTTCCCAGAAGAGGTAGGCAGAGGTGCCAGGACACCCACATTTCGCCCGGTGTGTTCCGTCCCACGATGTGGTAGGTGGCGAGCCTATCGCCATTTATGGCACAAATTCCTGACTCTGGGCTGATAATGAATAGAGAAATCCAATATAATTTTGCCCAACCCGGGATTCGAACCCGAGACCTCAGCCTTGTAACCGTACTCTAAGTACAATTACGCCAACGAGCCAGTCCGTAAATACTATCTTAATTATTAACAAGTGCGTGGTGGCCTGTTGGTAAATAGACTAGACGCGGCTGCCAACATGTTCACGGTAGTCGCGGGTCTTCATAATGGTAACATAAGGCCCAGCAATGGTTTTGTGCGGGGCGGTTCGCGGACGTAAATCGGGGCGCCCTTCGCCCTGGGATGTCCGGTGCTGCCCACAATGCGTGTGAGGGCATCGAGAGGTTTTTAGTCAGTATGCTGGCTGGTATTGCTAGGGACCCAGCTCGGGTCCCAATCCCAGGCACACCTCTGACTTTTCGCAGTAAAACAAAACATCGTGAAGAAACCTGCATACAATAGCGATTTATAAGAATTTATATGGTATGTAAGTCCGCCTGCACTAGGCCAGCGTGGTGGACTATATGGCCTAATTACTCTCAATCGTACTCTCGATTGTAGAGGAAGCCCGTGCCTTGCAGTGGGACGTATATGGACTGATACAGAATTATTAACTAACTTTAATTTTCAGATAATACTATACAACCCTCTAGCTTGGAATGTTAGTATACCAGTCAGAGTACCAATACAGAACTACGAATATGTCGTGACTGGACCGAAACGTAAGTATTTTACTAATTAAAACTTTGGTGATGTGGTTTGGGCCACGATGAAAGAAAACAGCAACATTAAAGATACATTTTCCTTTTTTATTAAATTGACTGGCGAGGCGAGCCTGCCGTTCGCCTGATAGTAAGCAATACGACAGCTCATGAATAGTAGTAAAACCAAACAACAAATTGAAATACAAAGCAATTCGCATTCCACTGCGCTCGCCATCCTGAGACATAAGATGTAAAGTATCAATATATCCAGTAGTTACTCTGGCTACAATATCCTTCAATCCGAAACACAACAGTGCATTTAAACTGCTGTTTGACGGGAGAAATAGAAATTGCGGTGGTACCTACCCAAATGGCCTCTAACATATCAGAGACCAGTAAATTAATTTCAGAGTTATTTTCAAAATATATGTTCAATACACAGACAGTCACTTGACTGTGCAATATAAGTATGTTCTGTCTCGCTCGCTCACAAATGTACTGATTGCAGACGGTTTAACGCTCCGGTGGTTTTACTTACTTTTGACTTCGCGTCGGTTGACAACTCCTCACTCGCTTAAATGCACCAGTAAAATGATATGAGTCTGTTTATGATTTTTATGGATTTAATTCAATATATTTCATATTTCTCTCATGATTCGTTAATTAAATAGTTCAGCATTTCTTTTTTAATTGTCAATGTATAGTTTTTTTTCGGTTTGTTGGATAGTGCAGCCAGAGTAACTACTGATCATATTTTGACCATTTTTTTTTATATCTTATGGCTAGCACAGTGGTGTGCAAAATATTGCTTTGAAATTCATAGTTTTGCTACTATTCATGAGCGGTCGTATCGCTTAACATCAGGCGAACGTCATGCTTGTCTCACCATTGACTGCAACAAAAAAAACATCTCATGATTAGTTTATGAATTGAAAGTTTATTATCGTAGTTGGAATTCAAAGTTTATAGAACGAAAAACTTGGCTTGCCAAACTGTTCTAACTTTTCTTTACTTACAGTGGAAGTAATGAACACATCAATAGTTAGAATACCACAACCAATACTCGACATATCATACCGAAAAGCATTAGCACAACTCGAATTAGTTTTCATAGCCAAGGACATACCTCCATTAGGCTACAAATCTTATTTATTCGAAAGAGTTTCTCGTGAAAAAAGATCTATAATCAAAAAGATTAAAACACAAACAAAAAGTATTTAATAAGACAAACGAGTCACATGGACGATGAATCGTTACTCAATGTTCAAGAAGATTACAATTATGCTGAAGATGTGACTGACAAACCTGGACCGAAAATAGAGTTTGCCAACATAACAAATGATGCTAAAGATGTAGGTATTATTTTGACTCCGAAACCTAGAACAGAGTTTACAACTAAAAGTACGCCTGTTGAGGCGACAATAGTTAAAGACGAGACATATTATCAATATGAAGAGGCCACGACAATACCTGAAACTACGACTACAAAAACAACAACTACGACTAAAGAAATTGAGAGAGTGAAGGTTGAAGACGATAAGTTTATGCCTGAGGAGTCAAAGGATTTGTTTATTTCTAATAAGGTAGTTTTTTTATACCATTGATAAAATGGCCAAAAATTTCGTCATAAAAAGAGCGGTACTATCGATATTTCTCTCCCTTTCCCTCGTAAGCAGCACTATGCACCTCATTTTACATATGTATGCAATTATTGTACAGTGTTATCTCTGAGCCATGTGGATCTGGGTTCAAATCCCATACCGAGAACCTAATATTTTGGAATTGTTTAAGTATCGGTTAGAAAAACCTCACAGATCCATTTTCTCCCGTTTTCAAAACAAACATTTTACTTAAAAATTCTTGCTTTTTCAACCAACTCATACCTAAAACTCACCTTTAACGAATTTTCTTTAATATTTACAATCACATCATACACATCAAAACTATACTCTAGCGGGTCAACTCACTATAACAGAAATCATACGGTGACTCAAAAAGCGTCGGGATGTGTTTGACCAAGATTAACAATTATCCAGAAAATGAGTGGTCTAGCACTATTGGGAGCTGCGTCTTAAACGCCAAAGAAATAATACACCTTATCTGTATAATGTCTTATGGTTGATCGCATGATAAAAATATTTATAACTAGCTGTGCCCGCGACTTCGTCTGCGTGGCATGTAACAAAAAAGTTAATTAGTTTATATTTTTTTTGGTTTCTGCATTTTTATTTTAATTATCAACCTTTGTAACAAAACCATACCGCGATCTAATTCTACGGTGGCGCCATCTCTTAGCGAGCAGCGGTAAACTCCCGTTACACGTTTATTTTCAGTTTTTGTATTAACTTTTTGTAAAATAAATGTAGCCTAAGTTACTCCTTATTATATCAGCTACCAGACAAAAACAGTCCCGTCAAAATCGGTCCAGCCATTTCAGAGATTAGCCGGAACAAACAGACAGACTATATACTACTATCTACTGGTGGTAGGTCTCTCATATGTGAGAGGCCATCTGGGTAGGTACCACCGCAATGTCTATTTCTCCCGTGAAACAACACTGCTTAAATGCACTGTTGTGTTTCGGATTGAAGGACATTGTAGCCAGAGCAACTACTGGACATATTGAGACTTAACATCTTATGTCTCAGGATGGCGAGCGCAGTGGAATATTGCTACTGTTCATGAGCGGTCGTATCGCTTACCATCAGGCGAACGGCATGCTCGTCTCGCCATTCAATGCAATAAAAAAAAAAAAAAAAAAAAACAGACAGACAAAAAATTTTAAAATATCATTTTCGGCACAGGTATCGTGTATATAACGATATGTAGATGGACATATTTTTTTTCACTCTAAAAACAGACACTTCAATTTTATTTATAAGTATAGATATGTACATAACTAAACTTCTTTCCAGTACATCCGCATAGACCTAGACTCGGATCGGAAAGTATCAAAACTTACGCTCTCCAACGGAATCTCAACGCCTTTGGACATCCAATTCTATTATTACGTATCAGACGAACCGGAAAAAATGGTCCGAAGCGACAAAAAGAGACCTGGGTCGTATATTTTCCGACCTATAGACTCAAAACCCGAACCTATAATGGACTTTTTTGATACCATAGTCTATAAAACGAAGATTGTAGAAGAGATTCATACTAGATATGCTAATTATGCTTCGTTTGCAATCAAACTGTATGTTGATATGCCATATGTGGTAGTAGATTGGGTGGTTGGACCCATTCCAGGAGTTAAGGCCGAGACTGATTTCGGGAGGGATGTTTTTATAAGGTAAATCTATATCTTATATCTAGTACTACGTAAGGGATAAGAGAGTAAACTCAAATAAAATAAAGGAACTTTTTTTATTGTTAGCCTGATGTTAAGCGACACGACCGCTCATGAACAGTTGCCCAATCAGACACCTTGAATTACAAAACAATGCTTGGCATTCCACTGCGCTCGCCATCCTGAGACATAAGATGTAAAGTCTCAATATTTCCAGTAGTTACTTTGGCTACAATGTCCTTCAATCAGAAACGCAACAGTGCATTTAAACTGCTGTTTGACGGGAGAAATAGACATTGCAGTGGTACCTACCCAGGCGGCCTCTCACATATGAGAGACCTACCACCAGTAAAACATTACTGTGCTGATACATTGATATGTTTTAATCTTTCGACAGCCTCCGTGGCTCAGTTGGTTAGACGCCGGTTGTGAAACGAGAGGCCGCGGGTTCGATCCCCGCACCGGAACAATTATTTGTGTGAACTACAGGTATTTGTTTCGGGTCTGGGTGTTTGTGAGACCGAAAAGTCTCTCGTAGTTTCTAATACACGACACACGACTCGATCTTAGTGTGGGTTCAGGACTATGTATGTGACTGTTGGGTGTATTTATTTATTTAATTTCAGATATGCTACAAACTTGGTGCATGACGGAGTATTCTATACTGATTCCAACGGAAGGCAGACTATGAAGAGAATTAGGAATATTCGACCTTTGTATGAACCAGCCAATATGGATCCCATACCAGGTACAATATCTTCTTATTCATAAGCAGTTTTCAAATGATGTTAATATGAGCTGACTCAAAAACGTCATTATAAACAGCAGTGTAAATGCTCCGTTATGTCTGTTATTATGCTGATTTGAGAATTTTTTAGAATTCTATTATCGGCTAGACTAGCACGCTGTTTTTGATTGTAAGCGATAGGTACGACTACTTATGAAGGTTGCAAAACCAAACATTATGAATTACAAAGCGATGCTTGGCATTCCACTGCGTCCAACTGAGAAATAAGATGTCAAGTCTTAATATGTAGTTACTCTGGTACAATGTCCTAGTACTAAGTAGTGCATATCTTTCTTGAAAATTGAGGAGTGAAGAAAAGGACAACAGAAAGAAAAGGGTGATAGATCTGATGGCTAGTTGGTTATCCAAATTCCGGAACAAAATACGACAGCGCGGCGTCGCTTCAATATGGCTCAGTGAGACACTCGGTGTGAAGGATATTGTAGCCAGAGTAACTACTGGACATATTGAGACTTAACATTTTATGTCTCAGGATGACGAGCGCAGTGGAATGCTAAGTAATGATTGATTGGCATGCTCGTCTCGCCATCCATTAAAATTCGCGTTTTAACAGCTCATTAACTTAAAATTGGCGAGACCATTGTTTTAGAAAATTTTAAGCAGACAAATGGCGGATGTCTGTCAGCTGAACATGTGATATTACTGTTATATGAATGAAATTACTTCCTTCAGTGAATTAGCAATATAAGTTGAAAAATATGGAAAAAAAAACATTAATAGCAAAACTTTATAAACGTTGTAATTATCTTAACATTATTTAACTAATTTACGTTTATCTAACTTTTTTGCCAAGTTATAAACAGTATATTACGGTTCGATAGTCCACAATCTCACGACATAGATTATAATCTAACGGTATTCAAAATGTAATAGTGACATAACCTAGGGACTACATTATACAGTACAGTAGGAATTACTGTATCTTAGCTCTGACAATTTCATAAAATATTTCATTTCAGGTAACTTCTACCCGGTCACATCGAAAATATACATCGAAGACATCAAGAAGAACATTCGCTTTTCAGTTTTTAATGACAGGTATTTATCTATTTAGAAAGTAGTAAGAGTGCCAAATTGATAGTCAATCACCACGCACTAAAACGGTGAAGGTAAACATCGTGAGAAAACCTGTATACCATAGCGATTTATAAGAATTTCTATGGTATGTAAGTCCACCAACCCGCACTAGGCCAGCGTGGTGGACTGTACTAACCACTCTCAATCATACTTTCGATTGTAGAGGAGGCCCGTGCCCTGCAGTGGGATGTATATGGGCTGATACAGAAGAGTGATATATACAAACAGAAATGGACATGTCCATCCATCCATCAGTCAAAGAAATCCACTGCTGAACCTAGCTCTCCTTCAATAATTTCCACAGAGACCTGTTGGAGGCAGCCTGCATCCAGCGACGTCCCGCGACCGACACCAGGTCGTCGGACCACCTTGTGGGTGGACGTCCTACGCTGCGCTTTGCATTAGATTTTTTTTTTGCTTTAGATTAATTTTTGGCTCATGAAATCCCCCCAACATGTACCTCTCTTAATGTATACACACATATTACCAGAAAATTTCCTCACGATGTTCCTTCACCGATGGTGCGTTGTGAACGACTTCTCATAAACATGAATTCGAAAAGTCAGAGGACACTTACTGGTGGTAGGTCTCTCATATGTGAGAGGCCGCCTGGGTAGGTACCACTGCAATCTCTATTTCTCCCGTCAAATAGCAGTGTTAATTGACTGTTTTGATTTGGTGTGAAGGACATTGTAGCCAGAGTAACTACTGGACACACTGAGACTTAACATCTTATATCTCATGATGGCGAGTGTAGTGGAATGCCAAGCCTTTTTAATTTAAGGTGCTTGGTTTTGCTACTGTCCATGAGTCGTATTACAATCAGGCGAACGGCATACTAGTGTTGCAATAAAACAAGATTGTACCTAGGATTTTGTACCTTCGAGCACCGTGAATAAGTTGCCAGTTATGTCTTGTCTGTTACCAAAATTATGTACTCGTATTTATATTTCACAGATGTCAAGGTGGTACATCTCTAAGTGACGGAGAGATAGACTTAATGCTTCATAGAAAAATACTTACAGACGATACAGGGTCTTACACACATTTAAACGAATCTGAATTCGATCAACCAATTACAGTTCGTGGGCAACACGTATTATATCTGTCAAAAGCAGATTACAAACAAAACAAAATATACGAGAAAATACTAGCCAAAGAATTGTATTACACGCCTAAAGTATTCGTTTCTAGAGACTTTCCTTTTGGTTATTACACAAGATCGCGCTGGTGGAAACAAAACAACCTATTCACAGCATTGAAAACAAAAATGCCTTTGGGTATTCATATTTTAACACTTCAAGAATGGAATGATGGAACTCTATTGTTGAGATTAGAGAATTATTTGGAAAAATCTGACACACTCAAGAGTGGCAGAAAGACTGTGTTTCTAAAGGAATTGTTCGTTAATTTAAAAATAAATGAAGTTAAGGAAACAACACTGAGTGCCCATATGTGGCTGAAAGACTGGTCGCCGTTGGTTTGGAATAAAAAAACGAAGTTTGTGAAGAATTTTAATGATTTCTACGGGGATTTTAATGGAACTGCTCAGTATTGTGATGATGAAGATGCTAAACCTTATGAAGAAGTGGATTTGGATAAAGGAATTGTTTTGTCTCCTCAACAGATAAGGACTTTTGTTGTGTGGTTTAAATATGTGAATATAAAAGTTGGCAATGTTTTGTAGAATACTCTTTTATTTTGTCTTATTCCATGCAAACTACAGTACACTCAAATTACAAAATAGACTAACGTAAAAGTCACGGGGTGATAAGAGGATTAATCCAATATCAATATTAACTGTATCCACTATCAATTGCATGTAGTATCGATTATAAACAGTATTAATTGCATCCAGTATCGATCTAGTCCAGTATCGATTGTAAACACTATTGATTGAATCTAGTATCGATTAAATCCAATATTAACTGTATTCACTGTCGATTGCATGTAGTATCGATCATAAACAATATTAATTGCATCCAGTATCGATCAAGTCCAGTATCGATTGTAAACAGTATTGATTAAATCTTGTATCGATTGCATGTAGTATCGATTATAAGCGGTATTGATTGAATTCGGTGTCGATTAAATCTAATATCGATTAAATCCAATATTAACTGTATTCACTATCGATTGCATGTAGTATCGATTATAAACAGTATTGATTGAATGCAGTATCGATCAAATCGAATATCGATTAAAATGCAATATTAACTGTATTCATTATCGATTGCATGTAGTATCGATGATAAACAGTATGATTGCATCTAATAAATAAATAAATAACACCCAACAATCACATACATAGTCCTGAACACACACTAAGATCGAGTCTTGTGTCGTATATCAGGAACTACGAGAGACGTTTCGGACAAAAAGACTTATTTTCATACAGACTATGTTTGTGACTGTTGGGTGTATTTATTCATTCATGTGGACAATGTTGTGCTTGGTTATGAGACTCCTTCGTCGAAGCTATCCAGTCTTGGGAACTAAAGTACGGTGAGTCGGTATAACTTTTGTTTTTGACTGGATACTTTTATCGTTTTTCTATTGCCCCATATTTAAAGTCAAGTAGAGAGTAGCCAGAGTAACTACTGGACATATTGAGACGTCTCAGGACGGCGGATGCAGTGGAATATTTTGTAAATTGTAATTCGTGGTGTTTTGTTTTACTGTTCATGAGCGGTCGTATCGCTTACCATCACGCGAATGGCACGCTCGTCTCGCCATTGATTGCTCAAAAAATTCTTACTTCATATCGCGAGGTCCTTTAGTAGAATATAGATAGAGAGATGTAGTCCTATAAGATTTCAATGGGGTAAGCATAATATTTATTTTATTTATTTATATATACTTTATTGTACACCATAAAATAGGAAAAATAACAGATTAAATACTTAAAACTAAAGACATGGTAACAATTTGCGGCCTTATCGCTAGCTGCGATCTCTTCCAGGCAACTTTTGGATGGACTGGATTAATATAATAAAGATCTAATGGGGCAGTATAGAGGACGAGATAAAAGAAAATTATACTAGATGTACATGTTATATATTATGTTTTAAATATAACATACTTATATACCTAAATTATAAATACATACATATATATATTAATATACTATATATTAAGTAAACAATGAAGATGACAATACACATACATATATATATATACACATACATACATACCGGGTATCTCAAGACTGCTACCGAAAACGAAGCCGGGTGGTAGTTTTAGTGGCTACAAACACAATGCAATTAAAAATTTCGCTTAGAAACGCGACAATTATTTTTTATGATTTTTTAAATATCGTCATTTTTGGGTGGTAAATCCATAGATTTTGCTAAAATAATAATTTAAACTCTCTTATATCTTAGAGTATTTATAAATTAAAGGGTATACACTATTATTTTAGGAAAAAATGTATTTACCACCAAAATATGGCAATAGGAAAAAAATTACAAAAAAAAAATTGTCGCTTTTTTTTGCAACTTTTTCTGTTGCATTGTGTTTGAAGTCGCTTAAACTACCACCCGGCTTCGTTTTCGGTAGCAGTCTTGATATACCCTGTATATACAATTATGACAGGAATAAAGATTACTGTAGTGATAAGTAATGTTCCTTAACAAGTCTTTTAAAACTTGGCAGCGTCTTGGCTTGTCTAATTGACAGTGGTAATACGTTCCACAAGCGAGCAGCATGGATGGTAAAGGACTTGTCAAGAAATGATGTGCTGTGCTTGGGAATCTCTAGCGTTAAATTCTCTGTTGATCTAAGAGATCGCGCATGAGTGTGACTAAGGAAATTAAAGCGGTTCTTAAGGTAATGGGGGGTGTAGGGATGGAACAAGATACCATATAAGAGTGAGAGAATTCGAGTATTTCGGCGAAAACGTATTGATAGCCACTTGAGTTTGACTCGAAATTCGGAGACATGGTCATATTTGCGAAGACCAAATATGAACCTAATGCAGACATTCTGAAGTCTCTCAAGCTTTTCAATCTGGGCTTCGGTGAGGTCAAGATAGCTAGCATCAGCATAATCAAGGAGAGGAAAAAGAAGAGATTGAACCAGTGCAATCTTCGTGGGAATCGGAAGAAGATTCCGCAATCTCCGCAAGGGCCCCGCTGCAGCAAACAATTTGCAACTAACTTGTTGCAATTGGGGACCCCAGGATAAGTTTTTGTCAATCAGAATTCCCAAATTCTTGACAGTGTCACTAAATGGAATAGCGCAACCATCAAACAGAATCTGAGGTAATTGATCCATATCTAATTTTGATATCATCCTGGGGCTGCCAACAACAATGACTTGAGTCTTAGTAGGATTGACTAATAGCCCGTGAGACTTACTCCAACTGCTGATACCCACAAGATCCTTGTTGATGGTGTTAATAGCCTCCATCACTCTGTCCACAGGAGCATGATAATATATTTGTAAATCATTTGCATACAAGTGGTAGGAAGAAATTAGATTTTTTGATATAGAATTAATAAAATCAGCGAAGAGTAAGGGAGATAAAACGCCGCCCTGAGGGACGCCAGTAAGTGTGTCACACCAAGAAGACACTGAGTCTTCAACACGTATGCGCTGGCGACGACCCGTCAGGTAACTACGAAACCAATCAATTACTGTTGGAGATATGTTAATAGAGCATAGTGTAGTTAGCAAGACATCAAAGTCAACGGTGTTGAAAGCATTGCTAAAGTATAGCAAAGCTAGAACTGTTAGCTTGCCATTCTCCATCGCAGCTCTGATGTCATCCGTGATGTGAACAAGCGCAGTAGTGGTACCATATACATGACGAAATCCCGACTGGAAAGGATTAAGGAGATTGTTACGAGTGAGAAAGGAGCATAATTGTTGGTGGACGAGATTCTCAAGGACCTTAGAAAGGAAAGGGAGAATGGATATTGGCCGGTATTCAGTGTAAGATGCGGGATTAGGTTTTTTGGGGAGAGGAATTATTTCGGCCTCCTTCCATAAAGATGGAAAGACGGAGTCGGATAAGGAAAAGTTATGAATATGACAGAGGATGTGGAGAATTTCGTCAAGGACAGGCAAAATCATACTGCGACTAACGCAGTCATTCCCAGATGCATTGGAAGAGATCGATAATATGCTCTTTTTAACATCACAATCAGAGAATTGACTAAAGACAAATTGAGGATATTTAGGAGTTGGAATAGAAGAAAGATCATGGATTGTTTTATTTATAGTAGCCCTATCAAATGTAGGCAAAGCAGCGAAATGTGCATTCAATGAATCTAAATTTAAAGTATGAGGATTAGAATCTGAGCGAGATTTTCCAACTCCCATAGAACGAAGAAACTTCCAAACCTTAGCTGGATCCTTATTTTCTACAGATTTGTGAACATGTCGGCGTTGAGCATTCCTACACATCTTGTTGCAGTGATTTCGGAGAGCCATTATATAGCCATATTGGTCCCAATTTTGAGACGTAGGTCGACGCTTGAACTTAGCTTTTGCTGCGACCTTTTTCTTCATAAAGACTTTGATATCATCAGTGAGCCAGGGTGATGGAAGATGCTTTATTTTTATAGCACGAATGGGAGCATGTATATCATACAGCTTGATAATATTGGCAGTGAAAAGATTAACCTTTTCATCGACCGAACTCGAACTAAGTAAAGGGACCCAGTCAATGTTGCTAGCATCCCTACGAAGACTTACAGAATCGATTCCACGAAAATTACGCTGCATGACCACTGTGTGTCTGAGTTTGGAGAGGCGAACTTTATAGGATAGATAGACGAGGTCATGGCATGAAAAAGCATCAGCAGAGCATTGTAAATGTTTTTCAACGTGATTAGGAGAGGATACATTAATAAGATCAAGAAGAGAAGGAATAGAATTAGGGAAATGATGAGTAGGATTTAGAGGTAGTATAATATGTTCTAAAAGAAATAAATTAAACAACAAATAAATATAAAACGAAACTCTTTATTATCAACAACAATGAAAAATATTTATTCCTACAAAATTACAAAATTATTTACATTAAATTTGCTAATGATAAGCACAAATTATTGAAATATATACCTATGAATATATATCTATACCATTGTATTGTATTTTAATATGGTAAATGGTGAAAAGGTATTGGAATGTGCAATGATAATACAATTATTAATTTTTTGTTTGTAAGATAAATTGTACATTTGTTTTATATCCAAAAAAATTAAAAGGAACTCTTCCAATTAAATTTCTTGTCATGATTCAAAATAAATTAAAGTTAGATATTTTTCATTTCGTTGTATCTTATAATTGGCCTCATTTAAAGGTTATAATTTACATAATTTTACAATCAATGTATTTTAAAAATGACATTTATAAAATTGGCGATAATATCCTTTTGAAAATGATGACCTTCATGAAAAGTGAACGGTTTCCATAAAAAATATATTTTAGGATGCATCTTATTAAAATGTATTTATTTATTTACATATTTGTTTAAAACAAACATCTATCAAATAAGAAGCTATAAAATAATATGGCGACAATGTCCATTTTAAGAAGAACGATCACATTGAAATTTGTATTGTTTTCATCATTGAGATAACATACTAGAGGGGACACTGCAAACAAAATATTTGTAACAAAATGAAGGGTACCTTCTATTTCTGTCTCTGTCACGTCTACGAAGTAACATTATCTTCCCTCTCGCTTCGCTGTGTACCCGTGTACACGCACCATACGCAGAGATTTTGTTCCCGATGTCCGCTCTAGTATAATACCTCAATGGTTTTCATTAAAATTGATATATTTAGGGTTCATTTAGACATTTTGATGTCTATGAATAACATTTTTATGTCAGTTTACACTAACAGCATTTCTAAACTGCGTTAAGTCTTTATGGATAAGGGAGTTAGATTAAAACATAATTTTGATACTAGGCTAAGGTACGGTTACAAAGCTGAGGTGTCGGGTTCGAATCCGGGTTGGGCAAAGTGATATTGGATTTTTCTATTCATTATCGGCCCAGAGTCAGGAATTTGTGCCCGATATGGCGATAGGCTCGCCACCTATCACATCGTGGGACGGATCATACAGGGCGAAATGAGGGTGTCCAGGCACCTTTGGCTACTCCTTTTGAGAAAAAGGCGTGACTTTATGTATGTTTGCTAAACTTTAAAAATTCTAAGGTGACTGTAGTGTATATGGCCACTCACATATATTGAATACCTAACATGTGCCTTTGAGATTAATCTGTCAATATATTGTCATGGTGATAAATGTCTATATGTAATGTAAATTTTTTACTTTGCACATTTTTTAATATATTACAATGAAAAATTATCTAACACTACATCTATTTATTGTCTTTCCTAATGATCACAAGTTACCACGTAAATTGGCGGAGGTGAGAGCACGAAAACAGGTGGATCTGAAAACAAAAATGGATATTTAAAAAAGGTTCAAAACGGCGGCTGGAATTTCAATTCAATCCACACATGTTTTACATCTCGAAATTAAACTTTTATTTAGTTCGTGGTCCTATTGACGATAAAATCCGCAAAAATATTTATTTATTTTTACTCACCACTAGTAGTGTTGCAGTTCTTCAAATTATCCAATGAGCTGCTATGGCCGTGATTGTTACTGAAAATAATGACATATTATTTTAATGTACGTAATATCGCCCACTGCTTGTGGCTTTGTACCTGTATCAGTCCATATACGTCCCCCTGCAGTGCACGAGCCTCCTCTACAATCGAGAGTATGATTGAGAGTGGTTAGTATAGCTCACCACGCTGGACTAGTGCGGGCGGACTGTACATACCATAGAAATTCTTTTAAATCGCTATGGTATGCATGTTTCCTCACGATGTTTTCCTTCACCGTTTTAGTGCGTGGTGATTGACTATTAATACACACATGACTCCGAAAAGTTAAGGTGTGCCCTGGGAATTAAACCCACGACCACCGTGAACATTTCAACTGTGGTAGCAGCGTCTAGTCCGTATATATTTTTTATTGTACTCTGGCCTTTACTATCCCCTCTCAATCGTACTCTTGATCGAGGCTCGTGCTCTGCAGAAGGGCATATACATATGAGCTGATAATGTATATAATACTTATTAAAATTATATTACTTACCATGAAATCTCCTTATTTTGGTAAGCATTCAAATCCGCTAAAGAACAAGCGTGCCGTACCCTCGCCACTAATTTATTCTGAATCAAACTCTGGCAATTACCCACTTCAATTGGCAACCCCGTCTGAATGCCTACATCGGATTTTTTGCACTGGCAAGGATTTGGTTTTGGGGTTATGTTTCGTGTTTCATTTAACGATCTGTGTATATTTGGATCGGACGCGTAAGTTGGTCTGTATGTTTCCGTGAAATGAACTTTCTTCCTGTTCATCATTGATAGTTGATATTGTCCTTTTCTGTTTGTAGATGGAGAGAGATTTGGCGATCTGTTTGGAGTTACAGACGCTGACGAACTTTGAGCTATCCGTCTTGGTGTTGTTTTTATTTCGTATTCCGTTGCTATTGCTTCGAATACCTGTAAAAATATTTATTTAAATAAGTATTACATTCATACACTCACAGCTTGTACCAGAAAGGGTAGGCAGAGCTGTCTTGACAGCAACCTTTGAGTATTTATAACAGAGGGTGCGCTGATATTCAAAAGCGTAGATAAAATTCATTTTTGTGCCGCACCATCAGACTGTGGAATTGTTTGCCGTCACGCGTGTCCTATAATCCTGGGTCCTTCGGCCGTAGTGTGAAGAGGCATCTTAGCAGGCTGGCATAATTGTATCGAATGTCTTTGGACTGTCGTCTGATGCCATTCCATTGTCTGCCTGGACGGCATTTGCGCTTACCATCAGATGCAGTGTGGTCACTATTCCATGCCAGTATAAAAAAGATAAATGACTAAGTATGAGATTGTGTGGTTTTGTTGCTTTAACTTTACATACCTGTTCAGCGACCAAGTTTCTGGCATATGGGGAATCTTTAGCGGGTAATATTTCTCTACACAGAGCACACTTTTCCAGCCTCGACCAACATGCTGCAACAGAAATAATTCTATTAAAGGTTTTACTAAAGGAGATTTCCCAGCCCAGTCATACATACATAAACTCACGCCTATATCCCAGAAGGGGTAGGCAGAGGTGCCAGGGCACCCACATTTCGCCTTGTATGTTCCGTCCCACGATGTGATAGGTGGCGAGCCTATCGCCATATCGGGCACAAATTCCTCACTCTGGGCTGATAATGAATAGAAAAATTCAATATCACTTTGCCCAGCCTGGGATTCACACCCGAGACCTCAGCTTTGTAACCGTACTTTAGTACAACTACGCCACCGAGGCAGTCATAATATCGGTAAAATATCTTTGATTTCGATAGTGGTTCTGCTTGAAATTCATTATATCCATGCGTATGATTTGTCCTTAAATATTTACCTGTTTAGATAAAGTATCCTATGTTACTTCTAATGCCTCCAGGAATATGTACAAAGTTTCATGATGATCGGTTAAGTACTTTTTGCGTGAAAGCCTAACAAACAAACTTACATTCACATTATAATATTAGGGTTTTTTTCTAATGGGTAAAATCCTCATTGGATACCCGACTATCTAGATAAACCGGACTTTTACCCGCTAAAAACCCATGTCTCCATCTTTGGAGGAATTTTGGGATCTCAATACGAACACGCCAAAAAGTAGAGATTTACCTTCGCAATACAGATGAGATCTGGCACAAGTGAGAGCCCTGGTAGCTGTAGAGGCGCAGACACAGCACGATAAAGCTTTCACCACGCCAGATAACGCTCGCCGGGACTTCTCACCTCTTGATCCTCCCCCACAACTCCATAGTAACTGAGGATTCAATAAACATGCCCTAAAATACCGGGTATATCAAGACTGCTACCGAAAACGAAGCCGGGTGGTAGTAATATCATCGTGTTTTGGGTCGTAAGTCCATAGTTTTTGATAAAAATAATAATTTAAACTCTTGTGTACCATAGCATCTTTAAAAATCCAAGACTGTACGCTACTATTTTAGAAAAAACTATGTATATTGCCACCCAAATACGGCGATAAGAAAAACGTCGTATTTATTTGCAAAATTTTAAGTTGCATTATGTCTGAAGTTAATAAAACTGTCACCCCGACTTCCCGATCGCATTCTTGTTATGCCCTGTATAATATGTATTATCACTATGCAATAAAATTTATAGAAAGGTTCTCGAGTGGAGGCCACGTACAGGCAAGCGAAATGTCGGACGCCCGCCTACAAGGTGGACGGACGATCTGGCTAAGGTTGCAGGAAGTCGCTGGATGCAGGCCGACCACAACAAATAAATGTAGAGATCCTTGGTGGAGGCCTATGTTATTTTTTTATACCCTGCTGCTTTTTATGCAGCATCATTTAATTTCTAAATTTGTATTTGTTTTTTAAGAATGGAAATTAAAAATTTGATTTAAATATACCGTTTCTATATTAAATAACTATTTAAGTTAAAGTTGTTAAAATTACATTAATGAACAGATCCTTTTTCGAAACTTTAGTATTATTTTAAATGCAAAGTTTAGAAAATTATGTGTCTGTTTTTCATCCAGCATAATTATAGTCCCACAAAGTTATCTGACCCGGTGAGAGAGTCGCTGTTGTCGAATTTGGTGTTGCCATTAAAAATAGATATAGCAATAAAGTGGGTGAAGTAAGATTTTTCAATTCGATCAATAGTGTCAGGAAAATGAGTGGACCAGTTTTATTTGCATGTTATTTTTCCTTCCCAAGATTTCTAACAAATCGCTTCCCATACCCTTAAACAAGTGTATCTGTATCAGCCCATATACTATATGTCCCACTGTTGGGAACTGCCCTATTCTACAATCGAGAGTGCTATTGAGGGTGGTTAGGCCATATCATAGGCCATATAGTCCACCATGCTGGCCTAATGTGGGCTGGTGGACTTACATACAATAGATATTCTTATAAATCGCTATGGTATGCAGGTTTCCTCACTATGTATTCCTCCACCGTTTTAGTTCGTATTTATTGACTATCAATACACACATGACTCCGAAAAGTCAGATTTGTGACCTGGGACTCGAGCCCACGACCACCGTGAACATGTTGGCAGCCGCGTTTGGTCCATTTACCAACAGGCCACCACGCATGTAAAGATACATTTTAGTTTATCATATGTGCTTACACCTATTTTACTAGTACGTACAAAATTCTGTTTACGTGGAATTTTTTTGAAAAGCTGATAACACAAGGCTGTGGTGGCAGCTACGCGTTGATAATTTTTTTCGAAGGGTATTATTGGTGTCTGAAGACGCTTATCTTCCTTCGTAAAATTGAATACCTGGAGTCTAACGTTCCTAGCGTCACTTTTTAAAGTTTTCGGCATTTTCACTAATTTTTAATAATGCAGGAAACATAAATACATTGAGTAAACAACCAATGGCGGTTATGTCAGTGAGTGGCAGGTAAATTGTCAATTTCAAATGACGTCTTTGTTTCCACTTTTGGCCACCGGGCCAGATAACTTTGTGGCTCTATAATTATAAGGGGGAGGCCTATGTTCAGCAGTGGACTTCCTGTGGCTGAAATGATGATGATTAAAATTATTAAAATACCAGTCCTCACCTCAGGGTCATCTTTAGGGTCGACTCCACAGTTCCAAACTAGCAGAGATACGCCTCTGCCTGCCCCGTCACCTCTGATAAGACCAGCTACTTGACCAACCTGCGGAAACAGTATGTTATTACAATGAGGTCCTTAAAGCTATATGATATATTTTTATTGCAATGAATGGCGAGACGAGCACGCCGTTCGCCTGATGGTAAGTGATACGACCGCTCATGAACAGTAGCAATACCAAACACTATGAATTACAAAGTAATGCTTGGCATTCCACTGCCCTCGCCATCCTGAGACATAAGATGTTAAGTCTCAATATGACCAGTAGTTACTCTGGCTACAATGTCCTTCAATACGAAACACAACAGTTTACAATGCTGTTTGTCGGGAGAAATAGACATTACGGTGGTACATACCCAGACGACCTCTCACATACAACGTTGATGCGACCGATGGGCATTAAATTACACTATGTATGCTATACGTCCTTGGTATTAATTCGGCGTGGCACAAACATTAATAATACCAAAAATGAGATTTTGTTTGTTTCAAACAAACTAAATAGCTTCCAAATAAGAGTAAAACGCAACCATCCTGTGTAAATAAATTTCATTGACCTGCAGATACGAATAGATAACAAATCGGCAACGTCGCGCGCGGCGCGTGTTAAGCTCAAAACACATTATAGGTTTTCGTCTTACGCATAGAGTAAAGAAGCGGCCATAAATACTAGAGCAACGCGTCTTACAGCGATCTGAACAATGGATTATTTTGTTGTGTGCACATTATAGGTCATACGCTTAAGACGTGACCACAGACTACATAGAAAGAACCTTGTACGTTCCATTGTCCTGATTGGTCAGTTGGCCCCGTACTTACCGCTCTTTACTCTTTGCGTAAGACGAAAACCTATAATGTGTTTTGAGCTTTATTGCCGTGTACTTATTATTGTGTGACTTGTGTAAGAGCGGCAACAACGCGCAAATTTTAGTACGATCTATCATTTTAAGGTGAATGATCATGCGTTGGGCGTAATCAGCTGTTAGAAAAGCTACATCGTGTTCAAATGGGGCAAAAACATAAAAAATCATTTACGACTAAACTACTGCTCCTATTTAATTGATTTTTAGTACAGAGCTTCAAAATGGTATCAAGTATATGCAGTTAAAAAAAATGCCCATCGGTCGCATCAACGTTGTATGAGAGACCAATCACCAGGTAAACCATATTCACAGCCGGAAAAGTCAGCTGTAAAGCACCACGGATCAAATAACTACAGTATTAGTAAGAAATACTGCCTCGGTGGCGTAGTTGTACCAAGGTACGGTTACAAAGCTGAGGTCTCGGGTTCAAATCCCGGGTTGGACAAAGTGATATTGTATTTTTCTATTAATTATAAACCTAGAGTCAGGAATTTGTGCCCGATTTGGCGATAGGCTCGCCACCCACATCGTGGGACGGAAAAGACGGTACAAGGCGAAATGTGGGTGTCCTGGCACGGGGCACCTCTGCCAACACCTTCTGGGAAAAAGACGCGAGTTTATGTATGTATGTAAGAAATACTTGGTACTTACTGGTAATCCTAAAAGGTCTTTCCCATCTGCTTGTAGCAGACAGTCCCCAGTTTTAAGTCCAGCTACATCTGCCCTGGATTCCGGAGTCACCTCTCTTACCTATGATAAAGCAATGATTAATTTCTGGCAACTAAAAATAAATAACACCCAACAGTCACATATATAATCCTGACCCCACACTAAGATGGAGTCTTGTGTATCAGAAACAGGACAGCTAAACTACCAACTGCCTGGACTTTATTCTTTTTCGATAGAGCAATTAAATAAATATTTTATTTGATATTTATTTGACAACCTCCGTGGCGCAGTTTGTTAAACACCGGTTGTAAAACGAGAGGCCATGGGTTCGATCCCCGCATCGAAACCTTGAAATACAAAGCAATGCTTGGTATTCCACTGCCCTCACCTTCCTGAGATATAAAATTTTATGTCTCAATATGTCCTGTAGTTACTCTGACTACAATGTCCTTCAAACCGAAACACAACAGTGCATTTACACTGCTGTTTGACGGGAGAAATAGACATTGCGGTGGTACCCACCCAGGCAGCCTCTCACATATGAGAGACCTACCATCAGTAAAACGTCCAAAACTTTCTTGACGATATCTCCTTTTCGAGTCATTTTGAACTAACGGACACTGATCAAAATGTCTATGACTGAAAACACTTACCCAAGGATAGGGATCCCAGAGAGTTCTCGTTAGTCTGAACCCGAGACCTTCGCCTTCGTCTTCTGGTAGATTTAACTGTAAGAGAAACAACACTTATTTCAATGTCATACTTTGTCACCACCTTTTTACACGATATCTCGATTATAATGTGAATAAGCGGTTAAGTAACCACACACACTCTGTTTTTCTCCCTACCCCTTCTAGGAAGAAGGCGTGAGTTTATGAATGTATGTACGTATGTAAATTAAATTAGGAATACTTTATTTATTTATTAATTCTTTATTGAACACCCAGTAATAAGGACCTTTCCTTGGATGAATTGAATTTTGATGAATGGAATTGGAATTTTCAGGAATTTGTGCCCAATATGGCGATAGATTCGCCACCTATCACAGCGTGGCACGGAAAATACAAGGCAGAATTTGGGTGTCCCTGGCACCTCTGCCTACCCCTTCGGGAAAAGTCGGAGTTTATGTATGCATGTACAGTAATATTATCGCTTCACACGATATCTTCCAGACAACCATTAGATGGACTGGTTGAAAAGAAGCTACGAAAAAAGGGTGGTCACATCAAAGGCAAAAAAAGAATAATAGTAACCAGAAAAGAAAGTTATATGTGAAATAGTTTAAACAGTTTTTTGTTTCTGTATCAGCCCATTATATACGTCCCACTGCAGTGCACGGGTCTACTCTACAAGCGACAGTACGATTGAGAGTGGTTAGGCCATACAGTCCACCACGCTGGCCTAGTGCGGGTTGGTTAGTTTCTTGTTTACAAGTTATCAATCACTACATACATGCTTATTACTCTTGAGATTAACTAAAGTTTCGTAAAAGTGATACGCCCAAATGATAGCGCATTTGAAAGGTGACCTTGGCTTGATGTCGAAACATGTAGCCCGCATCAAAAACATCGCAATGCACAATATACATCTATTTGTACATGCTTGTACTACTTAAAATGTATAGTAAATAACAAATTATTCATTCTATTCTACATGCACTGTTCATTTAAAATCTATAAGCGTTTGGCGAAATTAGGAGGTGCAAATCCAATTAAAAACGGTATAACAAATTATTGAATACTAGCGACCCGGCCCAGCTTCGCCCAGGTACAAATATATTTCTGTACAATAATATGTACGTATTATACATATAAACCTTCCTCTTGAATCACTCTATCTATTAAAAAAACGCATCATAATCCGTTGCGTTGTTTTAAAGATTTAAGCATACAAAGGGACATAGGGACAGAGAAAGCGACTTTGTTTTATACTATGTAGTGATTATGTATCATCCCTCCATCCATCCCATATACGTTTCACTGCAGGGAACTTTTTGCA
The DNA here is from genome assembly GCA_009982885.2 of Hyles vespertilio. NCBI lineage: Eukaryota > Metazoa > Arthropoda > Insecta > Lepidoptera > Sphingidae > Hyles > Hyles vespertilio. The sequence continues at coordinate 8,398,804 of CM042829.1, forward strand.
AAGTCATTCGGAGGGGACATTCCATTCGTTATCTAAAATAGGTTTTAAACTATGCATGATCAATAAATACATAAACTCACGCCTTTTTTCCAGAAGGGATAGGCAGAGATGCCAGTGCACCCACATGTATGTTCCGTCCCACGATGTGTCACGGTGGCGAGCCTATCGCCATTTATGACACAAATTCCTGACTCTGGGCTGATATTGAATAGAAAAATCCAATATCACTTTGCCCAACCCGGGATTCGAACCCGAGACCTCAGCTTTGTAACCGTACCCTAGTACAACTACGCCACCGAGGCAGTTATTTTGAGTTATTTTGAGTGTGTACATTCGGATTCTTACCACAATAAGTCTGACTCCAGCTGTATATTCCTGGCTAATTTCGCTCTCGTCACAAGATGTTTCGGCTACAGAAGACTCCATCTGTTGCAAAAAAAAGATTGTATCAGCCCATATGCGTCCCACTGCAGGGCACGGGCCTCCTCTACAATCGAGAGTACGATTGCGAGTGGTTAGGCCATATAGTCCACCACGCTGGCCTAGTGCGGGTTGGCGGACTTACAAACCATAGAAATTCTTATAAATCAATATTTACAAAACCATACACCATCATATTAAGCGCCATTAATACGAGATTCTCGCTGCGAGAATCGGATGCCATTAAATAAATAAATACACCCAACAGTCACATACATAGTCCTGACCCCACACTAACATCGAGTTTTGTGTCGTATCAGAAACTACGAGACACTTTAAAGTCTCACAAATATTCTCTCGGTGCGGGGATCGAGCCCGCGGCCTCTCGTTTCATAGCCGGCGTCTAAACAACTGCGCCACGAAGGCTGTCAAATTATTTTGTATCGATTTATAATAGAAAAAATTCCTAAAAAACAAATAAGTCAATTATAAGTGGGTTTTTATAAATACCATGATTAGGTCAAGGTATTAGACCTTATTTGAACAAACACTTTTTTAAAAGCTTAAGCAGTGTGGGCCGCTAAAAACACGATTTATTTCAATTTTGGCCTTGCCTTTGTTTTCAGAAAAAAGCACTTTTTTATTGCAATATATAAAACTGCAGTAAGCGATACGACCGTTCATAAACAATAGCAAGACCAAACAACGCCTTGAATTACAGAACTATGCTTGGCATTCCACTGCGCTCGCCATCCTGAGACATAAGATATTAAGTCTCAACTACTAGTACTTTGGCTACAATGTCCTTTAATCCTGAGACATATTAGTTATATTATGATTTTTAAACATTGTATAAGGGATTTAATACCTGAGACATTCACTGCCAGAGGACCTTTGAATGATGTTTACGCATACATGTTCTCATGTTTGCTTCACAATTCAATCTTCAAATGAAATCGACTGTAAGAAAAGGATTCAGGGGCCCTACTATATTCATCCGAAACGAAGTTCGAAACTTCGGATGATCGAAGTTTATATACGATACGAATGTGAATGAATGTGAATGTGATGTACGTTATACAAATTCAAATTATAGATACATTCGTATCGTATATAAACATCGATCGTCCGAAGTTTCGAACTTCGTTTCAGATTTACAGAGTAGGGCCCCAGGCATAACAGCCTCCTATGCTAGGTGCAGTTGGTTAGACGCCGAATATGAAACGAGAGACCACGGGTTCGAACCCCGCACCGAAACGAAGATTTGCGTGAGCCACAGGTATTTTTTTCGGGTCTGTGTGTTTGAGGGATCGAAAAGTATCTCGTAGTTTCTGATACACGATATAAGACTCGATGTTAGTGTGGGAAGGAATATGTATGTGACTGTTGGGTGTTATTTATGAATTTATTAAATCTGCCTTTTTAATATGAAGTGTTAATAAATAAATATAATCTATTGAAATATTTTTTATGAATTGGTCGCGGATTTGGTTTAATTTTTACATTTGTATCTCCCGATACCTTCACCCCGTCATCACCACGAAAGGTATAAAGTAATTGAAACGTCAAGGAATTTAAGAAAATCTGTAAAATTAGCTTTATTTTCAATATTAACATATTCGCGCAAATAAAATCTATGTAATAATTAGACCTAGTTTAAAACACTTATTTTGTTATAATAAAACTATTATTTACGTATTTTATCACGGATTTGGTTTAATATTTACATTTTTATCTTCCCGAAGTTTCGATTACTTCGATTACGCGCAAATCTAAGAAACCATTACACTTATTTTGTAATCAATTAAAACTTACATTCAAAGACAACTCCAATATAGTATGCGGGTTTAAAGTTACGCGCGCGGCACTAAACTGACTGTAGTGTTGAGTGGTAACTAGTGATGTGCAAACTACATCGATATATCGATATCGATAGTCTCTGTGGTTAGACGTGGAACGAGAGACCGCTACATTCCAAACGTACTGGTGGTAGGTCTCTCATATGTGAGAGGCCGACTGGGTGCACCGCAATGTCTATTTCTGCCGCCAAACAGCTGTGGAAACTGTTGTCTTTCGGATTGAAAGATATTGTAGCCGGAGTAACTACTGGACATATTGAGACTTTACATCTTATGTCGCAGAATGGTGAGCGCAGTGGAATGCCAAGTTATTTTGTAATTCAATGTGTTTGGTTTTGCTTCTGTGTATGAGCGGTCGCATCGCTTACCATCAGGCGAACGGCAAGCTCATTGCAATAAAAAAAAATACATAAAGCATTTTCGACATCGATAACTACTTATCGACATTAGCATTCACTTTTTAAAACCAGTTAGCCTCCCGTGCATTGGTTAAGGTCGACACTGCGCGGCCTACATGTAGCATGTGGCTTAATAAATATTGCACAATCCAGTCTCAACTCTTTTTAACATCCCCAGAAAAGAATTATGATTGCCATGATGGCTCAATTGTATTACAGTGCAATTACAGATGGCCTAAGGTTCAAATGTCGGACAAAGTGATATTGAATTGAAATAAAACTTATTTACGGATTTTATCTCGGATATGGTTTGATTTTTAATTTTTTTTACTGCTTTTTGCAGCTGGTATGGGGTTCATCACGGACAAAATGATATTTACATCATAATAAAGCCAATTTTATGGATTTTCTTTAATTCCTCGACGTTTCGATTACTTTACAGCTTTCGTGGTCATGGTAATAGTTTTATTTCAATATGTAACATTCGAAAGCTAAGAAACCATTATGATATTGGATTTTTCATAAATCAGCCCGGAGTCAGGAATTTGTGTCCAATATGGCGGACTTGCGTATAACATAGTGGGACAGAGTAATGGCGAATCTATGGGGGAGGTCATCGGGTCGGAATAGGCCGTCTGGGTAGGTACCATTGCAATGAATATTTCATGTTTTCATGCTTTGTAAATTGTAATACAAGTCCCCTTAACCAAGTTACAATCGTTTTCAATCTATTCTCTTCCTACGATCGTTCACGCCTTGAAATAAGCGATGACGTGTTTACGTTGTACATTGGCTTACTCCTATAGAAAAAAATAACACCCAACAGTCACATCCTGACCCCACACTAAGATCGAGTCTTGTGTCGCGGGTATCAGGAACTACGAGACTTTTCGGTCTCGTAAACACCAAGACCCGAAACAAATACCTGTGGTTCTCACAATTTGTTTCGGTGCGGGGATCGAACCCGCGACCACTCGTTTCACAGCCGGCGTCTAACCACAGTCTAACCAACAGCGCCACGGAGGTATGCTATTTTTTTTTAAATACGATCATGTTTACGTTTTATTCAATACGGCTGAGTTAAGCGAAGTCGAATAAAAAGTCATCATCATCATCATCATCATCATATCAGCCACAGGAAGTCCACTGCTGAATATAGGCCTCCCCCAAGGATCTCCACAATGACCTGTTGGAAGCGGCCTGCATCCAGCGACTTCCTGCAACCTTAGTCAGATCGACTGTCCACCTTGTAGGCGGGCGTCCGACATTTCGCTTGCCTGTACGTGGCCTCCACTCAAGAACCTTTCGGCTGCAACAGCCATCGGTTCTACGAGCTATGTGCCCGGCCCACTGCCACTTCAACTTGCCAATCCTATGGGCTATGTCGGTAACCTTGGTTCTCCTACGGAACTGTTTGAACAAAAAGTGTCCTCTGCATATTATGTAGTACCTAGTTTATGTATAAAGTGATTATAATACCAACAAATATCCGTCCCACTGCAGGGCACGGGCCTCCTCTACAATCGAGAGTACGTTTAAGAGAGATTAGTACAGTCCACCACGCTGGCCTAGTGCGGACGGACTTTACATACCATAGAAATTCTTACAAAGCTTTGGTACCTTTAAGTAGGTTTCCTGACGATATCAATATACACATTACTCGACATCAGAGGTGTGCGTTATTTGAACCCGCGACCACCGTGAACATTCAACAGTCCGCCTTGTATACAGAAGTATATGAAGCTTCACTACATAGTAATTAGTACCTATAAAACAAAGTCGCTTTCTCTGTCCCTCTGTATGCTTAAATCTTTAAAACGACACAACGGATTTTGATGCGGTTTTTTTTAATAGATAGAGTGATTCAAGAGGAAGGTTTAATGTATAATACATACATATCATTGTACAGAAATCCATTTGTATCCGGGCGAAGCTGGGCCGGGCCGCTAGTAATAAAATATAAAATAATATAGAGGGAGCGCTGGTACTTCAAAAACGTAGTTAAAAATGGTGGTGCCGGGACACCTTTTTTGTGCGCTCCTATTGGCTGATATTTGTCAGCTTGTCCAATATACAAGAATTACTTGAAAAAAAAAGTAAAAATAAGTAGTTTAGGGCTATTTAATTCCACTCAAAATCGTGTTAAAAAGGATAATAGCTAAATATAATTCCCGTTACCAAAGGAATTTATTGCTAAATAATTTATTCAATTTTCACTAATATAGGAGCGCTACCAACATTACGAACAAGAAAATATCTACGTTTTTCAAGACGCGAATGTATGACAGCGCTCCCTCTATATTATAAATACACTAAGCATAAAATATACATAAAATGAGGGTAGTTACAAATAAAAAACTCATTCAAATAACGTTTTAATTATCACTCATCCTTAAACTATTTACAAAAGACGTAATTTTACCTAAATTATAACACAGAAGATGAATTTAAATCTTTGCAAGCCATATACAAATGTTTATGCAAAATTCGCTCTTATACACCCAAATGCGTTCCAACAAGGATATTTTAACAACCTTGTTAAACTTTTTTTGTATTTAGAGGTTATTTTTCAATAACAACCTAGAGCAGAAACCGCAAAAATGTACAGATCTTGAATCTCATAATTGGGGTGGTGAAATTTTGAACTAAAAATAATATATATTTTTTTTATTGCAATGAATGGCGAGATGATCTAGCCGTTCTCCTGATGGTAAGCGATACGACTGCTCATAAACAGTAGCAACATTCCACTGCGCTCGCCATCCTGAGACATAAGATGTTAAGTCTCAATATGTCCAGTAGTTGCTCTGGCTACAATGTCCTTCAATCCGAAACACAACAGTGCATTAAGCAGTGTTGTTTCACGGGAGAAATAGACATTGCGGTGGTACCTACCCAGATGGCCGCTCACATATGAGAGACCTACCACCAGTAAATAATTTGTTAATAAATATTTTTATGACATTTTTTCCGATATGTTTTCGTAATATAAACAAAAGGAATTTGAACTCTTAATCATATTATATTGGGCATATTAATACCATTACATCACAAGTACAAATGCTTGTTAATTATATTATTAAAAAATATCCCAAACAGTGCGTTAAACAGATTTTTTTTTTTATTTATTTGTAGTTCTAATTTTCGCCACACACCATAGATTTCTGACGATCTGTACCGCCAGTTCTATTGCCATCTCTGTCACTCTTACGCGGCTCTATGTTCCATCTCTATCCCTCCCGCGCGCGCACACAAATTTTGTTTGCGTGTCCGCTCCAGTGCACCTCTTTCTATTTATTTTTTGTTAGTGTAAATTAATTAAAATAAAATAGTATTAATAGATAAATTACACATTTCCCAGTTAAAATAAACGACAAAATAAAACCCTAAAATCATCAAATATTTAAAATCAGTGAATATTGTACAAATACACATTTTTATAACATATCCCATTTTAAACATATCCATAGGTAACATGTATAAATAAGGTTAAAAATAGCAGGAATTTTAATAATAACAAATTATTTAAAATCATAATACTTGCGCACTTGCTCGATTCAATTCAGAAAAATATGAATATTTGAAAATCTAAATCGAATTTAAACATTGTTTTTTCAATCATTTCATTTCCGCTTTTAAGAGAAAATATCGATTTAGAATACAATCAATTCGGAATCGATTGTTAATCCAAATCGGTATAAATTCAAGACCCTTAAGTTTCAAAAATCCTGGCAATTTTCATTCATACATAATTTTAATATTTAAATTTACAAAATTTTAATAAGCTATGTAGCATTTAATAGTAAATATTTAATCTACTTAATGTTACTTATTGCTGACATTTGAAGTTACGGTTGGCGCCAAAAATGATGATCGCGGACTATAGCCAATTGAGCTAGCTTTTGCCTAAAAGGAAATTAACCAAACATGAAGACATTAATGAAACATGAATGCATAGGTCGCATTATATATATTTTTTTCTACGTGTTTAGTACTTGGCGACTTTAATAAATTACCTATGTATTTAATTTGCCGGCTATTCAAGTAAATAAGGAAATTAATAAAAATAAACAAGTACAATGAAATTATTATTATTTTTGCTTGGCTATGGCATTTTTATTTTTAACCGTGTAGTGTATTTTTTTACTACACGAAATAATTAGTTTATAATTTTATCTTTCCGCTAAATGTATCAACTTATGGGACTATCAAACAGTTACTTTGCCGCCAACATTATATATATTTCGTGATTTTCAATATTCTGGCAGTCATTAGAATTATTTATTACACTTATAAACACTTCATACAGATAAAAACAGCTTCAAATTTATTTAATCCTTGCGACTAATCGGGTATCGGGACCGATAAAATATCGGATGGTGTACTAGCTGCATAAAATATAAAGCTGAAAACACATTATAGGTTTTCGTCTTACTCTATGAGTAAAGAGCGGTAAGTACGGGGCCAACTGACCAATCAGTACAATGGAACGTACAAGGTTCTTTCTATGTAGTCTGTGGTCACACGTCTTCAGCGTATGACCTATAATGTGCACACAACAAAAGAATCCATTGTTCAGATCGCTCTAAGACGCGTTGCTCTAATATTTATGGCCGCTTCTTTACTCTATGCGTAAGACGAAAACTTATAATGTGTTTTCGGCTTTAAGGTGTCAATTTATCGGACTCCGATATTTTATCGTTCCTATAACTTTGGTCGGTTCTTTGCCAGAACAAAATGCTAGTGCTAAATTAAACTTCTTATCAGAAAAATCGAAACTGCAAGTTTATATTCTGAAAGGAAAAACAGAAAAATGTGTATAAATTTCATTTGAATTTAGAAAATCAACATTACGAATTGGAAGCCTCATATTATTCACTATTAAACGACATTTGACATATATTCCTAAATAGTGGCCCGGCCCAGCTTCGTCCGGGTACAAATAGATTTTTGTACGTATCTATTAAAAAACCGCATCAAAATCCGTTGCGTAGTTTTAAAAAATTAAGCATACAAAGGGACATGGAGACATAGGGATAGAGAAAGCGACTTTGTTTTATACTATGTAGTGATATACACATTTTTCTGATAATCCTTACATAAACATATCACATAAACTTGCAAGGTGTTTAAATTTTTCTGATGAAAAGTGTACATTAGAAATAGGAAGACAATTTCCTTAGTAAAATTTGTGTATCAAATGCATTATTCATTGTCGATTATTTCAAATATATTTCTACCCTCTGCAAATTTTAAAATGAATCATACTTTTTAAAATAAACTCATGATTTACAAAGAAAAGGTGCTGTTAATTTCGATATTATTCAGACTTAATAACTTTCATTCGGAGTTCTATTAAAATTAAAATAATTCAAATCAGATTTTATTTTTGTAAATTTTATAATGTACTTTTTACATAAACATTAGCTTACATTGTTGTTTTAATTTTTCTAATTAATGACTTGAAAATAATAATAACATTGAGGATAATTTAAAATTGTGATAAACTTGTGTATTACAGGCAATTCTGTGCCTAGAATAGTTAAAATTTCCTTTAGCTAATTCATAACATTGGTAAAATTGTATTCTACATAAATACCAAGAATTAAGTCACATAATAATATTAAAACATCTGTACAAATATATCAACAGGCAGAAATTAAAACCATATAGCTTTAAAATGAACATATTTTAGTTATGAATTTTTTGTCCTTACAAACGACTTTTGAATTCAGTTTAAGCAAAGACAAAATATTTGATAGCTAAAATATATTTTAAAATTTTCTATGAATTAGTCCGTTATTATTTAGCTATATTACATTTTTATAATGTTATAGGAGAAATAAATCCCATACTCCAATAGTTATGACGAGATCATATATAGTATTCCGTCTTACGCATAAAGTAGCGGCCATAAATACTAGAGAAATGCGTCTTAGACCGATCTGGGGCCCTACTACATTCATCCGAAACGAAGTTCGAAACTTCGGATGATCGAAGTTTATATACGATACGAATGTACCTACATATACTTATGGTCGTTATTAACTTATGGTCGTAACCATAGAGTTATGGTTACGATGTACGTTATACAAATTCGAACTTTTACAGAGTAGATACATTCGTATCGTATAAAAAACTTCGATCATCCGAAGTTTCGAAATTCGTTTCGGATGAATGTAGTAGGGCCCCTAAACAATTGATTCTTTTGTTGTGTGAACATTATCAGTCGTACGCTTATGACGTGACCTTGTATGTTCCATTGTTCTGATTAGCCAGCTTCTAGTATCAATGCTTAAGACGAAATACTATAGTATGATTTCACCTTTATACAACCATAAATTGAAGTTGCGATATATTTTTAAAAGAATGCCCAAATGTTTTTTTGTCTTTGGGCCTAAGCTTACCAATACAAAATGAGTGTGTGTTATATTGGAGGCAATAATATCTTCAACTGCGCTTCATTTCAAATTCCTTCACAATTGCGTTCTCCAAATATTTTGAATTAAACAAACCGAATCACTAGCCTTTTTATATAATTATTGCCAATTCTACGTAATTTCCTGTGTTAAGATAAAAAAAAAGTTGTTTGGGCATTCCCTTATGTTTATTCTAGTGACACAAAGTATTTTAAACCAATAGATATCCCGTTCTATGCCAATTGAAGTATAAGCCATCAATGACAATTCAAAATAGCGACATCTATTGGTAAAAAAAGTTTTTACAAATTATAGGCATTTTCTCTTTAAGCATTAGTTTTAAGGAACGAAAAATAATTAACATACTTTTTACAAATTTATACTTCTTCATCCTACAAATAGACATTAAAATCTAAATATTAAATTTCATTAAACATTTTAGTGCGAAGCGTAAAATTTCGTGAACGATAGAAATTTCAAAAGCAAATATTACAACCTTAAATTATTTACATTAACTAATAAACATTGCTTGAGCGAGCAAAACTTTTTGCTCCATTTATGGACACTATGGGGTTTTTTAATCTGTATTCGTTTTCCCGCCACTAAATCATAGACTAAGAGCATGGATAATAATTTAAATGTGTTTTTATTCTGGCATATACACCATGGAGACGAGGCTTAGATCTGAAAAAATAAAAAGAAGATATGGCTTAGGCCTTATAATAACCCACTACAAATGACGGGGCGAGCATTTTCAATCCAACTTTCGGTTGTATAGTATTTCCATGCATATTAGTGAAGTATTTGTTAGAAATATAATAGTTTATACCAAATAAAGTATCCATGCTCTGTGTATTTTTTTTCTCTGTGTATTTAAGTTTTTGTGGCGTATCCCTTTTTTGTAAGGATAAAAAGCGACTTAAAATATTTATTACCAAAAACCAACTCATATTTACTTAAATGACCAATATTTTTTGCATGTACTATAAATTTTCGACCTTGACTAAGCCTAGAAGCGACTTAGTATCAAAATTTGAATAAAACATATAAAACAATATGTAACATGACTTAATGTAAAATCTAATAGAAGTAAAATTTTAAATAAGCTACTGAAACCAACTCAAAATATTTTCCATTATATTTTCAAAAAAGAATGGCGTTTTAACTTAATCTTAAGTTTTTATCGTTTATTTTTAAAGCAATGAATGACGACAAATACTTGTACCATTCCCCTGTTAGTAAGTCCAGTAGTTACTCTGGCTACAATTTCCCTCAATCCGTAACACCACAATGCATTTACACTGCTGTTTGGCGAGAGAAATAGACTGCGGTGGTATCTACCCAGGCGGCCTCACACATATGAGAGACCTACCACCAGTAAATTGGGTTTGGTTGATTTCAATTGCCTTAAATCATCAAGTTGATTTTGGTAATACATAGACATTAAAATCCTTCGATCAAATATACACTAGAAACAACATGAGCGCTTAGAAAATGGCACCAAAAAAGAGTGCTTTAAGCACTCTTTTGCCTTCAGTCACGCACCAACTGTTGCTTCTAAAACGTAGCAGAACTTTAGACAATATTATGTAAAAAGCTACTTTAAGGTCCAGGAATAAGGTGGAATTTGTGTTAATATATTTGGAATATGTGATCTTTTTGTTTCAATGCATCGGTGCCACTTTTTAACAGAACATTTACAGGGAACTGTGTATCTAGTGTATATTTGATCGAAGTTAAAATCATTAATATCAAACACTAAACATGAATTTAATATAAATTGTAATTGACTGAATCTACGCTATTTTTATACGTTTGTACTGCATCTATGCTTTAGGATACCGAGCTACCATACATCTTGGGATACGTGGCGACCACGTTTTAACTATTCAATATCCTTGGGATACTAAACGACTAAGACACCATGAGATAACCAATCACCAGATTAAACTAGGATACTTGGCAACCACGAATATTATCTAGTTTCTTTATGCCGTAGTATATTTGTAACTAGGACTACAAGCGACCATGATATTAGTCATTATAGATACCCAGCTACCACATTGTAGCCACAATTTGGCTTAAGGATACGTATAAACCACGTTTAAGATACCAAACCCTAGGGTATACCAAGGTAGCATGTTGGTATTCATTCACCGTATACTAGTGACTTAGATACTATACGACCATCATTATACTATGGTATACGGCGACCAAGATACTTAACGACCATTGATATACTAGTCGCATTATTCCGTGGTAACAAAGATATCTTGCGACCTTGAGTAGGATAGTATACCTATAGTAGTATCCAGGAGTCAGCAACCTTTTGAGTCGGAAGAGCCAAAAATTACGACATTTCCAAGTTTTTAAAGAGCCACATTTTTTTCTGACATCTTACAACGCCTGTTACTAAGGGAGGGGTGCGGTAAAAAGCGAGGACAAGTGGCTGAGAGATAAAAATCGTGCCTATTCCGCATTATTCGATTCAAAATGATTTCTTAGTATGAATGTAATTTTTTAATATAGTATGAAGTAAATTGTATTGGCGTATGAAATTAAAGAGCCACAGCTTCACATCCAAAGAGTCGAATGTTAAACACCAGTGTAAATACACTGTTGTGTTTCGGGTTGAAAGACATTGTAGCCAGAGTAACTACTGGACATATTGAGACTTAACATCATATGTCTCAGGATGGTGAGCGCAGTGGAATGCCAATAAACGGCATGCTCGTCTCGCCATACATAGCAATAAAAAAAATTGGCCCACGAGTCGCAGGTTGCCGACACCTGTCTAGTTTATATAAGCATACCACATACCATTCAATACTATGATACCTAGCGACCACAGAAAATGACGCAGACTACCATTGGATACCTAGTAACCAAGGAATTATGGTAAAATAACTGGTCGCAATGTTACCAAACCAAGGTACCACGTTGGTATAACTCGGTATCGATTCGCAACCAATAAACGTAATTATTGCAATTTTAGTCAATGGTCGTTTTTGGACTAGTTTTGTTATGTTATTTGAAATAAGTATATTAATATTCAAATTACTTTTAGACTATAATAATTTTGAAACAAATGTTTTTATATGCTTGCATTATTAATGGCTGTTGTATTTTACGGTAATGTTTAGTTTATTATGACCGAAAATCAATTAAAAATATTTTTTTCATAAACTGTAAAAATTACTGCCAATGTTACCATGGTGGCTAATTATCCTACTTCACAAAAAACTAACAAGTCAAAAAAACGACCATCGAAATCTTAATTCAATATTAAAACCCCTAAGTCAGATAAAATTACATTAACGTACTGACCACCAAGCTTACACGACGTCGAATCGTAATTCCAATTCCATTTCACTCGGAATCAGAATCGGTCTCACCAGATTCCGAATCGGTGCTGGAAACCGGCTCACACTTGATAAATTCGATTTCAGCGCGCGCTTTTCGCGGTCTTCCACGTTTTTTCGGCACTTTCACTTCTTTCCCATCATCCATTACAGTTTTGACCATTTGTGAAATCCTTTTCAATTGTTGCTGTTCATGTCTTATAAGATGATTGTTCAAATACTTTTTCAGCTTGAATTTCTTGCCACATTGATCACATTCGTGCTCATAATTATTCTCATCAATTTCAACATGAACTGAATTATTATGGCGTCTCAAATAATGTGCATGCGCAAATTCTTTATCACATTTCTCACATCTCAACTTAGGCTTGGTCGGGTGAACAATCTTTTTGTGCTTTTTCAAACGCACAGCAGAGTGAAAGTATTTGTCACACAAATCGCATTTCACTTTTGAATCAGGTGATGAGTGAACTTGCATATGCTCTTTTAAATATTGGTCATTTTTAAACTCCTTAAGGCATTCTGGGCAATTTACTTTAGATTCCAATGGAGGGTGTATGTTTAGTACATGCCGTTTCATGTGATGTCTCGACTTGAAAGTCATCGGACAAAATACACAGGGATGTCTTTCCACTGGTGCATGCTGCAATTGCAAATGACGGTTCAAATTCAAATGATTCTTGTATAATTTATGACAAATATGACATTTATATTTATCCTTGTCCGATCTGTGACATGTTTCCAAATGATACTTAAGCTTGTAGGGAGCATGAAACTCCTTCCCACATTCATGGCATTTGATCTCCGGTAGAGTGTTCGGGTGAATCCGTTTAACATGAAGATGCAATGCTCTCCTTGTCCTAAATTCTTGAAGGCAGAATTGACAGTAACACTTCTCCATTTCGGAGTAATGCTTATTCATTCGATGCATGTAAAGATAATGCTTGTTCTTAAACGTTTTGTCACAAATATCGCACATAACAGCTGATTCCTCAGACGAATGCACTCTTGTAGTATGGAGGTATAGATTTTGGTAGTTTTTGAATTCCTTGCTGCATTTAGGACAGATGTATCTCTTGATTCTTTTGGGGAATAATACAGGCTTCCACGTTGCAAGTACGGATTCATACATTTGCCTCTGCTCTTCTGTAAGAATCTCGCTGGTAACGCTGACAAATTTTATCACCTCCTCTTTTGGTTTTTTCAAGTCTGGATTGGGCTGATCCGGCATGGTCTCGGGGACCTGGAATTAAAGACAAAAAATCATCTTACAGATACATTTTATTCATACGGCTATAAAGAGACATGTCTTTTATTAATTCTTCTATAAATCACAAACTATTATGGTCTTGCAACACCTGTATTCATTTAATTAGTTAGTGTATTAATACCTTGCTATTCAAAATAATCGAGTAAAAAAATGTGTGGTTTATAGAAATTTGAAATTAAAATGCTTTATCAAATCTTTCAAATGTTTATTCATCATTTAGATTCCGTCAGATTTTTTTTCCTTTACCACTCGGTTCACAAGGCTGACTTTGCCAGAGAAGAACGGGCAAGAAACTCTAGCGATGCACATTTCAAAAAACATTTATATTACATTGATTATACAGGAGGCCCAGCTTGTTTTAATTCAGAGCAGTTCATAAATGGTGGTAGGTCTCTCATATGTGAGAGGCCATCTGGGTAGTTACCACCGCAATGTCTATTTCTCCCGTGAAACAACACTGCTTAAATGCACTGTTGTGTTTCGGATTGAAGGACATTGTAGCCAGAGCAACTACTGGACATATTGAGACTTAACATCTTATGTCTCAGGATGGCGAGCGCAGTGGAATATTGCTACTGTTCATGAGCGGTCGTATCGCTTACCATCAGGCGAACGGCTTGCTCGTCTCGCCATTCAATGCAATAAAAAAAAATGATTTATAATCAATTGAATATTAGTTGTCATATTGTACGGCTGAGTTAAGTAAGATAGTCCAGAACTCAGAATCGGTATACACTTAGACCTTATTAATAAATTAGGGCGAGCAAAGGATTAACTTTGGTTAAGGTTTTAGGAATGACATGATGAAACAATGAACAAAATAACCAAATTGATTGTAATGCCTTGGACTAAAGGTAATCCCTTGCTAATCTGAGTTTAGTTATCAGTCCCTTCCTTAGTGCATATTCTGAGCACTCCTCTTTTCAAAGAGGGACTTTTAACCAACACAACAGAGGCTGAAGCACATTGTAGCCAGAGTTATGCACATATTGAAACTTAACATCTTATGGCTCAGGATGATGTTATGCAATTCATAGTGTTGTTTGGTTTTGCTTCTATCCATGAGCGGTCATAACGCTTACCATCAGGTAAGTGTCATAATCGTGTCACCACTCATTGCAATAATAAAGAAAGTGAACTTTTTATGCCTCGAATGTCTTGACTAGTATTATGTTTGCCACTCAAACTTTTACTATTGGTTTTTTTTTACTCTGGCCCGGCATATTGGCCACATTGCGCCTGATGGTAAGCGCAAATGTCGCCCAGGCAGAGTATCCATTGGCATCGGATGGCAATTCCATGCCAATAGATACAATTATGCCGGCCTGCTAGGATGCCTCATCAAAATTGGTGTGTTAAAACCGCCTTGTGAATTGAATAATTACATGAAAAACTAAAAGCATTAGAAAAAAGATGATTCTTATTAAACATAATGAATATGGGAAATACAACTGACTGACTGATAAATTATTTAAATTTATTTCTTTTGGTATATAAATAAAACACATAAGTGTTAAATTGTATTCAGGATAGAAAACAGCAAGCTTGTTTTGCTCATTTTTACACACATATTAATTTATACAGGGTATATCAAGACTGCTACCAAAAACGAAGCCGGGTGGTAGTTTAAGCGACTTCAGACGCAACAGAAAAAGTGGCAAAAAAAAGCGAAAATTTTTTTTTGTTATTTTTTTCCTTTGACCATATTTGGGTGGTAGATGCATTTTTTCCTAAAATAACAGTGTATACCCTTTTATTTATAAATAATCTAAGGTATAAAAGAGTTTAAATTATTATTTTAGCTAAAACTAGGGATTTACCACCAAAAAATGACGATGTTTAAAAAATCATAAAAAATAACTGTCGCGTTTCTTTGCGAAATTTTTAGTTGCTTTGTGTTTGTAGTCACTAAAACTACCACCCGGCTTCGTTTTCGGTAGCAGTCTTGAGATACCCGGTATAAGGTATAATAAAAAAATGTGTTGTCATGTGTGTATTGATAGTCAATCACCACTCACTTTAATAGAGAAGGAAAACATCATGAGTAAAACCTGCATACCATAGTAAAGGAGAAGGGGCATCCCAGCCTATCAACCAATAACGACAAGCCATATATCAATGGAAAGGTCTTTTCAGATGCTACAACTTTTTCTATGGCAACAAAATCAAAATCGCTGTATTTTAGAAAATATAGCTACTTAAAGACTGCAGGAATTGTGAGCAATAACAACAAGCGATGCGTCATTAGAAAGGTCTTGAAATACTATAACTTCTTCTACTGCGGCCAGTATCAAATCTCTGCATGGAAAAAAATATCGCTGCGTAAAGGTAACGCAAGGATGAAAATATGTATATGGACTCATAGCCTGTTGACCAATAATGACGAGCTATATATCATTCGAAAGCTCTCTTTATTTTCAATAACTTCTTCTTTGCCAAGAAATCCCGATTCGCTGTATGAAAAGAAGTAAATCGACATGAAGATATCGCGAGGCTCATATGTATGGACTCAAGCCTATCGACCAATAACGACAAGCCATGTATCAATGGAAAGGTCTTTTTTGGTGCTACAAACTTCTTCTATGGCAACAAAATCGAAATCGCTGTATTTTAGAAAATATAGCTACTTAAAAACTGCAGGAAATTCACGCGAAAGGGCCTCGCCATTGTGAGCAATAACAACAAGCGATGCGTCATTAGAAAGGTCTTCTGAAATACTACAACTTCTTCTACGGCGGCCAGTACCATACCTCTGGGTGGAAAAAATATCACTGCGTAAAGGTAACGCAAGGTTGAAAATATGTATATGGACTCATAGCCTGTTGAATGACTTATCGCTTGTCGTTATTAGTCAACACTAATAACGACAAGCGATATGTCATTCGAAAGCTCTCACTTCGACCCTACACGGGATTTGAACCAGAGGCCTCCGCTTTGCAATCATACCATAGTACAACTACGCCACCAAAGTAGTTCATAGTTCATACCTACTTAATGTCGACATATTATTTGTTTTTCTATTTTAAATAGTGTTTTTTTTTTCTAAAGCCCTCCGGATTGGATTTTTAAGAACGTTGACAATAATTGACGTCATTGGCAAAAAAATAAAAAAGTAAAACAATATTTAAACATATGCATTGATTAAACTAAAATAAAATCGTGGGGCACGTCCACTTTAAATGAATTTTAACCACTTTAAATATTGGACGTGCCCCACGATTTATTTTAGTTTAATCAATGCATATGTTTAAAATTATTTGTTAGTTTTTGGTACATTTATCTTCAATATAAAAGCGTTTAACTTATAATTTTTTTTTACTTTTTTATTTTTAAGTTTTTTGTTTTTATTTCTCATTCTATTCAACTCGTTGAGTTCTTGACTTGGGTGGGAGATTCATATTGTAATTTTGTATAGTATACTGTATTATACTTACCAAGCCCTTTATTTTGATACCCATATTGATGGGATTGAAAAATACATTATCCGCCATTTTGTAGCAGTGGCCATCTTTGATTTTGATTTTGTATAGTGCACTGAATTCTACTTAATAATCCCTTTCATTTGATACCCATATTGATGGGATTGAAAAAAACTAAGTTATCCGCCATCTTGTAGCGGCGGCCATCTTGGATTCACAATAATATTGAATATGGATAATTGTATTGTCACCAGAATCAAAGCCGTATACCAAATTTCAGATCAATCGGTTAACGGGAAGAGGGTTAAATTTCAATTACTAAATTTGACCCAAACAAACGGGGTGAGCTAAATAAAATCGTTTAATGAACACATATCAGTACAAAAATATCTGAATTATAAATATAAACTAGCGGCCCGGCCCAGGTTCGCCCGGGTAACAATAGATTTTTGTACAATAATATGTACGTATTATTATTATACATATAAACATTCCTATACAGGCACGCTGCCGCCGCCCCGGCCGGCCAGTACCGCCGCAAGCGCTACGTCCCGCAATTTTAAATGTGTAATATCTTCGAAAATATTCATTTAAATCTTGTGCTGTAAAGGACCACATAGATCTATATTAAATCAACAATTTATTTAAGCTATTTAATTGGATAAGGATTAATGCTGTATTGGTTAAAATCGCTTCGAAAATTAGCCATTATTTGTCGTAAAAAGTAAATGACAAAAAAATGTTATTGTGGGATACCCATAAGAGATAGACATATACCATCGCGGAGTTTTCTGTAGACCTTTTCAATGTGTAGAAATATGTAGAACATTATTTTGATAAATCTCGTAGGGTTCCGCCTGCGTTTGCAATGTAAGCGGAAAAATATTGATAATTAACGACATCACATTAGAAACCTCAAAAATAATAATATTTCTCCACTATTTAACGGATGTTATTATACATATAAACCTTTCTATTGAATCACTCTATCTATTAAAAAAACCGCATTAAAATCCGTTGCGTAGTTTTAAAGATTTAAGCGAACAAGAAAAATAGGGACAGAAAAAGCGACTTTGTTTTATACTATGTAGTGATGTCGCGCAAAATCCTCCTTGGACAACTTCTGACCAATACCTGGGTTGAATTTATCGTATTTCATCTTATCATCAAACTTAAACTGGACTCATTTCACGCACATAACAGTGTACATTAACGTTATGTAGTACGCATTCTTTGTTATTATTGCTCACTATGCGGTCCTTTCCCGTGATTTTCGTGCAGTCTTTAAGTAGCAATATTTTTAAAATACAGTGATTTGGGTTTTATTTCTGTAAAAGAAGTTGTAGCACCCGAAAAGACCTTCCCATTGACATATCGCTCGTCGTTATTGGTCGATAGGCTTGAGTCCATACATATGATCCTCGCGATATCTTCATGTCGATATACTTCTTTTCATACAGCGAATCGGGATTTCTTGGCAAAGAATAAGTTATTGAAAATAAAGAGAGCTTTCGAATGATATATAGCTCGTCATTATTGGTCAACAGGCTATGAGTCCATATACATATTTTCATCCTTGCGTTACCTTTACGCAGCGATATTTTTTTCCATGCAGAGATTTGATACTGGCCGCAGTAGAAGAAGTTATAGTATTTCAGAAGACCTTTCTAATGATGCATCGCTTGTTGTTATTGCTCACAATGGCGAGGCCCTTTCGCGTGATTTTCCTGCAGTCTTTTTCTAAAATACAGCGATTTTGGTTCTGTTGCCATAGAAAAAGTTGTAGCATCTGAAAAGACCTTTCCATTGACATATCGCTTGTCGTTATTGGTCGATAGGCTGGATTCCATACATGTTTGCCCCTTCTCCTTTATAAGAATTTATATTGTATGTAAGTCTGCCAGTTTGCCACTAGGCCAAAGCAGTAGATTAAACTGGGTATCTACTACCGACTGCTACCGAAAACGAAGCCGAGTAGTTAGTTTTAGTGACTACAGTAGGTAGTTTTAGTGACTACAAACACAATGCAACTAAAAATTTCACTAAGAAACACAACAATTATGATATGATTTTTTTAATATCCTCATTTTTGGGTGGTAAATCCATAGTTTTTGCTAAAACAATAGTTTAAACTCTTTTATACCTTAGATATTATAAATAAAAGGGTATACACTATTATTTTAGGAAAAAATGTATTTACCACCCAAATATGGTCATAGGAAAAAAAAGCAAAAAAATATTGACACTTTTTTAAAACAATTTCTATTGCATTGTATCTGAAGTCGCTTAAACTACCACCCGGCTTCGTTTTCGGTAGCAGTCTTGCAGCGGCGTGCACAGGATTATGACACTGGGTATGCGGCGGAGTACTCGGTCACAAAAACTTGTTCTTTTATAGTTTTTTAGCATAGCCACAGCTACGCGACGGATCTCTAAGTCGGAAACCATGCCAATATAACAAGTCTTAGATGTACTACTTCATACATGTCCATCTTCTACAGCAACGCAGACAAAACAGCGATCGATCGTCGCGGCGGAAGAAATTCTAATAAGTAAAATAAAAAAAACTCACCTAGTCAGCTTTCAATTTTCATACATATTCAAGGTTCCGGTTAGTTGAGATTAGTATACCTATCCCGATGTAAATAAACGCAAGATTTCGGCCACCTCATTCATTCATTTGATAAACATACATTTTTAACACAAACCTCGCAATCAAATAACATTTAAAAAAATAAACAAACACACTAGGAAAAGCAAATGACTACAATTAATATCGAAACTTAGTAATAAACTATTAAATGTACACACTTTCAAATGTTAAAATGAAAAATCCGTTAAGAAATCTATTTTATTTACAAAAATACTAGTATAAAATAGTAAACAATGCAAAAACTCATAAAAAAAGCAAAATGGCCCCCGCGAAACACAAAACATTTCTATTTAAACAAATAAAACCTTACTAACCAATGAAATAAAAATGCATAATGTGCATAGGTGATTTATTAGATTCCAGCCTATTAATTTTACTCGGATTATAGGCAACGAACATTTACGATTACTTCCGACAACTGCCGAACTCCCGAGGCCTGCCGCAGGAGTCGCGGCTTTCAATATTCATGGGTGTGTGCGTTTGCGACTGTGCACGGACACCAAAATTACTACACACATGCAAACAAATGTAATGCGGGACGCGGCGGCATGACTTGGTTGATTAGGTACATTAATTTGCTTTGCTCTTGCTTTTCGCGTGGCAACCATAATGTTTGTGTGATTGCAAATAGGTGCTATTTATAAAATATTAGGCGTTTGTAAGTTATTATATTTTGTTTATTCATTTATTTACTATAAATTAAAGGCATCTAAAACATACAAACGTTATAATAAAATATCTGTGAATGGCAAGTAAAGCACTGCATTTCTGCCTACAAGGAGTGCACGCCCCTGCAGTCTTGAGATACCCGGTATAGCCGAACCACTCCCAATCGTACTTTCGGTTGTAGATGAGGTTCGTGCTCTGCAGTGGGATCATGTATGGGCTGATACAGTAGTCATTATAATGACTACTTTTTTTCTTTAAGTTTTTTTTACTTCATATTTTCTATTGACCTACTGATTTGTTTTGAGAAAGTGTACTTGGAATGTCACTGACAAACAAAGGTTGCATGGGATTCAATAGCCCTCTCCTAACTTATCACTATCTCAACACTGTCTTTTGATTCTACTTTAATATAATGGCAGGGACCTATGTGCGATACCTTCACAACGGTGTTCCATACAGGCAGATAGGGTCTATAAATCTTCACTTTACTTAAACATATCAAATTCATTTCATAAATATAACCAAGCATTTTCAACAGTTTGAAGTACTATATTGTGCCTTGTTTTAGATATAATTGATTTAGCAGGCAGTTTCGGTGATTTTAATAACAATAACACAACATATTTCTTATCATACAGAATAATATTGGTGCAACATAATACTAAAATGTTCGGCTGTAGTTTTACCAAAGTTAAGTTGATATTTTAATAGGACCTAACAAAATTAAGCTTATTTATATAAAATATTGGGTTTAATCTCCTCACCTTAGATGTAGATACAGCCTCCATGATCTTAAGACGTTTTGCTCAAAACACGTCACGAAAATCGACAATAATGTTCATAATTTTAATCCCCCGAAAGTAACATGGCGAGATTCATGGCACACATAAAACACACGCACTTAAATCAATAACGATATTTATAAATACAACTTTTATATTATTTTATATCGTAATTAGTATTTTTGAACAAATTATAGATAAAAAGAATAAAAGACAATCTTGATGTCATTTCACATTTGTCAGATTAATGTCAGTGCACAGTGTCAGTGGTTCCAGGTGCGTTTTGTTATTAGTTTGTAGGTTCTTGTTTTGTTCTTATGGGATTTTACTGAAAATATAATTCTAAATGCATAATTACTACAAAGTGAGTTTTCATAGATATGTATTTCAGCACAAAAGTCATATTGTAATTTTAAATTCAAAATTGTTCGTTTAGCTTTGTCATTAATGTTGCTAAACATGCAAGTTGCAGGACTATCTACGTGCCATTGAAGGCCTACATACAACAAAGCGGGAAACAACTGCTATAGTTTACCCTTGACTATTAACACTAAGCACAGTAACAGTATGATGAAAGTAATTATATACAAGACTTTGAAATGAAACTTGGATGTATTTAAATAGAGTAGGTACCAATTGAGCACAAAGCAAAAATATTAACTTTAACAAACATAATTTGATGATGTGACAACAACCAATTAGCAAAAACAAAACGTAAAAGAGCTCTAGCAAAGTTTTCTCAAATCGCCGACAGATGCCACTGAAACAAACAATTAATTGATCAACTTTCATAGATCTTAGAAACTTTAATTTTCCCACATACACTTTCTCATACACATCATACGATTCTGCATATATTTTATTAGACATACAAACAAATTAATATACCAAACAGTACCACGTGGTTTGGCGCCATTCAGTATTACATCCAAAAATAGATCAGTTCGTTCCGTCGCACTGAATTAAAATTAGTGTTTGAGTAATTAAAAATGAGAGAAATAGTACATTTACAGGCTGGACAATGTGGAAATCAAATTGGATCTAAGGTGAGTTTATGGATTATGTATTACGCACGGTTCAATGCTATCTATAAATAACTGTTCTACATAACGCAGCTCATTGGACGTCTTTTTCTGAATGATCGCGTTTTTCTATGATTTCACTGTACAGTTTCTAATTATATTGTAATTGCGTTCACTACTAGTACTAGTAAGGAACATATAATGGAGTTAATAATTCCTAGTTAAAAGAGAATTTTGGCTGTCTACTGCCAAGGTCTAAGCCTAAGGTCACAAATAAAAAAAAATGTTTTATATGTAAACTTAATTATTTTATACTTAACTATTTAACCAGTGGCGTAACAATAGGGTGGCATAGTGGGCAAAATGCCACGGGCCCTCGACCTTAGGGGCCCCCGGCGGCCCGGCACCTGAAGTCCGAGAGGCCGTAAGCAGAGAAAGAACCAAACTGATTTATTAGCCATTAAATAAAAAAAAACGTAAATCTAAGAAACCATTAATTTATTACCAACAAAATTAATAATCAGAAATTATTTTCTTATTTTTTTCCAAACATAAAGATTTAATTTAAAAAAATTAAACCTCAATATTAGGTCTTCTGAGGGGGCCCCATCACCATTGCTGCGTTTGGGTTTCGGCCACGTAGTAAAGATATTACGACGATTACTTGGTCTCGTTGTGAATCTGTTTTTATGGCCTGTAGACATACGAGCATACAGCTCCCCTAATGGTCAGCGTTCACGACCGCTCATGGGCCTTCGCAGATAAAGGAATCCAGTAAAATGAAGTCGCTTCCTACCGTAAACAGAGCACTCTCTCAAAGCCTCGCTAAAATAAGTATAGTTTATAGCGCTCAGGGAATACCGAAGCACAGAGTTCATTCCAGAGCTTGCACGTGCGTGGTAAAAAAGAACACTAGAAATGTACTTTCCGGGAACGGATAGTTTCCACTTTCCAGGTATTAAGAATAATCTCTACTGCGGTGACGGGAAGTGTGATGGGAGAACAGCGACCATGGCACTACCTTCCTCAGAGCACTTTCCGTGGAAAAAATGATAGATTACACAGAGACACCCGAAGTCTCATCGCAAGCCTAAATTTTCTCAAAATTTTTCGTGGGATCGGGGTTTTCGATGATTCGAAGAGTTCAGCGCCCCGTAAGGAGTCAAGTGGGTCAAGCTGGTATTTTGGGGTTTCTACCCAGAGGCGAGAGCAGTACTCCACGTGGTGCCAGATCGTCGGATTTATAGAGCAATAACCGATGATGTGACGGAAAGTACCGCTTGGCTCTGTTGAGAATCCCTAACTATTTGCTAATCAATTTAGCCTTGTCTTCCAAATAAAACCTAAACTGAAATTAGGTCAATATTTCGGATCCAGGAATACTCTCGGATGCGTATTTATAACTTGCTCCAAGACCTAGGGGAGTAAGCATGTGACAGCAATCGGCCTGTGATTCGAAGGATCCGACTGGTCACCCTTTTTGAGGATTGAATGAACATAGGCGATATTCCATGAACCCGGGCCTGGGTTGTTTTAATAGAAAAGACGATATAGGCGCGTGAGTACGGGGGTCATCTCAGGGGTGGATCTCCTAAGAACTACTGCAGGGATACATGCCGACCTATTCTACAAGTAGCTGTCGAGGAGCTTGACTTGAGATGATGAGGGAACTGTGAGTTTTGGCCGTGATTTTTTTCCGTCGCCAAGTGTTCCTGGTTTTGCGAGAACGTGATGTCGCGGTTAACGAGCGTGATCCTGAGCGGAACCATCCCAATCGCCGCCGCCTCTAAAGAAGAAAACGTCAGGTCATGATCTGCTCAAAGGACGCTTCTATCTTTTAGTTTGAGGGCCTATGAATTCCAGCACGGTCTCCCACGCAAGTCTTAGGAGGCTACCTAAAGGTGCCGCGGGGGTAACTGTTGTGCGGCGCACTCTTGTTAACTGTGATTCCGAGATGGACGACAGAGCACGTGGTCTCGTGTTTGTCGTGGACGCCCACAATATCTTAAAGGGGTGTCCAGATCTAGGCATAAGTGGAGAGCAACTTTGCTCCCCACTGAGAGAGACCTGTGTCCTGGTTTAACACCGGGTAATCACTGGGAAGGAATCGGGGCGCTTATCCCCCTTTTTATATTATCTAAAACAAAGGGGGCCCCATCCGATGATTTTGCCACGGGCCCCAGATGGTGTAGTTACTCCACTGTATTTAACATAATCATATGTAATTGAAAAGGCTAGTACAAAAATTATGTTGCATACTAGAACATCAGTTGACGACATTTAACTATCCGCGCATTGTTCCTTGCCCGGGAATCGAATTCTCGCTAGATCATTGGCATATGCATTTACAACAATATAATTCAACGTTTTAGTATAGACAATTGATTAAAATGAAATCATTATAAATACTCTAAGGAAATCATCAATCAAAATAATTATACTTCAATTAAAGTTATTTTTTTATTAACTACTACACTTCCCACTTTGTCGGCAAGATGTCGCTATATTAAATATAGTTTCTTTTTCTGTTACGGCCGGTGCCAATAATCAATCGAAAAAATTAGATTGATGTCAATCTAGATTGTTTTCTACTTTTCGATTTGTCATTTACTATGTTGCCATAGTTTTTTCACTACTAAGATTGATTATTGGCAATATAGTATCAGAAAAAAGATTGAGTTGTCAATCTAAAACGGCATATTTTGGATTGGGATTGTTTATTGGCAGCGGCTGTTATCCTGCGCGGCACAACATTTTAGACAATTTTCAGATTTATTTGGCTTCCATCCATCCATCAGCCAAAGGAAGTCCACTGCTGAATATAGGCCTCCCCCAATGATTTCCACAGAGACCTGTTGGAGGCAGCCTGCATCCAGCGACGTACCGCGACCTTTAAAAGGTCGTCTGACCACCTTGTGGGTGGACGTCCCACGCAGCGCTTTCCGCTACGTGGCCTCCATTTGAGCACTTTCCGACCCCATCGGTCATCAGATTTCCGCGCTATGTGCCCTGCCCATTGCCACTTAAACTTGCTAATCCGGTCGGCTATGTCGGTTTTTTAGTTCTCCTACGGATCTCCTCATTTCTGATTCGATCTCGTAGGGAAACCCCGAGCATAGCCCTCTCCATAGCTCGTTAAGTGACTTTGAGCTTCCTAATAAGGCCCATAGTGAGAGGTCACGTCTCGGTGCCGTAAGTCATCACTGGCGACACACAACTATCGAAGACTTTCGATTTAAGGCACTGAGGTATTTTGGACGAGAAGACGTCGCGTAGTTTCCCGAACGCTGCCCAACCGAGTTGGATTCGACGATTGACCTCTCTCTCGAAGTTGGACCTGCCTAACCAGACCACTTGTCCTAAATAGACATATTCGTCAACAACTTCAAGAGTCGAGCCCCCAACACCGATGGGGGTGGGCACAACATGGACATTCGACATGATCTTCGTTTTGTCCATGTTCATTTTAAGACCCACCTGTTGGGAGACTCGATTGAGGTCTTCGAGCATAGTGCTAAGGTCTTCCAGTGATTCTGCCAAGACTACAATATCGTCGGCAAACCGAAGGTGAGTGATATACTCGCCGTTGATGTTGATGCCGAATCCTTTCCACTGCAAGAGCTTGAAGGCATTTTCCAGCGCGGCAGTGAACAGTTTCGGAGATATGACATCTCCCTGTCTCACGCCTCTTTGTAGAGTATTTGACTTCATTTAAAAATAAAATATAGGACAATATGAACAAAATGTCTGTAGATAAAAGAGCGGTACATGTACCACAGTCCATGTCATTCTTAAGTAGATTTTCTTAACACGGAAGTTAGTGTGACCAGTAGCGCAGTAATACTCAGTACTACCTACGTACGATTACTACGCTTTGGTCTCGGGTTCCAATCCCGGGTCGGAAATGATATTGAATTTTTCTCCCTTAAAATGAAACTTATGGACATCTTTACATACACACCATGCAAATTTGGTCAAAAAAATTTAATATGACTACCGAGTACCGACAAAGACAAATGGAAAAAAATAGGCTGGCTTTACCCGAAAAGGCGCCACACATCAGAAAATAAATAAATAAAATTAAATGTTTATGTTGTTGTAAGAAATAGGACTCTTCCTACATTGTGGGACGGAACACAAAGCAAAACGTGAGTGTCCTGGTAGCTCCTCTGCCTACTTTCTAGGAAAAAGGCGTGATGTGAATTTATCTAATTCACATCAAAATGGCAGAAAAATAGTGAGTTTAATGAATATTGAATAGTATATTACATTAAAGTTCAGTTATTTGATAATTTTGTGGTCACATCTGCGGTGGATATTGTCCAATTATCGACCGATTAATGTCTAGTATTTCGATATTGTTACTATGCATATAGTTTAAGTAGACTTTTAGTGTTAATTGGGATGCTTTTCATCTTGGGATATTAGATGCCTCATGCCACTCAAATGCGCAAAGGTCAATAAAAAAATTAATATAAAGAATATTGCCAGGGTTCTCAAAATTTGCGTCGCCTGAGTCTTGAGAAACCATTTAATGATCTAGTCAATGATCGGTTTTAACACATAGATCTTGAGTATTGGAATAAATAGCAATAGTTATAGCAAATGTTGCAATTTGTGATTGTGGTTCACAAAGCCGATCGGCTAAAATTTTTATACGATATCGTGTAACCTATGAAGAAGTGAGTTTTTTTACAAACCCAATTAAAGAAGAAACTGGACAGTCAATCTGTATCTGTATCTGTATCTGTATCAGAAAGTACGATTGAGAGTGGTTAGGCCATATAGTCCACCACGCTGGCCTAGTGCGATTTGGCGGACTTACATACCATATAAATTTTTATAAATTGCTATGGTATGCAGGTTCCCTCATGATGTTTTCCTTCACCATTTTAGTGCGTGGTGATTGACTATCAATACACACATGAGTCTGAAAAGTCACAGATGTGCCCTGGGATTCGAACCCGCGACCACCGTCAACATGTTGGCAGTCGCGACTAGTCCGTTTACCAACAGGCCACCACGCACGTATATCCTTACCTTGTTTATCATCATCATCATGCCATAGGCCTCTCCTATGGCACGCCACTGGGCTCGATTTTCAGCCCAACGTCTCCAACCGCTACCAGCCATTTTTCGGATATCATCACTCCACCTCGTCGGAGGGCGTCCTACACTACACTTGCCGAGGCGCGGTCTCCACTCGAGAACACGTCTACCCCAACGGTTGTCGGTTCTCCGACAAATGTGACCAGCCCACTGCTACTTCAACTTGCTGATACGCTGGGCTATGTCGGTCACCTTGTTTATATGCCTACGTTAGTCAATGTCTACATGATAAATCTCCCGCCAAACAGCTGCGTAAATGCATAGTTGTGTTTCGAATTGAAGGACATTGTAGCCAGATTAACTACTGGACATATTGAGACTTAACATCTTATGTCTCAGGATGGCGGCCGCAGTGGAATGTTGCTACTGTTTATGAGCGGTCGTATCGCTTACCATCAGGCGAACGGCTTGCTCGTCTCGTCATTCATTGCAATAATTAAAGTGGGTCAAAATCGCGTCTTAAGGAGTTGGTTACAAACAAACATACAAGTGAAGCTAATATAAAGCGTGTAAAAAAAAACACTACGCCACGGAAGCTGTCAACAACAAAATGTTGTAGTTGTTATATTTGTTTCAGTTCTGGGAGATTATATCCGACGAGCATGGGATAGACACGACGGGACACTATCGCGGCGATAGTGAGTTGCAGCTTGAAAGAGTTGGCGTTTATTACAACGAAGCTGCCGATGGTAAGTCTGCATTATCTTCGGGTGAAATGTCTTTAGACGTAGGACTAAATAAATACAACCAACAGTCACATACATAATCCTTGAAGAGTAGAGAGGACTTGAGAGTTAACAACTTATGTGTCAGGATGTCGAGCACAGTGGAATGCCAAATATTGCTTTGTAATTCAAGGTGTTGTTTGGTTTACCTACTGTCCATTAGCCGTCGTATCGTTTACCATACATTGAAATAAGTCAGAGGTAAAATGTCGAAAAGTAAGAGGAATTCGGAGTAATTATTATAGTAAATTATGTTATTTCAGGAAGACGCTACGTCCCCCGCGCTGTGCTGGTGGACTTGGAGCCAGGAACCATGGACGCCATTAGATCTTCCACCTATGGAGCCCTGTTCAGACCTGACAACTACGTGTTCGGGCAGAGTGGAGCTGGTAAGTCACACTGAATGTATATATCTACGAAGTTCTCTTGATTTTTAATAGCGATAGCAATCTTTACATACAATAGAAATTCTTATAAATCTCTAAGTTTTCTTTAACCGTTATTGTGCGTGGTGATAGACTAGCATACCCTGATACCCTGTATACTTACACTATCTGTGGCTTAATTATCAAAGTTCATAACTCCATTTGATTTCAAAATCATGTTTGAATGCAATTTGGCGTAAAATATTGTAGATATAATAATTCATTGCATTATTTGATTGCAAATGAGTACATAAACAATTGAAATACTATAATAAATAAAAAACACTTAATTAATTTACAGTGGATAGTTTTTTTCTTCTTGTTTTGGTTGAATGGAGTTACCATATCTGATAATTAAGACATCGATATATTTTTCAATGTTTTTAGGGAACAACTGGGCCAAAGGTCACTACACAGAAGGCGCAGAGCTGGTAGATTCAGTCATGGACGTAGTCAGAAAAGAAGCCGAACCTTGCGATTGCTTACAAGGTAAATTAAACGTTTAGTCTGTCTGAATAAATATAATGAACAATATGCTTTATACAGGTTATATCAAGGGGCCCTACTATATTCATCCGAAACGAAGTTCGAAACATCGGAAGAACAAAGTTTGTGACGATACGAATGTACCTACTCTGTAAATGTTCGGATTGCCGATATATTCGAATCATTCATTCTTAGATCTGAAGATTCGAATTTCGTGTTACAGAGTAGGTTTCGAAATGAAAAACGTCACGAAGATTAAAATTTCGGATTTATATAGTAGGGCCCAAGACTGCTACCGAAAACGAAGTCAAGTGATATTTTTAGGGACTACAAACACAATATAATTAATAATTTCTTAATATCCTTTTCTTATATCCATCCAAAGGTTGTCTGTAAAAAATCGCCTAGAGCAATAAGACCGGCAACTTTAGTCTTTAATTTTATTTGTAAAATATTGTATTCCTTTTGTTGTTTTTTGTGTGCAGAAAAGAATAAAATAAAATAAGTAAATAATTCCGCAAGGATACGCGACAATTCTATTTTACCACCCATTCGTCGCTATTTTTCGCAAAAATTTTAATTGCATTGTGTCTGAAGTTTTAAACTACCACCCGGTTTCGTTTCCGTTAGCAGTCTTGATATACCCTATATACAGGGTATATCAAGACTGCTACCGAAAACGAAGCCGGGTGGTAGTTTAAGCGACTTCAGACACAATGCAACAGAAAAAGTTGCAAAAACAAGCGACAATTTTTTTTTGTTATTTTTTTCCTATAACCATATTTGGGTGGTAAGTACATTTTTGCTAAAATAATAGTGTATACCCTTTTATTTATAAATAATCTAAGGTTTAAAAGAGTTTAAATTATTATTTTAGCAAAAACTATGGATTTACCACCCAAAAATGACGATATTTAAAAAATCATAAAAAATAATTGTCGCGTTTCTTAGCAAAAATTTTAGTTGCATTGTGTTTGTAGTCACTAAAACTACCACCCGGCTTCGTTTTCGGTAGCAGTCTTGAGATACCCGGTATGTGAGTTCCAATCATCGTAAACATTTCTCTTTTGTGTGTGTAATAAAGCGTTTATAAATATATTGTCTGATTCCAGGGTTCCAGTTAACCCACTCCTTGGGTGGAGGTACAGGGTCGGGTCTCGGCACTCTCCTACTGAGTAAGCTGCGAGAGGAATATCCCGACCGCATTGTTAACACTTTCAGCGTCATGCCTTCACCTAAGGTAGGCTTTTTTATTTACCTCTGTATACAGGGTATAAAAAGACCGCCACCGAAGACGAAACCGAGTGGTAGTTTAAGCGACTTCAGGGAAGGACTTCAGACACAATGCAATAGAAAATGATGCAAAATAAAGATGATATTTTTTTTGTTATTTTTTTCCTATGGTCGTATTTGGGTGGTAAATACATTTTTATCCTAAAAGAATATTGTATACAATTTTATTTATAAATATTCTAAGGTATACAAGAGTTTAAATCATTATTTCAACAAAAACTATGCATTTTCCACCCAAAAATAGGATATTTGAAAAATATTAAAAAAATCATCATTGCGATTTTTTTTGTCCATTGTGTTTGTAGTCAATGAAACTACCACCCGGCTTCGTTTTCGATAGAAGTCTTGATATACCCGGTATAGGCTCATTGAGGTTCTATACCTGAACAGAAAAACGGAAGCATTATGGCCCATGGGTCTTAGAATCACTTCAGTTATTTCGTGTTTTTTTTTATTTCCATGGCGTAGTAAGTTTATACTTTTGTTGAAATATTAATAAAATAGTTATACAGTTTAAAATTTTGTATACCGCGTTATAAGTAACGCGCACAACTTTCATATACATATTTTCGTGTTTTATGTAGTTATACCGGGTATCTCAAGACCGCTACCGAAAACGAAGCCGGGTGATAGTTTTAGTGACTACAAACACTATGCAACTAAAAATTTCGCATAGAAACGCGACAATTATTTTTATGATTTTTTAAATATCGTCATTTTGGGGTGGTAAATCCATAGTTTTTGCTAAAATAATGATTTAAACACTCTTATACCTTAGATTATTTATAAATAAAAGGGTATACACTATTATTTTAGGAAAAAATGTATTTACCACCCAAATATGGTCATAGGAAAAAAATAACAAAAAAAAATTGGTCGCTTTTTTTTGCAACTTTTTTTGTTGCATTGTGTCTGAAGTCGCTTATACTACCACCCGGCTTCGTTTTCGGTAGCAGTCTTGATATACCCTGTATGGTAGGAGACAATTTCTACGCGATTATTTATTTATTTTATTTGAATTAGGTACAAAAACATTTAACAAAACACAACTTGACTAACTTAAAATAACTTATGCTAGTAACAGTGATAAATTTGTTAAACAAAGTATTGTACACAACATTTAATATAAAGTAACTGATAAAATATAAAAAGAAATATCTTAAAACTAATGTGATTGTTTATTGATCAATACATTCTATCCTATCTATATTATTATCGAGGAGATTCTTTTTAAAACTATTAAAACTTTGGTGAAAAATATCAACATTAGTACTAATAATATAGTTGTACAGTTGACACATTCGATGCAGGGGATTATTAAATGCAATGTTGTTATTAGTATGTGTTATTAATGTAATTATCTTTTTATATCGTTATGGTTTGTTTGTTCACAGCTTTATTTGTTATTCTATCAAGAAAACTAGGGCAATATACCGTACAAGTAAACAAAATGAATGCGTGGTTATGGTAACAGAGCACACGCTGCATGTTACCGGTGGTCGCAGGTGCGAATCCCCCTGAGATCACACCTCTGATTTCGCGAAGTCATGGTGTATTCATAATCTATCAGCACTATATCGGTGAAAGAAAACATCGTGGGGAAACCTGCATGGCAATCTTTAATATTTCTAATGTGTCTTAAGTCCTAGTACTAGCCCAATCTGGCTTAAAAGCTGGACTCATTTTTGAGCCAGTATTGTGGTCCTAACTAACTACTCTCAATCGTACTCTTGACTGTAGAGTAGGCCCGTGCACTGCAGTGGGACGTATATGGACTGATACAGAAACCGATAAATTCTCTTGTGTATTTTATTTCTCCAGGATTGGATTTTTCTATGATACCGGGGGCAGGCCTATGTTCAGCAGTGGACTTCCTTTGGCTGATGGATGGATGATACCGGATTTTCCAATTCATTATTTTATTTTTATTTATATATGCTTTATTGTACACCAAAATGAAAGACGCATACAAAATACTTAAAAACTAAAGGCATGGTTACAATAGGCGGCCTTATCGCTAGCTGCGATCTCTTCCAGGCAACCTTTGGATGGACTGGATTTTGAGAAATTGAAATATAGAGTAGTGCAAATAGTGAGAGAATAAACAATAATAATAATAGTTTCTTAGATTTACGCGAATGTTACACATTGAAATAAAGCTATTATTTACGGATTTTATCGCGAATTTAGTATAATTTTTTACATTTTTAACTTCCCGACGTTTCGATCACTTTACAGCTTTCGTGGTCACGGGGCGGACTGACTGTTTCGTGGTCCGCCCCGTGACCACGAAAGCTGTAAAGTGATCGAAACGTCGGAAGTTAAAAATGTAAAAAATTAAACTAAATTCGTGATAAAATCCGTAAATAATAGTTTTATTTCAATAATAATAATAATTGATGTACATGCTATATTATATTAATTTACATAATATAAATACACACAAACATACATACAAACATACATAAATACTAATATATATTGAGCTAACTATAATGATGATATAAGTAAAGAGGGTCAGAAATATATATGTATATATAACAGGATAATACGTTACTGCAGTGAGAGATAGTGTATCTTAACAAGTCTCTTAAAACTTGGTAATGACTTAGCTTGTCTGACAGACAATGGTAATTCGTTCCACAAGCGAGCAGCAAGAACTGTAAAGGATTTGCTTAGAAATGATGTGCTGTGCTTGGGAATCTCTAGGATCAAATTCTCTGTTGATCTAAGAGTTCGTGCATGAGCTTGACCGAGGAATTCAAAACGGTTTTTAAGATAGTGGGGGCTAGAGGGATTGTACAAAATACCGTATAAAAGGGAAAGAATTCGAGTATTACGGCGAAAACGTATTGATAGCCACTTGAGTTTGATACGATATTCGGAAACATGGTCATATTTGCGAAGACCAAATATGAATCTAATACAGAAATTCTGAAATCTCTCAAGTTTTCCATTTGGGCTTCGGTGAGGTCGAGGTAGCTAGCATCAGCATAATCAAGGAGGGGAAAAAGAAGAGATTGAACCAGTGCGATTTTCGTGGAAATCGGTAGAAAATTCCGCAATCTCCGCAAGGACCCCGCTGCAGCAAACAATTTGCGACTTACTTGTTACAATTGGGGACCCCAGGATAGGTTTTTGTCGATTATTAGCCCGGAGTCAGGAATTTGTGCCCGATATGGCGATAGGCTCGCCACCTATCACATCGTGGGACGGAACATACAAGGCGAAATGTGTCCTGGCACCTCTAACTGCCTGGGAAAAAGACGAGAGTTTATGTATGTGTGTATTTCCGCAGGTATCAGACACAGTGGTAGAACCTTACAACGCCACTCTGTCCGTCCACCAACTTGTCGAAAATACTGATGAAACCTTTTGCATCGACAATGAAGCGTTATACGACATCTGCTTCAGGACCTTGAGACTTGCATCGCCTACTTATGGAGACCTTAACCATTTGGTATCGGTGAGTAATATTTTATATTGCAATGAATGAATGAGTATGCCGTTCGCCTGATTAGCGATACGACCGCTCATGGACAGTAGCAAAACCAAATAGCACTTTTAATTACAAATCAATACTTGCCATTCCACTGTTCGCCATTCTGAGACATAAGCACAGACCAAGTACATAGTACTAACATAAGATAGCCCAGAGAGTAATGAAAACCGTTCATTTCTTTATAGATTTTACACAGATACCCCTAAAGTGTCGTTCTGTCTTACACATCCTACTGATAAGGTTTAGATATTAACGCTCGAATACTGGAACGCAACTTAAATATAAGTTGCGCTTAACTACTTTAATCCCGCTTAAATGTACTGGCTAACGCCCATTATTTGAATGGCGTTCGAGTATTCGGGCGTTAATATGTTACATTACCTCCTAATTCTTGGCGAAGTATTCGAAATATGAGAAACTTTATCAAAGATAAATTGAATTTGAGACCTATTAGAACTCATAACTGTACTTAAATGCAGTTTTTCTATGTATATCTACATTTTTCTTTGCCATTTACAAAGACATAAAAACGACAATGTCCTGCAAAGAGTGAGAGAATTTTTTCAACCGCACTGGCTGTAACATTTCTTAAGAGATCTCTTAGGTCCCCTAACACACTAAACGGTACATTAAACTATAGATAAGTCCTTTGAACTTCAATTTCTTTCAGTTGACAATGTCTGGAGTGACCACGTGCCTCCGTTTCCCTGGACAACTGAACGCAGATCTAAGAAAACTTGCCGTCAATATGGTACCCTTCCCGCGTCTGCACTTCTTCATGCCAGGTAATAATCTAATATACAAAATAATACACTGTAGTTATTTTTATTTTCCAAAACCTCTACCACTATATTAAATCAAACCATAAATTGATTAGAAAGCAAAAATAACACACCCAACAGTCACATACATAGTCCTGACCCCACACTAAGATCGAGTCTTGTGTCGTGTATCAGGAACTACGAGAGACTTTTCGCTGTCACAAACACCCCGACACGAAAGAAATACCTATGGTTCACACAAATATTCCTTTCGGTGCGGGGATCGAACCCGCGGCCTCTCGTTTCACAGGCGGCGTTTAACCAACTGCCCCACATAGGCTGTCAAAAAAAGGAAAACTAGAAACTACACTGCACCTGATAGTAAGCGCAAATGCCGTCCAGGCAGAGTATATTGCTAGTAAGATAAGAGCTAGGAGATATAAAACTATCTAATCCCGTTATATCCCCTTCTGTCCCTTGTGATTTCTTTTAAATTGTATGTATGTATATATTATATTACGTATGTGTATTTATTATGTTATTTATACGTATTATTTATGATTATCCATTTAATAATTTATATCTATTGGAGCCTTCCTTATCTTTGTTTTACACTGCCCTTTCTTTCTCCTTCTTTTATATCCATCCAAAGGTTGTCTGGAAGAGATCGCTTATTAGCGATAAGACCGCCTTTTGTACTTTTAATACATGTTATTTCTTTATATTATTATGTTCTTTTGTTTGTATACAATAAAGATTAAATAAATAAATCCCCTTCTGTCCCATCACGTCATATCCTCCAGTCCTCACCTGTAAGGTGCCACACATTTGAATTTAAAAAATTAGCATATGCAACGGCGGATCCAGGGGGTGGACATGGGGATCATGACCTCCCCCCTGGGCTGGCTCCAGATTGACAGCATATATTTATTATCTTGTTGATAACATTTATAAC
The DNA here is from genome assembly GCA_009982885.2 of Hyles vespertilio. Taxonomy (NCBI): domain Eukaryota; kingdom Metazoa; phylum Arthropoda; class Insecta; order Lepidoptera; family Sphingidae; genus Hyles; species Hyles vespertilio. Next base: position 8,434,333 of record CM042829.1, read on the forward strand.
TACAATAAATTCTATGTATGTCGATTAATAATGCAAAAAGTGTCTGTAACAAGTTTAAAAAATCATACGAATTCGAGTATTGAAATCATACCCAGTGTTCTGACAGACAATAATATGACCACCTCTGGCTTGAAAGCTGGACCCGCCCTTGGCATGTATATTTGAATCCCACGGTAACACTACGTTTTTCGGGACAAAATTAAATTGTAAACTCTAGGAATTATTTCTACACATATTTGTTTTCTTTCACTAGGCTTCGCTCCCCTCACTGCCCGTAACAGTCAAGGCTACCGCGCCCTCACAGTCCCAGAGCTAACGCAACAAATGTTCAGCCCCATAAACATGATGGCGGCTTGTGACCCGAGACACGGGAGATACCTTACAGTAGCCGCCATATTCAGAGGCCGCATGTCCATGAAGGAGGTCGACGAACAGATGCTCAGCGTTCAGGATAAGAATTCCAGGTAAATTGTTCTTCTTCATTATCAGCCCAGACCTTTTCTTTATCAGCCTTCAATGTCTTATTGTTGAGGAGTTGAGGTGATTTAAAAATGCAGTCACTTGGTCACACTTCTGTTAAGATATTTAAAAAAGACGGGAGGCATCACACTAGTGAAACACTTTTGCAACTGCTCAATTATTTATTTGAAAATTATAGTGAAATGTTTAAAATTACTCACTCACTCGACCGCCGACCGATTCTAATAACAAGTCAGCGTTTGTTATACCTACAGGTGCTATTTTAAATTTCGTTTATTGTTATAATCTCAGGGAGTCGTAAGTTTTTTCAGTTCCCAGTTTAGGTTAAGTGTTTTGTCTGGGTCTAGTTAAAATGTGTAGGGTAGATGCAATAACGCTAGATTAATAGTGCATGCGAAGATAAGATTTCAGTTCAGCGCGCCCCCTGATCCTCGCGCCCTAGGCTGCAGCCTAATTAGCCTAAGGGTTAATCAGGCCCCGCTTACATTGTTGTTTCATTTCAGTTATTTCGTCGAATGGATCCCAAACAACGTGAAAGTCGCTGTTTGTGACGTACCACCTCGCGGTCTCAAAATGGCCGCCACGTTCGTAGGAAACTCTACGGCTATACAGGAGATATTCAAACGAATCTCGGAGCAATTTACTGTCATGTTTAGGAGGAAGGTGAGACTTATGTGCCATTTATCAACTTGGTCCAAGAGTTTCATTGAGAGAAAAGTTTAAAGAAGTAGATATTCTTACTGTTGCATCTCAATATATTTATGAAAATTTATTATATGTTCGTAAAAATATAACTCAATTTAAGCGTAATTGTGACATACATAGTAAGAACACTAGGAACAAACATAATCTTGCCTCACACGTTACTCGTCTCCACAAGAAAAATAATTCTTTTATGGGTCAAAGTGTACACTTCTTTAACAAGCTTCCCAACAGTTTAAGAGAACTTCCAATTAATAAGTTTAAAAAAGTAATAAAAGTTAAACTGTGTAAAAAGGCATATTATAGAATCTCAGATTATATATTTTTATCTGTATAGGACTAAAGAATGAGCGAAGGGCTCAGCTGATGGTAATGCGGGTTGGCGGAATTTTCATACCATTCATAAATGTAAATCGCAAAATAATGTTAAAATCTTAGACTACCTATAATATAGAGGGAGCGCTGGTACTTCAAAAACGCAGATAAAAATGGTGGTGCCGGGCCACCTTTTTCTGCCCTCCTGCTGATATTTGAACAGGTTGTGCAACATACATAAATTACTTGGAAAAAAAATAATAAAAATAATTCGTTTAGGTCTATTTAATTTCACTCAAACTCGTTTTAAAAGGATAATAGCTAAAAATAATTTCGGCTTTCAAAGGAATTTATAGCAATTTATTGCTAAATAATTAATTCATTTTCACTAATATAGGTGCGCTACCAACATTACGAACAAGAAAATATCTACGTTTTTCAAAGGCGAATGTATGGCAGCCCTCCCTCTATATATAAATACTCTAAGGTTAAATTAAATAATATTTATAGGACTAATGGATGAGCGAAGGGTTCAGCTGATCGTAATGCACATTGGCGGACTTTACATAGCATTGAAATTCTTATAAATCGCTAAGAAATCGCTATGGTATGCAGGTTTCCTCACGATGTTTTCCTTCATAATAGTGCGTGGTGATTGACTATCAATACACACATGACTCGGAAAAGTAAGAGGTGTGCCCTGGGTTTTGAACCCGCGACCATCGTGAACATGGCAACAGGCCACCACGCACTACCAATATAGTAATTAAATTATCTATGATTATTCCCAGGCTTTCCTGCACTGGTACACTGGTGAGGGAATGGACGAAATGGAGTTCACAGAAGCTGAAAGTAACATGAACGACTTGGTGTCCGAATACCAACAGTATGAGGTAACAGATAATAAAGTTAAATGAAGGGAGAGGGATGTTTTGATATTCCTGTCAAGAGAATGGAATCACTTTTCCCTATAAAGTCGCAATATTAGTTAAAAATATGTATAAAAACCATCATGAATACCTAAATCAACAGCGGATCCAGGGGGGAGGTCATGTGGGTCATGAACCCCCTGGGCGGGCTTCAGATTGACAAAATTTATGAATTATCTTGATGATAACATTTATAAGCACAATTAATTCTTTGTATTTCGATAAATAAAGTAAAAAAGTGTGTGTCATCACAAATCACGGCTGTAACAATCTTTAAAAAGTCAGGGGTATTGAAATCGGACCCAGTGTTCTGCCATGAACTATATGACCCCCCCCCCCCTCCCCCCGGCGTAAAATCTGACATACATGTACTATAATATGACCCCCCCCCCCTCCCCCCGGCGTAAAAGCTGGATCCGTCCTTGACCTAAACAGCAAAACTTGAGAACATTTTATCTCCTCTTAACAAGATTTAACTAATTTACGTTCTGATTGAAATAAAACTATTATTTACGGATTTTATCGCGAATTTAGTTTAATTTTTTACATTTTTGAGTTCCCGACGTTTCGATTACTTTACAGCTTTCGTGGTCACTAGGTGGACTTAGGTATTAGACGTCCGCTCTGTGACTTACAATTCAACTACCCTTATTTTACAATTATTAATTTAAAAATTAATTTTAAATATCTAGTCTGTGTTTGCGATCCGATCAGACTAGATATTTTTGTAATCGAAACGTCGGGAAGTCAAAAATGTAAAAAATTAAACTAAATTCGCGATAAAATCCGTAAATAATAGTTTTATTTCAATGTGTAACATTCGCGTAAATCTAAGAAACCATTATAATTTACGTTCTTATGGTATTTTTTTATTAATAAGGGACTTAGAACAGAACGTTCTATACTACATCTATGTACGAGTATGTAGGGGTAATATTAACTTAATTGGCTAAATGAACATTACTACAAGTCTTAAGAGCGTATACACCTTGCGCGCAAAGTCAACTATAGGTATTTCTTCGTTAATTTCATGCACACATAAGCGACCAAAGCTGTGTGCGTAGAGCTGCCGCGTCGGCTCGCTATACAATCGGCTCAAACAACTTTGATCCGTGCGCTTCAAATATTCAATTGAAATGTAACTGTAATATAATATCATAAAAATATTTTATTTGCATTATAAGTAGACAAATATTACTGTGCAAGCAAAGAATAATACAAATTTTGGATACTAATCATATTTTCGTTATTATTACATTGTTAAGTTGCATTAAAATCAGTGTTCAATCAGTATACACTACGGACGTTTTATTAATCATTTCGTGTTCGAACACATAAATAGTGTTAGGGGCCTTACAACCCCTCACAATTACGAAATATATTTAATTTTATATTACAATACATAACATAATTTAGCCTCGGAATTACATACATATTTACCTGAAACATAATTTATACTCACTACAAAATCATTGTAGGTAATAAAAATAATTAAATATTTTACTACCAAAGTACTAAGATGTGGTAATCGCATTCCGCGCGTGGCTATTTTTACTACGCGCGGCATAATCGACTGCAGCCAGGCCGGAGCGACGAGCGATACGTCCTCCCTTTAGAAGGCCTTGCGGCGGTCTGATTTGATCCACGTCGGACAGCGTGTTTTATAGTGGTTTTTAAAATATTTGTAGAAAACATGAAAACTAATTTTGTTGAAATATAAAAATGGTAATTTATTGATAAGATGTTCTTCTATTGTAATATGCAATTGCTATAAAAAATTATGTACGATAAGTTGGTGAAAAAAAATATGTTCTTGACGAGAGTTTCTGAATAATTTCGCATTGTTTAAATTTTTATTTTTCAGGAACTAAACACAAAAAGATTATTTTTCTCAGCAAAATCCCTCCATAAGGGTCTTATTAGTCTGATAATATTTTTATTTTCATCTTATATTTAGTGGTTTCGGATATCTTAAGCTTCTAAATTGCCATTTAAAGCCTAAATAACGAAATTTGTGTTCAGTAATCCGTATAGTACTCACAAATTATCCATCAATCTATAATGTTTTCCACCAAAATCCCTAGATGACAACCTTTTCTAAAATTAGTAATAATTATTTTTCCTTTAAATTGTTTATTGGTGGCTATTAACTCATTTGAAAAGTCCTGTTTTTAAGCCAAAAAGCGCGTGCAGGGTATAAACGCTCTTAAAGTACATTTTTACTTTATCAAGTCACATTCCAGTTTCATAACTAATGTAATAATAATCTATTTTTATAGGAGGTAGGCGTAGACGACGGAGAATTTGACGAACAAGAAGAAGAGATGCCCGGCGAAGAATATCAAGAAGAGGAATAATTTATAAATAAAACACACAAACACTGTTAAATGTAATGAAATTTTATTTTCCTTATGATTCTTCCAGCTAGAATTATAAGAATATGGTATTTGAATCCTATTTTCTTCCAAGGCTTTATTTTTAACGTATTTATGTAAGTGAAATCGTACCAAAAATCCATAATAGTCAAATACCCTCTCTCGATTGTAGAGGAGACCCGTGCCCTGCAATGGGACGTATATGGGCTGATTTAATAATATTCCAATTCTAAAATAAATTATAAATGCTTCGAGTATTTTCTAATTATATTAATTTACTTTCTTTTATGTCTCCGTTTGTTCTTATCACTAATAACCATAAGATTTAATGGATCTACAGAAGTTTTATCCAATAAATCTATTTTCTCTGGGATTGACCCATTATTCTCTAAACCAGTTCCATTTAGTCTCTGAAACGTTCCATTTGTTCCATTAAAATTCTGCATTTTATATATCATTGTCTGTATATTGCAATTTATTTCAGAATTTGTCTCTGCATTGTGTTGTAATATACTCTGAAATGTATTTATGTCTGAATTTATTTCTGTATCGTCTATAATTTCACTATCTGGCACTATATAAGATTCATCATCAATATTGTCCATAATTTCTGGTTTTATTTCAATAGTAATTGGTGATTCGTTGGTCATTTGTTCGTTAACAATTGATTCATTTTCCGTTTGAACATTGGGTTCTTGTGTTTCTGTGAAAAAAATGCATATTAATACACACATATAATCACGCTTTTTACCAAGAAGAGGTAGGCAGACGTACCATCAGGACAACCAAAGGCATGCCCATTTTACTTTTATACTTTTAATAGCTACGAAAATTTTTGCCCATCAATGAAACCTACTTTTTTGTGTAGGGAAAAATATATATTTTCAATAAATCACTACATAGTATAAAACAAAGTCGCTTTCTCTTTCCCTATGTCCCTTTGTATGCTTAAATCTTTAAAACTACGCAACGGATTTTGATGCGGTTTTTTTAATAGATAGAGTGATTCAAGAGGAAGGTTTATATGTATAATACGTACATATTGTTGTACAGAAATCTATTTATACCCGAGCGAAGCTGGGCCGGGCCGCTAGTATAAACATAATTGCGACCCGGATCCGCAGTTCCTGGAGAAATTAACTTGTTAATTTAAATAAAAAAAAATGTTGTTTTCAACTCTGTGCACATTATATAAAATGTGATGACAAATACTTTATATTACAAAAATCTGTACAAATTACATTGTATTATAAAAATCCTGGATAAAACAGTAAAATGTTTACGGACATTTATTAAATATGCAGTAATACTACAGTATATAATTTAAAGCTGTATCAGTATTGGGATGGACTGTACTAACCACTCTCAATCGTACTCTCGATTGTAGAGGAGGCCCGTGCCCTGCAGTGGGACGTATATGGACTGATACATAATACACTTACTTTCAGGTTCTTGATCATTACTTCCATCCATTGAATTAATTGAAAATGCACCAATATTATTAGTTTCTTCCATCATTCGAGTCCCGTTCATCCATTGATTTTCCTCACATTCTGATTTAATGTCGTTATGACTCCTGCAATGGTTTAAAATAAAATATTGTACAAATATATATATTTTTTTAAACTGGCATTACAAAAACAACTAGCTATTGGTAGGTCACTTATAAGAGGCCGTCCATTAATTCACTGATCTTTTATTTAGCATTTTTAACCTCCACTGCCCATTCATGGTACGTGGTGGGGTTTTAAGATTCCCAATCCAACATCATAAATATATTAATTATATATGTATTTTTAGTGCCTACAATTGATCTAAAATTTTTACGAAATTTATGTTTAAATACAGATATATAGTATGATCTTATTTAATTCTGAAATTAATTACCATGATAAAAATGTCTAGACAGAAAGGTTGCAATTGTTTTTGATTGACATACAATTAATACTAAAAAAATCATGTTGCCTTATGGAAAACATATTAGGTAGCATTTTAATAAAAAATATAATGTGTCGAAAAAATACAAGTGATATCTTACTACAGCTCCCTTTCCCCTTGTGATATTTCGTGATTTTTGTCAAACTCTCCCCCTTTTCAAGCTTCACGTGATAAATGGACGGCCCTTATGTAAGAGGCAGACTGGGTAGGTTCTATCGCAATATCTTATTCTTTCACCAAACAACAGTTTAAATGCACTGTTGAGTTCTGGTTTAAAGGACATTGTAGCCAAAGTAACTGCTGGACATATTGAGACTACCATAAGTAAAATTATAGCCAATTTGTTAATATTAAACATTGAGGTATTATACTAGAGCGGACATCGAGAACAAAGTCTCTGCGTATGGTGTGTGCGCAAGGGTACATAGTGAAGCGAGAGGGAAGATAATGTTACTTCGTAGGTGTGACAAAGACAGAAATAGAATGTACCCTTCATTTTGTTACAAACATTTGGTTTGCAGTGTCCCCTCTAGTATATTATCTCAATGATATTAAATCAATTTCTATTATTTTCTATTTTATTAAAGAAAAACAAACAGATAAACAATTTTACATTTTGAAATAAAAATATTATTTACGGATTTTATCGCGGATTTGGTTTAATTTATACATTTTTTGAGTTCCCGACGTTTCGATTACTTTACAGCTTTCGTGGTCACGGGGCGGACTGAGGTATTAGACGTCCGCTCTGTGACTGTTACAATTCAACTACCCTTATTTTACAATTATTAATTTAAAAAATTAATTTAAATAGCTAGTCTGTATTTGCGATCCGATCTACGCAGAAGGAGCTCACAGTGTCTTGAGGTCTGGCAGTTGGTCTTTTGGGTTCCGATTTAATTAAATGTAGTATTGGATCCCATGCTTGTGCAAGCTTCAAGCCATCTTCTCTGTTGACATTTGGATGTTTTTTAATTTCAATAGCCTCGCGAAACATCCTGGGCAGGAAACGGTGTTCTTTCTTTCTACCACCTGTGAAGTGCCAGATACCCTTGCAAGAACCGGGAGTTTACATTTAAATTATTTTTTTAATTAGTAAGGGTAGTTGAATTGTAACTGTCACAGAGCGGACGTCTAATACCTCAGTCCGCCCCATGACCACGAAAGCTGTAGTAAAGTAATCGAAACGTCGGGAACTCAAAAAATGTAAAAACTAAACCAAATCCGCGATAAAATCCGTAAATAATAGTTTTATTTCAATGTGTAACATTCGCGTAAATCTAAGAAACCATTAATTTTACATTTTTATACTTAATATCCTACCAGTATGTTATTGGTACTTCTGAAAGCTCAGTATTAGATGTGGCAGTCACTGTTTTCTCAGCCAAAAATGTGCTGGATTGTATCTCACATACATTGGGCACATTCATTACTGTACTAGATGTGTATTGAAGCTGGTACATTGTATTAACTGCTGCAAATAATACCATTAATTAACAGACAAAAAAATATTGTATAGTCAGCAACATAAGTCGTCCAAATCTCATGAATGTGTAGAGACTTATGTTACTGTCTGTACCCTTAGAATTATGGAGACCTAACTACAAAAATCTTATTTTATGGGAAACATTAAAGATAAATCAAGAAGTCCAATTTATACACCTTTCTGCATTTTATGCCTCAATAGTTCTATAATAACGGGTTGGCAGGTTGTTTTGAGCCAAAATATGATTAAAAGTCAAAATGAAAATTTCTGGGATAGGTCACTCTAATTCTGAAGGTGCAATATGATTGACATAGTCAACAAAGACACATCTTATGTATCAGGATGGCCAAGTGGAATGCCAAGCATTGCTTTGTAATGCATGCTGTTTAGTTTTGCTATAGTGCATGATCGGTTTTCTTGCTTAGCGTCAGGCAAATAGGGTATTTGAATCAATTTTTTTTAAATTGTATTTATCAATACCTATCCATAGCTGTGGTCTAACAACCAAAGAAATTTCTAATCCGTTCTGAATGAAACAAGTTAAAGACTTTTTAAACCTTGTAGTGGGACTGTGGTAATGTAGGACGTCCACCCACAAGGTGGTCAGACGACCTGGTGTCGGTAGCGGGACGTCGCTGGATGCAGGCTGCCTCCAACAGTTCACTGTGGAAATCATTGGGGGAGGCCTATGTTCAGCAGTGGACTTCCTTTGGCTGATGAATGGAGTGGGAGTAACAGAGATGAAATGCAAAACAAAGCTTGTGAAGTGTCTGAGGCTTATCCAATGTGAAAGATTTTTATAAAATAAAGTAATTATCAGCACATTTTACATTTCGTTCACAGAGCTGAAGGCAAAAAAATATTTTATTTTACTTCATGTTCATTTATGCAAAACCTTCGGTCTGGGTCACAATTATGTTTATGATTATTAAAAATATTTTTACTTTTTCTCGAGGGACAAAAATCTTCCTATCAATACTAAGGTTCATAGTAAAATGGGAATTTTGCTTTTGTCACATGCTTATAGAAAATAGATCAATTACTGAAAAGGAAAATAGACAGAATATATCCAATACAATGACTGGTAGTATATAAAGAACCAAATCACATATGAATATCCTTGGGTGAGGGAAGATTACTGGATTACTGGTGGTAGGTCTCTCATATGTGAGTGGCCGCCTGGGTAGGTACCACCGCTTTGTCTATTTGTCCCGTCAAACAGCAGTGTAAATGCACTGTTGTGTTTCGGATTGAAGGACATTGTAGCCAGAGTAACTACTGGACATATTGAGACTTGACATCTTACGTCTCAGGATGGCGAGTGCAGTGTAATGCCAAGCATTGCTTTGTAATTCAAGGTGTTGTTTGGTTCTGTTCATGAGCGGTCGTATCGCTTACCATCAGGCGAACGGCATGCTCGTCTCTCTATTCATAGCAATAAAAAAAAACGTTAACAGAATTTGCAGGTTTGTTGAAGAGAAGGAATATAAATAATAAATAAATACACCCAAGACACATATGTGTTCTGACCCCACACAAAGATCAATTAAGTCTTGTGTTGAGAGACTTAATGGTCTCAAAAACCCAAGACAAATTTAAAAATTAAAATTCACTTACCAACATCAAACCACTGCTTTGGGACATTAGGGAACATAAATCCTTCTTTTCCACCGATTTTACGTTTAGAAAACCGTTTCTTTTATTGTTTCTTATGGATTTATCATTTTTTACTAATTCCACAATTTCGTTGATTCGTTGAAGCTTCAGTGTGTTTTTTTTAGAATATCGTAATAGTTTTTTGCGCCGACAATTTGCAGCCAAACGTTCTCGCCTTTCTTCTTCAGTTTCTTGTGATATTTTAATTTTGGTATATAATCTACTTTTCTCGTTGTCCCTTAATATCTCTTCTTCAGTCCGTTTCGCTCGTCTGGCTCTAACACGTCGGGCACCGCGCGTAACTCGACCTATATTGGAGCGGCGTTTTCCCATTTTTATTATTTATAAATAACTAAATTTAAATAAACAGTGAATTATCATTAAAAAGCAGTAAACCCACAAGTAAACCGTAAACACAAATTGACACAAATGACAAATTTGAATTTTGAAATGTCAAAATTTCCTGTTTTATTTTTTAATACGTATCGTGATAGACTAAGGTCAGTAACCACACTGCCAATTTCTGGGTAAATCGTAGTAAAGTGGAGAGTCGCTGTAATCGAATTTGGTGTTGCCATTAAAAAAGATATTGCAATAAAGTGGGTAAAGTAAGATTTTTCAATCCGACCAATAGTGTCGAGAAAATGACCAGTTTCATCTGCTTGTTATTTTTCCTTCACAAGATATCTAACAAATCGCTCCCCAAAACCCTTAAACAAGTGTATCTGTATCCTCCTCTAAAATCGAGAGTACGATTGAGGGTGGTTAGACCATATCACAGGATTTATGGCCACCACGCTGGCCTAATGCGAGTTGGTGGACTTACATACCATAGAGATTCTTATAATCGCTATGGTATGCAGGTTTCCTCACGAAGTATTCCTTCGCCGTTTTAGTGCGTATTTATTGACTATCAATACACGCATGACTCCGAAAAGTCATAGGTGTGCCCTGAGATTCGAACCCGCGACCACCGTGAACATGTTGGCAGCCGCGTCTGGTCCATTTACCAACAGGCCACCACGCAAGTAACGATAAATTTTAGTTTATGATATATACTTATATTTATTGTATTAGTACGTACAAAATTCTGTATTAGTGAAATTTATTTTGTAAAGCTGACAACACAATCTTTTGGCGGCAGCTACGCGTTGATACAATTTTTGGAAGGGTATTATTGGTGTCTGAAGACGCTTGTCTTCCTTCGTAAAATTTAATACCTGAAGTCTAACGTTCCTAGCATCACATTTTAAAGTTTTCGGTATTTTTCACTAGTTTTAAATAATGCAGGAAAAAAATGGTTGCCTGTAAAGTCGGTTTTACGGGCGAAGATTTTACGTGACAACGTCTTTTTCTCGGTAGAATATTTATTGATATGAATATAATTAAATTGCACAATAGGAACAAGGAATTGAATGAAAATAAGAATTGCACAAATTTTAACTATAGAAATATATTTTGTTTACTAAAACATTGTACATGTAATGACGAATCTAAGCACTCCATATTTTCACTACAGACACAGCTGACGATACTTTAACCACACGTGTGAACTTGTATTGTGACGCTTTCTTGTTTTTCCAACGCCAAGAACGTTCGAGAAAGACAAAGACAGAGACACAAGCATGCACCGATTCAATGCGCCTAATTCTCTAGTGCTGCGCGCGCACCGTTACGTTACCGGGCGTTACACTTTTTCATAAGTGACTCCCAGCCGCAACCTAATTTAAGACGTTGTCACGTCAATAAGAAAAATCGTATTTTGCCTGCTCTCGATTGTCGAGCTCGTCAAGACGATTCCTCTGACTCCAAACACGGGGGGTTTACTTTAAGAAATGACGGAGTTATGCCTGGACAAATATTTTAGGGGAGAGAGGGAGGAATTTGGGGATTTGGTTGGGGCCAATCTGTAGAGCTCACCGAGCCGGTTCCAAAGATACCAAACTCGGTGGGTCTACGATCTATATTGGCCGAGATAGGATTGGGGGGGGGTGAGGTAAATTTTCGGGGTGGGGGTAAGGGAGGGGGGGGGAGGAAGGTTTCGTGGGGAGGCTAACTTAAATTAATTTTTTGGAGGTAAAATATTTTTTTTTGGGGGGGTAATTTTTTGCGTAATTTGGGATTTCTGGCGGGGTCAATTTGTAGCCCTCACCAAGACGGTTCCGAGGATACCAAACTCGGTGGGTCTACGACCTATGTTGGCCGAGATAGGATTGGGGGGGTGAGGTAAATTTTCGGGGTGGGGGTAGGGGAGGGGGGGGGGGTAGGTTTCGTGGGGAGGCTAATAGGCACTATTTCGGAATAAGGGTGGGGGAAGGCGGGGGGGGGCTATGGGACAATTTTGGAAAAAGTGGGTGAAACTGAAAAATAATTCTCTAGTGCTGCGCGCGCACCGTTACGTTACCGGGCGTTACACTTTTTCATAAGTGACTCCCAGCCGCAACCTAATTTAAGACGTTGTCACGTCAAAATAAATACATTGAGTAAACAACCAATGGCGGATCTGTCAGCGACTGGCAGGTAGATTGACAATTTGAAATGACGTCTTTGTTTCCACTTTTGGCCACCGGGCCAGATAAGTTTGTGGCTCTATACTTAAACTCCTCGCCAGATAACTGTGCGCGCGACGGAGGGCGCTGTTAATGTGGCAAGCCTCATATAAATTAAAAACTCCACAAAAAATGGGAATTGTGGTACCTATAGTCAATTGAGGTAACTTTGTTATTTCGCAATTAGCAATATGTGAGTTTTTTTAAATACGTGGATTTGTATCGTCATATATTAAAGGATTGATAAAAAGTTTTGGAATTTTATAGTGTAATGACCTAATTTTGATAAAATGCCAATGATTCATATATTTCAGGTGGTAGTTCGTTATTGAGATATAAGAGCTACTTTGGGTCACCATTTTTTAATGTCCAAGTATTAAACATTTTAGCAAAGGTTTAATATGTTTCAAATGTAGTATACACTTTACAATAAACTGTTACACAAACGTACTTTTTTTAATTGACGCAACATTGAAAAAATATCTGTAAAAACATATTGAGAATAGCATAATTGGCATTTATTTAATTACGCTTATATTTGAAGATTATTAAATTTTGAAATGAATTAATTTTAATACTTTTGCAACGTAATTTTTACATAATATTAATTGTTGTTCGTTTGTAAAATATTTTTTATTAACAAAGAATGGTACATAATTTAATAGAGAAGCTGTAAATTTTAGAATGCATTTCCCGGTAACAGAGCATTAAAAATGAAATATTGATGATTAATGATCATTCTATGGGTAAATCCACAAAGTTGGCTACATTTCATGACGTCATCATCAGTTTACTTGTTTCCATAGCAGTAAAATTTTAAATAAAAAAAATAAAAAGAAAATCATCATCAGTTCAAATTTTCTCCGCGCGCAGACTTAAGGGGCGAGGACTCTACATCCTTAGTATTCCACCATAATTAAAGATATTATGCTGTACCGGTAAATAACGATAAAATATTTTATACACTAGTTACTTATCTATACATATAAATAAAAGTGAAGTGTCTGTTTTAAAAGTGAAAATAAAAAAAAATCCAACCACATATCGTTATATACACGATACCTGTGCCGAAAAAAAATTTAAAAAATGTTTGTCTGTCTGTCTTTTTGTTCCGGCTAATCTCTGAAATGGCTGGACTGATTTTGACGGGACTTTTTGTCAGGTAGCTGATATAACAAGGAGTAACTTAGGCTACATTTATTTTAGAAAAATCTTTAATTTTAGAAAAATAAAGTAATGTTGCAATGCCCGCGCGCAGCTCACGCGCATGCCACCACTGGGCCATCACGTCGGGCGCCTCCCACCACTTCTCCCAATAACGAATAATAATAATTTATTAGACACATTTTTTTTATTTTTTTTTTTTTTGTTTCAATTCACAGTAACCCTGTCTCCTAAACTAAGAAATACTTGCGTATTAGAAGAGCAGTTCCTTCCCATACAATTTACAATTTGATGTGCCGAATACTAAAGAAAAATTGAAAACAAAAAAAATAATAATATTACAAAAACAATTAAAGACTAAAGACTCTAGCATCACAGATTAGCAAACAACTAGAGACTATTTATTATACGCTTGTGTGTGTGTGTGTGCGTGTTTGTGTGTGTGAATCAATATCACATTTACAAAATATTGTATATAAAGAAATTTTTCAATAAAGCTAATACAAAAAACTATAAATAAATGTGTAACGGGAGTTTACCGCCGCTCGCTAAGAGATGGCGCCACCATAGAATTAGATCGCAGTATGGTTTCGTTACAAAGGTTCTTATATAAGGTCCAGTGTATTAATGTAATTTGGGGAAAGTTCGGCTGGAGCTGGGGCCTTACTATATAAATCCGAAGTTCGAATCTTCGTGACGTTTTTCGTTTCGAAACCTACTAGGGATGAGATATACTTGCAAAATTAAATACCAGGGCTTCTAAGTACGAGTACGTAAAAATACTAGGGTTTAGTGGTGGGTCGTTGAAGATTTTACAGTCGACGCAACGAGACTGTTTTTCATAGACAATAGACTAGTTGATAAAACAGTTTAATTTTCGACTAGTTTATGTTGTAGACGCTTAACAAGACGTTTCGTTATACGCGACGAGCGATGAACGGATCGCGATGCCGTTCATTCGTTAACGTGTTTATCAACGAACTATAAACTAGTTTATTCGTTCACCGCAAAGAAACAGTTGAAAAAAACTGTTCGTTCATTCAACGACCACCACTACTAGGGTTCAAAACCAGGTTCTAAAATACTTAAAAGTATTTTGTTAGTATGAGTCGGCAACCCTTCGCGTCCCAGCCGCGGCGCAGCGTCTATAAAATACTTGCATAGGAATTCAATCCGTATTCCCTAACGAATAAGGAGCAACAATGCTAAATGAAAAAAATACTTTGAATTATTTTCTATTCACAAATACGATTGTGATTCTTATTTATATGAAGTTAAGGATAGTTTTTCTATGGAAGTATTTTTATGTATAGTGTTCCAAGTTTTTCGCGCACCGACGTATAGCGGCGCCTAAATTTGAAAATACTTGCATAGGAATTCAACCCGTATTTGATGGTAAATAAAGAGCAAAGTAGTATGAATAAAAAATACTTTGAAGTTCAAAGTATTTGTTATTGACAGATACGATTGTGGTTCTTATCTATATTAAGTTATGAATCGTTTTCCTATGCAAGTATTTCCATGTATAGTTTTCAGGGCTCTGTGCATATCGACGTATGGCAATACTTTCATACTTGTAAGTATTTTCTGCTCGTACCAGGGCGCCGTACTTCGCAGTGAATACCTGGTTTTAAAACCTGGTATCGTAAATACGTCTCATCTTTAAAACCTACTCTGTAACACGAAATTCGAAACTTCGGATCGAAGAATGAATGATTCGAATATATCGGCAATCCGAACATTTACATTTTTATTTGCTATATTCATCCGAAACGAAGTTCGAAACTTCGGACGAACGAAGTTTGTGACGATACGTATGTACCTACTCTGCAAATGTTCGTATTGCCGATATATTGGAATAATTCATTCTTCGATCCGAAGATTCGAACTTCGTGTTACAGAGTAGGTTTCGAAACGAAAAACGTCACGAAGTTTCGAACTTCGTTTCGGATTTATATAGTAGGGCCCTAGGTGTTCTCTTGCACATTGCGACCTCCTGGGGCCCTGAACTATTCGCTTATTACACCACTTAATTTAAATAATTAAAAATATCAAAAATGGTGAACTCAAAAATTAACCAATATACAATTAAATTAATCAATTAAATTATATGACGACCGATCGAGAAAACAAATAAAAATAATAATAAATATAGCAAATCTTTTTAAGACAAGTCACAAATACTTATTTTAGTAAATTGACCAAAACCAAGCCCACTGAGTTTGACTCGCTGGATCTACTCAGAAATGGGTCGCGCCGCGTAGTATCCAGTGGTAAAGTAAAGCCCGCTGAGTTTGTTCGCCGGGTCTTCTCAGTCAGGGCCGCGTTGGATCCGGCAGTAAGCCTAAACATACGAGACGTTTCGGAAATACTTATGGTCGTTGTCTTAAGTTGGACCCAAAACAAGCCCACTGAGTCTTATTCGCTGGATATACTCAGGACTAGGTCGCGTCGCGTAGTTCCAGTGTAGTGTAAGCCCACTGAGTTTGTTTCGCCGGGTCTTCTCAGGAAGGGCCGCGTTGGATCCGGTGGTAACTATAAACCGCTACGCACCGTTGTAATAATATTCATGGTCCACAAATAATTTAATTTAATTTGACTAACGTAAATAATAAAGTTGGTAAAAAAGTGCGTGGTGGCCTGTTGGTAAACGGACTAGACGCGACTGCCAACATGTTCACGGTGGTCGCGGGTTCGAATCCAGGGCACACCTCTGACTTTTCGGAGTCATGTGTGTATTGATAGTCAATCACCCCGCACTAAAACGGTGAAGGAAAACATCGTGAGGAAACCTGCATACCATAGGGATTCATAAGAATTTCTATGGTATGTAAGTCCGCCAACCCGCACTAGGCCAGCGTGGTGGACTGTATGGCCTAACCACTCTCAATCGTATTCTCGATTGTAGAGTAGGCCCGTGCCCTGCAGTGGGACGTATATGGGCTGATACTGACTACTTACTAACGTAAATAATGTATTTCTTTGACAAATAAATTATCATAAAGTAATAACTAATATTTTAAATAAAATATGAATAAAAACTAAATAAATAAATAAAACTATAAATAAAAATAAAATCAATAAAAAATAAATAAACTTAATAAATAAATCGATAAAAGCAAGAAATTAAAATAAGTAATACTAAGTATAGAAAATATATTGTATATAGAGATTTAGGCCCTATTCAGTGCAACGCGGACGGTCCGCGCGCGGATTAGTGCTTGCGTCCGTCGCGGATCAAATCATCGTTCAGTTCGACGCGGAACGCGGTTGAGAGTGGTACAGTTACAACAGTAAGCCTAATGATAAAAAATTGAAGTTGGTGGTTGCTGCCTATTTATTAAATAGCAGTTTGTTTTTTTAAACCAATTTGTTTTTTTTCTTCGCCTGAACTATCTTCAAATTTTGGATACACAGCTTTGCAAACATCCAGCCACGCCTTTTGTTTAGCATCCTTATTTTTATACAAGGAGTCGCGGAGATTCCAAAGACATGGTTGTAATCGTACTTCTTGTATAACCCTCTCAGTTTGCACGGTTGCAGCCATGACGACGACAGTACTTTTCGTCCGCGTCGCACGACCGTCCGTCGCGCACTGAACAAGTCTGTACAAGTCACAGATCACTTCCAATAGATACCGCATTACGATAGTTTTGTTTCGAACCGAAAACGCCAACGAAGGGAACTGCGCGGGGGGTGGGCGGGATGCAGCGCGGTCACGTGGACTTCACTGGAGAGATGAAGCATAAGTCGATAAATAAAAAAATGTATCGGTAGTTCGATTTGCCAGTAAGTTCATGTGTTATGATCGCTTCTATAACTTAATTACAAACTTGTTAAATGTTTGATAATATTTTTTCACCGGCCTGTAGGGCGATTCACGTATTATAATAAGTTCAGTTGCAGTGCAGTTGCGGTTAAGTTTCGATCAAAACAGCCCTTATCGTATTCTCGTAATTTTGACAACCGCTGTCAAATACGCTCGCGTCAAGTTCGCGTCACGCAAATGTTTTAGCGTATTCTACTGCTGCGCGTATAAGTCTATCTCAAAAAAATTTCATACGTCTGACGTACAGTTGACGCGCAACTCACGCGCAGTTCACGCGCAGCTAAACACTTACAAGAATACCATTTTGTACTAAAGCGTATACTTAATTGTAACCGCACCGCAACTTGATCGGCGCGTCAAAAAGTTACGTGAATCGCACTACATATCTGATAAATTATACCAACCGGCAACAGCTAACTACGAATAAAATAGGATTAAGATTTATACTTTAGTATGTAACGGTTTTATTTCTATTATTCACTGTGTATTTTGTATGCCATAATGGCGAAATACCCAAATTAAGTGTTGATATAAAAGATCAGATAAAAATATGAAATAGTAAATAACTAAACCTTACGCCCTAAAGGGCTACAATAACTTCCGTTTCTTGAATTCTGACGACGGCTGTAGTAATGTAATATCGACAAGTGACGATGAAACCCACTTGACGAAATATGAATGTTTTTGAGACGATATATACAACGTATGTTAAAATTAGTGCAATAGCTTGTACTACTGATTCTCAATAAACTTAGTATACTAAAACTTATGGTAAATACCCTCCCATTATATTTGAAAACGTATACAACCAGAGGGAAAAAAGGAAATTTAATTACGCCAAAGATAATTAAAAAAATATTGTAAAAGTACCTTGTTAACAAATTTAACTATTTCAAATTACATAAAATAACGTAATTATGGTAATTTGCAATTTTTATTTAAATCAATATATATATATATTGTGACATTTTCATTTAATAAAATTAATTTACATTATTGTTTTACAATATCGATATTTCTGGGAATTATATTATAAACATGAGTCAAACACTAGAAGAACGTGTGATTTCGCCAAAAAAAGATGGCTTATTACGGTTATTGCTATGCGAAAAAGAGAGGGCTGATTCTCCATCCGAACTCGACTGTTTGACATTGATACATTAACCAGTATAAATTGAGCTCGCTCGGGACCAAATTAATTTAAAGAATATTAGTTATCGATGATCGAACAAATCATTATTAACTGTAATATTATGTTTCCAAAATGTAATTTTCGCTAACGTGCGACGACATGTGCCCGCTACTTGGACGACACTGATAACGCGACATTTGGCATCGGTTTATATCTATCTGATAGCTTATATGTGTTGGGAGCAACCGCTGCCTTGCATTTGGTATCTATTGGGAGTGATCTGTGGTACAAGTGCATTACAGTCCGCGCGCGGACGCCCGCGCCGCGCCGCGGACGAGCGACGCGGAGTGATTTCGATCCGCGCGCGGACAGCTCTCCGCGGCAGTATTGCCAACTTAGCTACTTTATAGCTAGATTTAGCAATTTTTTTATGTCAGGCAGCTACAACTTTTTGAAACTTGTAGCTAAACTTTTTAGCAACTTTGTCTAGCAACTTTTGGTTGTTAGTCAGAGCGCTGAAAATAAAACGCGCCGGCTGGGAACCCCCGAAAACTAGACTAGTAGCAATAAACACCAACAAAGAAAGCGAGATAACTTATCAAACGACTTGCTTACTCGTATGAAATCCGCGCGGAATCACTTTGGGGATTCCCTTGATTGTCTGATCTGCTTGTTAGGATTTCCCTTTTACTACTTTCATAGATCTTCGTTCCAATTTCATTTTATTCTTTTCATTTCATTGATATTTGATTGTCATCGGAAGATTCAGTTGGCTGGTAAAATAAAATTTGTTTCATTTGGGAGTTTTGGGTTCAAGTGAAGGGAAAAAATATTCAACCGAAGATGGATTTACCGTTTAAAAAAAAGACTTACGTCCAAAAGTATAGATCGGAGTGGGAAAATATGAACGAATTCAAAGGTTTGGTAGAAAGATTATTCTCCCAAATGAATTTAATAAAATATAAACAAAGGAATAGAATGAGTTTAGTAACTCTTAATTTTATCTCTGTATAAGAGATTCGCTCAGGAAAAGCGGCCAATGCTGTCACAACTACGTCCTTCCTAAGTCCGTACTTGACAAAATGGGTACTGTAGAAAAATATTCAAAATCAAGTGGACGAGCTGATTCAGTTGCACAAGATTTATCAGTATATAATCTAAGAGATTTATCATTATTTTCCCAGGGTTCGCAACCTTCTAAATCTTCCTCTAGTATTTAATTGAGTATTGTGTTTCTTTTTTAAATTGTCATATAAATGTAAAGTGTAATATTACTATTATAGTTTGTTTTGTTAATAACATTTTAAATGCAATAAGTATTAAAGCCTTTAATAAAAGATAGCTGTGTGATTTCTAGTAATCATGTAAACGGCGTTTAATTTTACTGAGCTATTTCTAGCTACTTTTCAGGACGAACAAATTACTAAATCTAGCAACTTGTTCTAAAATTCCTAGCAACCGGCCTTCGGTAGCAGTTGGCAACACTGCTCCGCGGCGCGGGCGCTCCGCGTCGCTCTGAACGCGTTGTATGGGATTGATACATTTTACCGTCCGTCGCGGACATCCGCGTAGGTCGTCCGCGTCGCACTGAAGAGGCCCGGACAGCTCTCCGCGGCGCGGCGCGGGCGATCCGCGTCGCTCTGAACACGTTGTATAGGATTGATACATTTTACCGTCCGTCGCGGACATCCGCGTAGGTCGTCCGCGTCGCACTGAAGAGGCCCAAAGTTCTATGTGTATTGACTTGTCATAAGAGCTCTTTAATTGCCTAAGTGACAATAAATACATATTTTCATTTCATTTCATTAATCAAATCGTATTTTTGTGTTTGTCGGCTGAACATTGTTTCAAACCATCGTGGGGTTTAGTTTTTAGATGTGTGAAACTCAGTACATGATTTATTTATAAGTATTTTTTTTCGTAATCCAAATATAGTCCCACAAACTTATCTGACCCGGTGAGGGAGTCGCTGTAATCGAATTTGGTGTTGCCATTAAAAATAGATATAGCAATAAAGTGGGTAAAGTAAGATTTTTCAATCCGATCAATATTGTCGGGAAAATGAGTGGACTAGTTTCATCTGCATGTTTTTTTCCTTCACAAGATTTCCAACAAATCGCTCCTCCCTAAAGAAGTCAAAACCCTTAAACAATGTGTATCTGTATCAGCCCATACACGTCCCACTGCAGGGTACGGGCGTCCTCTACAATCGAGAGTACGATTGAGAGTGGTTAGCAATGGTGGTTAGGCCATATAGTCCACCACGCTGGCCTAGTGCGGGTTGGCGGACTTACATACCATAGAAATTTTTATAAATCGCTATGGTATGCAGGTTTCCTCACGATGTTTTCCTTCACCGTTTTAGTGCGTGGTGATTGATTATCAATACACACATGACTCCGAAAAGTCAGAGGTGTGCCCTGGGATTCGAACCCGCGACCACCGTGAACATGTTGGCAGTCGCGTCCAGTCCGTTTACCAACAGGCCACCACGCACTTCATTTTTCAGTATCATCCGACATTTTTGGCTATGATGATTTTTAACGCAATTTTCAAAACAATATGGTCACTAGGCTTAACAAGCATGAAATCAAACTATAGTATTCCGTCTTACACATAGAGTAAAGAAGCGGCCGTAGATACTAGGTGCGGCTAACTGGCCAATCAGGACAATAGACATACAAGGTCAAGACTTAAGCGTAAATAAAATAGCGTTGACTGACGGGACACTATAGTTTGATTTCACCTTTAAGGTATGTGCACACACTAAAGAATCCATTGTTGCCACCCTCCGTGGCACTGGTGCAGTGGTTAGACGCCGGCTATGAAACGAGAGACCGCGGGTTGGATCCCTGGGGTCTGGGTGTTTGTGAGAGCGAAAAGTCCGAAGTTCCTGATACCCCAAGACTCACAGCACAAGACTCGATCTTGTCGTGGTAGTGTGGTGAAGACTATGTATGTGACTGTTGGATGTTCTTTATTTATTGTTCAGATCGGTCTGTCTCGTGTTACTCTAGTATTTATGGCGGCTTCTTTACTCTATCTGTAAGACGTTAGACGTCTGAAGTACGTTAATTTGATTTCAACTTTATCAACAGGCTACTACGCGGCATGCACTACCAATATAGTAATTAAATTATCTATGATTATTCCCAGGCTTTGCTGCACTGGTACACTGGTGAGGGAATGGACGAAATGGAGTTCACAGAAGCTGAAAGCAACATGAACGACTTGGTCTCCGAATACCAAGAGTATGAAGTAAGTAGAAATAGACAGAAAATGGAGCATTTGCCAGGTTTTATAGGGTGCGAAGGGGAAGAATTTGACGAAAAAGAATAAGTAATGTAAGTGTATGGGCGTCAGTAATACCACGTCAATATTTAATAGTTTATTATATACACTTTTTACAGAAACACTAGTGTAATGTGCTAGTAAGTTTATTAAAGAAATGTCCGGCTAGATAAAACATACAAAGTTACATGAATATGCTTAACAATTAGTCCCGGTAACGTCTCGGGAGGACGATCTGGCGCGCACTGTGGCGGCGTTGTACAACAGTTCCCGAAGGCATACGCACATTGCCTTTTATGGTCATATCGCGTACGGCAGCGTGGCATTGGTTATTTGGCCTACCGGAAGTCGAGGTCAATTGAGTGCTTGTTATAGACTCCCCCTCCAGGTTGGAAGAACGTCCCGTTTCCGACCTGGCACCAACATCTACAAACGGGCTTACTTTCCGTGGCCTACCACGATGTCTTTTAGGCACCACGGGGTTAACAACTCGACCTTGAACTGGCGAACCCATGAAAGGCACTAAATCGGTACTGTGATATTTACCTATGACAGTATTAGATGAATCAGCAATTAGAAACGTTGTAGGACTAACTATACGTTTAATAGTATAAGGGCCGTCACGTTTAGGTAAAAATTTACGAGTGACTCCTTTTGACATATTGCTCAATTCGTGTGTTCGAACCAGGACTAAATCACCTACTTTATACCTAGGAGTGATACGACGACCAGAATCTACGATCAATTTTTGACGATCTTGATGTTTCTCAACTCGTTCGCGAATTTCGTATAAATTATTAATGAATGAACGTAAGTATGGTGTTGCCTGAGGAACAAAATTTTCCTTCTGAAGAATACCGCGAATATCGTGGTGTACATCAAACAGTGTACGCATTTCCCTAGCGAAGGTCAAATAAGCCGGGGTTTTCCCAGTAGTACTGCAAACAGCACTGTTCATAGAAAAGCGCACATGAGTCAGATATTTTGGCCAATCATTGTGCTCAGTTTTAACCAACATGGACAGCTGGACCTTCAAATCCCTGTTCTTCCGCTCTGCAGGATTTGATTCAGGGTGGTATACAGGAATAAGTTCTTGCTTAATATTCAAAACAAACATGCACTGTTGCATGACAGCTGAAATGAACTGCGGTCCATTGTCAGAAATGATCCGTCTTGGCAAACCATAACGGAGAAAATATTCTTCAATAAGAACACGAGAACAATTTTCGGCAGTAGCTTCTTAAGGGGAAATAACTCGACCCATCTTGTGGCGACGTCCTCTACCAGGAGTATCCATCGCTCCCCCAATTCTCCTGGCGGCAAAGGACCAAACAGATCTACTGCAAGTACTTCGGATCTCTGCTGTAACACTGGAGTCTGCAAGAGTCCTGAAGGTTTTTTGATTTGTCGCCTTATAACGCTGACATTTAATACAAGACTTTAAATATTGTGTAACATAACGACGCATACCAAGGAAAAAGTATCGCTGACGTAAACGGTGTAAGGTTCTTTCAATACCTTGATGACCTGCAGTTGGGGAATCATGCAGTTCTTTAAGAATTTCTTCTCTCTTAGAGACAGGAACGACTAATTGCACTTCTTCGGAGTCGCCGTCGGGATCATAACGGTACAGAACGCCGTGTGACATGACGTAGCCACGTTCCAACCAGCGACTAGAGGTAAGTTCATCATCAGCTTCCAGATCTGAACGATTTTTAACACTTCCGGATCTTCTAACTGTGCAGCTCGAAGATCGACGGCAGAAATCTGGGGAAGGTCTACTGAAACTGTACAGATACTAGCAGAAGCATCATCGCCATTAGGTCTGCTCAACGTATCTGCTAAGACGTTCACTTTTCCTGGTGCATACTCGATGCGAAGGTCGTATGACTGAAGTTTGAGAGCCCACCTAATTAAACGGCCACTGGGCGTTTTAAGAGTAAGAAGCCAACGAAGAGGCTGGTGGTCACTTTTTACGATACAAGTGTGTCCATCTATATAGCCCCTGAATTTGTCTACAGCCCATACCACGGCAAGAGCTTCACGCTCAGTTGTAGTGTAGTTCCTTTCAGCGGAAGTAAGAAGACGACTGGCATACTCAATGGGTCTCTCGTTAATGGAATCTCCTTGAAGCAATGCGGCTCCTATCGCATAATTGCTGGCGTCAGTCCGCAGGAGAAAAGGTTGAGAATAATCAGCTTGAATCAATATAGGCGCTTGACATAATTTTGATTTTAATGTTTCAAAGGCACGCTGTTGATCTTCACTCCACATCCACGGTTGATTTTTGCGTGTAAGTTTAGTTAAAGGCTCGGCAACCTTTGAAAACTCTTCAATAAATTTTCTAAACCATGAACAGGTTTGTAAAAATGATTTCAATTGTTTCATATTATTTGGAGGTGACCTCTGCAGAATGGCATCTACTTTCGAAGAATCTGGACGAATGCCTTGAGGCGTTATAACATGTCCAAGGTAAGTAACCTCTTGGCGGGCGAAAAAACACTTTGTCCTATTCGCGCATAGACCAAAATGTCGCAATCTATCAAAGACCTTTTGAAGGTCACGAAGATGTTCTTGAAAACATCCCTGAGTAATGACCATTAAGTCATCAAGGTATGCCAGCAGAGTCACATCTTGCAATGAAGCGCCGGAACGGAAGCGGTCGATTAATCGCTGGAACGTTGAGGGCGCATTCTTCAAACCGAAGGGCATTCGCTTAAATCGATATGTTCCGAATGGCGTAACGAATGCGGTTTTATCTTGGTCTTCAGGTGCAACATTCACCTGCCAATAACCAGCTTTAAGATCTATGGTAGACATGAAACAGTCACGCTTAGTCAACTGGAGAAGTTCGTCGATAAGAGGAATCGGATAACAATCCGTTTTCGTAATCGCGTTAAGACGTCGATAGTCAACGCAAAACCTTACTCCTCCATCCTTCTTAGGCACCAATACCGCGGGAGAAGTCCATGCTGATTCGCATTCTTTGACTATGCCATCATTCAGCATTTTATCCAACTCGATCTTCATCAACTCCTTTTTGGCCGGAGTGAGCCGATACGGCGGGACGGAAATCGGCGGATGACTACCGGTAACAATACGGTGCTCTGCGTACGGTGTAGCAGCTCCCCCTACTTGGAAGATATCCTGGTTATGCACTAACAGGTCAGAAAGATGCTGTCGTTCTTCACTATTCAGCATTAAACCTTCATCGGTGCGCAAGAAATCAGCAGTGGAGACAGTTGTGCATGACTTAAAAGCTTCAAATTCTAATGGGTAAGAATGTTTGCAACCCGAAAAATTCGATCTTGCAGAAGCAAAGTCAATCACAAGACCCGCAGCAGTAATAAAATCAACGCCCAGAAGTGTCTCAGTACACTTAGCGTCGGGAAATATAATAAATTCCGTTAATACTGATTTATGTTTAATTGTAACTTTCAAGTTGGTCGCGAGGATACTGCGTGTCTGCACGGAACCATCAGCCAACTTAATACGTCTCGTCACTTCCTTACAAGGGTGATTTTTTTCCAAAAGGAGACTGTATAATGATGAACCTGCAACACTACCTCTCGCACCCGTGTCTAATAGACCCATACCTTTAATACGTAATATTTCAATACCTAGAATAGGCCTTCGATGATGAATATTATCTTTGTCATGAAGGTATTCATTTCTAGAAGGTATAATGGTGGACAAAGGAATTTTCTCAAATTTATCCTTAGTCGGAACACACGAATTTGGCACCTGATTAGAAACTAGATTCCTAGAATAATGCGAAACATTATTTTGTGCATTTTGTGAATTAATTAATTTAGATGACCTACAAGACCTAGACGCTGACGTACGTATCCGAGTATCAAAATACTTTTTAGGCATAAACTTTTTAAAATCAGCTGGAAGATAACCATTACTATTATTATGTTGACTACAATAAAATGCTGGAATGGCCATCTTAAAGTCTTTAGGCAAACAGTTAACAGATTTTTTAGACTCTCTAATCGTAGTAATACTATGTCTCGATTGTTTTAAACTACATTTGGAAAGTATGGACGATCTTTCAACGAAGGGAGAATCTACACACTCACGCATAGTTACCTTATTAGTTATAAAAGGACTCACCTGACAATTTGAGTTACGCGACAATGAATTTTTTGAATAATGGCGCGGGTTAGGGGTCAATGAACTCGTACCAACCAATGCAACGCCACTGCAGTCGATCGCACCATAACGCGAATTACATTTTATACATTGATTCCGAGTGACACCTTTCTCACCACACTCATAACAACTAGGCACTACGCTCGCGATATTATTATTATTACACGATGGACACTTTGATTTGACTACCCCTTTCGCACCGCACCCGTAACAATATAGTGACTTGACATCACTAACGCACTTATTTAACTTTTTACAGTCGTCACGTATGTGTCCGTATTGCTTACAATAAACACATCGAACTTTCGCACTGGCACTATTACGGTCGACCGGCGAACGAAGTGACGACGAAGCCGTAGATGTAGTCGCCGTCGCCGCCGGGTAGATCCCGCTCGACGATGTCGGCGCTGCGGAGCGGCGCGGTGGCGGCGGCGGCCACGGAGGCCGCACCGAGCCGTCACTAGGGCCACCGTCCTTCGCGAACTTTGACCGGGCGCTATGCAGCGCGCCGGCTGGCGACTGCGGATGCATCTCGGATTCAATTTCGGTGGACCGGGCGAGGCGAAGCATGCCGGAGAAATCCTTGAATTCCTCTCGCCTCAGATATTTTCTTATCTTGGTGTCAAGTAGACCATACACCATGTCCACTTGCGCCTTTTCGGATATGTCACCTTCGGGAATTCGTGACAATAGAGCGCGACATTTTGCGACGAATACATCAGTGTTTTCATTTCCCTGCTTTAGGGCGAATAAATCTTTATATATACAGTGCGGAAGTCGTTTGTCACCATATGTAACAGTCAACAAATCCATCGCCATATCCCACGATGTTATTTCTTTCTTCACACCTTGGTACCAGAGTGCGGCATTATTTGTTAATAACATTGAAATGCCTCTGAGGGCATTCTGTTCGGACACGTTAGCACATTCCTTAAAACTTTGTATGGCGTCGATGAATGCGTCCACAGACTCGTTGGCGTCACCGCCGAACCTGGCGGTGCATTGCGTGAAGGTGCTGCCAGCGGTTTGCGGCGTGGTAGGCGCAGGTACTGGGGATGATGGCTGGCGACTCATAAGTCTCTCTAGCAGGTTCTCAAACGCTTCACTTTGTGTCCGCTGCATAGCGGCCATCATGGCGGCTACTTGACTCGAAGAGTAGCTCGCGGCGTCATCGGAGCCCCTATCATCGTCGACGTCCTCCTCGTTGATGGATGGCGTCGCTGGATCTCTGCGCGTACGCGGCATTTTATAGCGATAGCACACACGAAAAAACACTAGTCACAATACTCGTAGTCACAAATAGTACTTTTGCGAGTTCGGCTTTGTGGCGCACTTTTTACTTGCGCCTCGTTGGGCAGCCACTTTTACAGAAACACTAGTGTAATGTGCTAGTAAGTTTATTAAAGAAATGTCCGGCTAGATAAAACATACAAAGTTACATGAATATGCTTAACAATTAGTCCCGGTAACGTCTCGGGAGGACGATCTGGCGCGCACTGTGGCGGCGTTGTACAACAGTTCCCGAAGGCATACGCACATTGCCTTTTATGGTCATATCGCGTACGGCAGCGTGGCATTGGTTATTTGGCCTACCGGAAGTCGAGGTCAATTGAGTGCTTGTTATACACTTACTTTAATAAATGATAAAAATAGTAAAAATTAGAATACAATGTATGAGCGACTTGAAGAAAATTTATAATGACATGAGAGTTTTCTCGAATGTTGCGCGCGCACCTACAAAAGGATGCCCGGCGACGAGTATCAAGAGGAGGAATAACTTATAAATAAAACACTGTTTAAACCTTATGTATTTTATTTTCCTTATCCTAAAATCAAAAAGGCCAGTATATTGGACTATATGGTCTAACCCCTCTCAATCGTACTCTCGAATTGTAGAGGAGGCCCGTGCCCTGCACTGAGACTTGTATGGGCTGATTTAATAATATTCCAATTCTAAAATAAATTATAAATGCTTCGAGTATTTTCTAATTATATTAATTTACTTTCTTTTATGTCTCCTGTCTTCATGTTTCTTCTTATCACTAATAACCATAAGGTTTAATGGATCTACAGAACTTTTATCCAATAAATATGTTTTTTCTGAGTTTGATCCATAATTCTCTAAACCCGTTCCATTTAATCTCTGAAACGGTCCATTTGTTCCATTACAATTCTTATATATCATTGTCTGCACATTACAATTTGTTATTTCTGAATTTGTCTCTGTATTGTATTGTAATATATTATGAAATGTATTTATCATGTCAGAATTTATTTCTGTGTCGTCTATAATTTCACTATCTGGCACTATATAAGATTCATCATCAATATTGTCCATAATTTCTGGTTTTATTTCAATAGTAATTGGTGATCCGTTAGTCATTTGTTTGGTAACAATTGGTTCACTTTCCATTTGAACATTGGGTTCTTGTGTTTCTGTGAAAAAATGCATATTATTACATAGAAGGGATAGGCAGTGGTACCATCAGGACACCCAAAAAGAGTCCCCATTTTACTATGATAATTTGAATCACTGACAAAATTTTTGCCCAGGATTATTTCAATTCATTCACTTGCATGATTTATTAATAACTGAAGTGCGTGATGGCTTGTCGCGGGCTCAAATGACGCGCACCTCTGACTTTTCTGAGTCATGTGTGTATTGATAGTCTATCACCACGCACTATATTGAAAAACATCATAAGGAAACCTGTATAAAATAGCGATTTGTAAGAATTTCTATATGTAAAGTCCACCCGCAAAAGGCCAGCGTGTTGGACTGTACTAACCACTCTCAATTGTACTCTCGATTGTAGAGCAGGCCCGTGCCCTGCAATGGGACGTATATGGGCTGATAAATAATACACTTACTTTGACATTCTTGATAATCACTACTTCCACCCATTGAATTGATTGAAAATGCATCTATATTATTAGTTTCTTCCATCATTCGAGTCCCGTTCATCCATTGATTTTCCTCACATTCTGATTTAATATTCATATGTCTCCTGCAACGGTTTAAAATTAATTTAAATTTAATTTAATACAAATATTAATATTTTTTAAAATTGCCAATACAAAAAATAATTAACTATTGGTAGGTCACTCGTATGTATGTTAGAGGCAGCCTGGTTACCATGGCAATATCTAATTCTTCCGCCAAACAGCAGTTTAATTGCACTGTTGAACTCTGGTTTGAAGGACATTGTAGCCGAAATAACTGCTGGACATATTGAGACTACCATAAGTAAAGCTATGGCCAATTTTTTAATATTAAATTAACTTTCTTTTATTATTTTTATTTCATTTAATTTTATTGAAGAAAAACAGAGAAATGCATTGTAGATGAATAATTTTACATTTTTATACTTATTATCTTACCAGTATGTTATTGGTACTTCTGAAAGCTCAGTATTAGATGTGGAATTCACTGTTTTCTCAGCCAAAAATGTGCTGGATTGTATCTCACATATTTTGGGCACATTCATTACTATACTAGATGTGTGTTGAAGCTGGTACATTGTATTCACTGCTGCAAATAACATTATTAATTAACAGATAAAAAAACCTGATAGATAAAAAAAGAACCTAATCACATATGAAAATCCTTGAGTGAGGGAAGATTCGGTAACAGAATTTGTATGTTTGTTGAAAGGAAGGAATACAAATAATAAATAAATACACCCAAAAGTCACATACGTGTCCTGACCCCACACTGAGATCAATTAAGTCTTGTTGTTGTGTTGAGAGACTTTACGGTCTCAAAAACCCAAGACAAATTTAAACATTAAAATTCACTTACCAACATCAAACCACTGTTTTGGGACATTAGGGAACATAAATCCTTCTTTTCCACCGATTTTACGTTTAGAAAACCGTTTCTTTTTATTGTTTCTTTTGGTTTTATCATTTTTTACTAATTCCACAATTTCATTGATTTGTTGAAGCTTCAGTGTGTTTTTGTTAGAATATCGTAATAGTTTTTTGCGCCGACAATCTGCAGCCAAACGTTCTCGCCTTTCTTCTTCAGTTTCTAGTGATAATTTAAATTTGGTATATAATCTACTTTTCTCGTTGTCCCTTAATATCTCTTCTTCAGTCCGTTTCGCTCGTCTGGCTCTAGCACGTCGGGCACTGCTCGTAACTCGACCTATATTGGAGCGGCGTTTTCCCATTTTTATTATTTATAAATAACTAAATTTAAATAAACACTGAAATATGAATTTAACATCAATAACAGTAAACATAAATGCACAGCACAAATGACAAATTTGAAATGTCAAAATTTCTTATTGTTTTATTTTAATACGTATCGTGATAGACCAAGGTTAGTAACCATACTGCCAATTTATGGGTAATTCGTTATAAAGTGTAATTAAATGTTTAAATTGGAATAAAAATAATTTTCTAATATGCTGTTGTCATAAAAATAAGATGAATAAAATTATCATTTATTCGTCCCTAATATGCCATGCGTTGTGATTTTTATTTATGAGGTCAAGAATTTTATATCGTGCGTAAATTAAAGCAAGTATATTATAGTCATGCAGTCAGTAAGTGCTTTAATACCTACATGTTCCTTATTTAATTATTATTTTCCACTTATGATATAAATAATAAAAATTGCGGTGTACGATTTATTAAGTATTAAAAAAACTACTTACTGTATACATGACGAATTCATAAGGGTTGCTTTTTTGCCATTATTTGGCTATGGCCCTAAAAAGCATAATTTTCTGTGTAAAAGAAAATTATAACATATCTAAATCGTAACTTCGTTAACAATATATCGAGAACAATATCTCAACATCAAAACTAAAAATAAAACAAATCATTTATTTTTTTATAAAAAACTTAATTTTATTAAGACTTTTATGTGGTACTTTCCTTACTTCAATCTTTTCATTTAACGCTTCTTCAATATTTGTTATTGTTTCCTTATCAACTTGTGTACAATCTACTATTTCTATATCTTTCGCTTTCTTTTCACTCACCACCTGTTCTTTTATCTTTTTTTTTCTTTTCTTTCCAAATGTAATAATGTTTGTTTCACCCATATTCATTTTAACAGGCAATGATAAGTTTGCATTATATTCTGTTTCTTGAACCTCTTTAATTTCATTAACAATTTCTGTGTTTTCTGGCAACTGTAGTTTGTTTTCTGTACATTTTTCATTTATTTCTATGATTGCAGCTTTTTTAGCTTCTTCGTTACGTTGCAAGCGGTTATAAACATCCCTTCGTCTCTGCATTAGCTTACTTCTGACTTGTTCTAAGGTTTCAAGTTCGGGAGCATAGCATACATGCAACACACCACCATAAAAGTTCTTACCGTCTATCATTTTCTTGGCAATTCTAGCAGATGATATTCTTTCATACGATGCATGGTATGTTTCGGTAAACTGTTCAGAAGGGTAATTAGGTGCTAAGTTGAATTGAAGAAGTTTTCCAAATTTACAAAAGATGGATTTTGTCTCTTGTCTTAGGTTTAAGGATGGCACCCCAAAAATTAATAGGTGTGCTGATTCGTCGTTTATTGTGTATACCTGGAAATAATAATGTTTAGTTAGAAAAATAAATGGTTCAAAATTCACTGGATACAGGGCTTTTGCAATAAATCAAAAGTGCCCTGTAGTGTAGCAGTTCCAATCAATCGCTTTGAATAAACTTAGGGGTGGCGTATGTAAAGGTACGTAAAAGTAAAGAAAGGTCGTGGTCTGAGTTTACTGTACACTTGGAAATAGGAATTCACTGGTGTTAAGCTGAGTAAACACGAGTTATGAATACGCACCTTCACCGCAGTTAATTTTCTGCCCTGCCTGTACGATAGTCTCGTTGTACATAGTGGTTGTTGGATGTGATGTGGAAGAATCGTCTTTTCTTCTTTATTTTCAGTATTATCCGACATTTTTGGCTAAAATGATTTATAACGCAATTTTCAAAACAATAACAAAAACATGTCAAAGGATTTAGCCATTTTGGAAATACTGCACATTATATCAATAACCTCTCTTTCTAACTACCGCTTTCAGTATACGGCTATCTCTATTTAATGTTAAAATTATTAATTACTGCTTTATTAGTTTCTGGAACGTAATTCTATTGTCGATGAATATACGAGAATGTCATCTTTACATCAGCGCCATCTATCTATAACTTTGGGACTAGCATAAGAAATCTTTCGTTCTAGGACCGAGTGAAAGATAAGTTTACTGTTTATAATCTGTGATTTGACAAAACCTTGATAAAACCTTTCAATTTGACAAGTAACGATTTCACACTTTTGATGTGCTTTTGAAAGTACCTACTACGTAGACCTACTATGTGCCTACTACTTAGTACTTGGTCCTTTGACTTGGTCTGTGCTTTTGAATAAGTTCTGGTACCTAATTTTTTGTTTAATTTAAAATGTCCATGTTGCTACTCGCTGTTTAGTTGTCAATTAAGTTTGATTTGTCGTTATATCTTCGTTTATAGTATTTTTTGTTACGAGGGTAGTCACAAAACCATTTTATTTTACCTAAGAAAATAAAATTATTTTCAGTCGCGAGGATTTTTCCTTTTTTTTTTTTTTTATATTATAGTGGGCAACCGAGCATGCGGTTCACCTGATGGTAAGTAAGATTTCCTGCCCGCTGCAAGAAGATAGAAAGTCAACACAAACAACAAACTATGTTAATCAAAGTAAAAATCAATTTAATTAATTTAAAAATGTGTTTTTATAAGATGAGCCTTTATCAAGGAATTCAGGATGCCCCATAACCCGTTTCTCTTACCATCCTTTTTGTCCTACTTTTTTCTACTTAATAATAATTGATTGCCTTTATTAAGTGATATTAATAATTAATAGTGTGGATTACTGTTTTGCAATGACAAATAGCTAATCTTAGGAACTAAATACCTAATTGAATTCTAACAAATCTAATTTGTCAGAAAAACTATCATAGAAGCAATATTTAATTATTTTTAGGAAATCTTTAATACCACGTGCTAAAAATGTTTATTTAGAAATTAAATGTAAGGGAAAATTAAACACAAAATTATCATAAATAATTTATTACAAAAATATATGTAACATCTTGGAATGACAATCATATATCAAACACATAGCTTGTAACAAAATATTTCAAAAAATTATTGAATCTTATTAAAATATACTTCTCAATTCCCATCAGAAAAATTGAAACAATGCAAGTTTATGATTTGTTGGGATCATCAGAAAAATGTATACTTAATTTGAATTTTAACATCATCATTAGTGTTTGAAAACCTCATATTATTTACTATTATACTACATTTGACATGTATTCCTGAATATACACATTTTTCTGATAATCCTTACAAACATAAACTTGCGAGGTGTTTCGATTTTTCTGATAAGTTTTTTATACAATCGTTAAGTCTTATAAAATAGGGCAATTTGTTGGTCACATAAATACAAGAAATTTAACCATTAGGGGTTGATAATTCCATATTTATATGAAAAAGGTTCTCTTTTAAATAAACTGAATTAACAAATATAAAGATAACACAAATGAAAATTGATTTGAAATTGATTTCATTTTGTATTTTTCAAACGAATATTATTTCCTTAACAATTGAAGATTCGACTCCAAATAAAATGTTATAAGTCGAAACAGCGCATTAAAATACCTTCTAAAATGAATATTATTTTATTTTAAAAGCAATTTGACTGCAGTGCATAATAAAAATAGTCTCTTCATTATTATTTTGCATCCTTTTCATTCAACTCCACTACCACATTTCAAAGGTTTCTAACTTAATACTTAATTATAAATGTATTTATAATATACAGGGAGCGCAAATAAATGGCGCACTTGCTCAGTTGGGTACAAGGGCATAATATTAATATCGTAATAAAAAAATAATATTTGGAAAATACCTATCCGTTTTGAAGTTATGACCGTTTAAAGTTTTAAGTTTAATCACCACTTTTTCGCATAAAATCAGTTGGAATGGATGAAGAACAAGATTTAAACACATACGCATTTTTTCGTTTCGTCGTTAATTGAACGGTTAACGAAATATACCACGAAAACCATTTTTAACAGCATTAAAACTTTCTTAAGAGCGTTTATACCCTGCACGCGCTTTTTGGCTTAAAAACAGGACTTTTCAAATGAGTTAATAGCCACCAATAAACAATTTAAAGGAAAAATAATTATTACTAATTTTAGAAAAGGTTGTCATCTAGGGATTTTGGTGGAAAACATTATAGATTGATGGATAATTTGTGAGTACTATACGGATTACTGAACACAAGTTTCGTTATTTAGGCTTTAAATGGCAATTTAGAAGCTTAAGATATCCGAAACCACTAAATATAAGATGAAAATAAAAATATTATCAGACTAATAAGACCCTTATGGAGGGATTTTGCTGAGAAAAATAATCTTTTTGTGTTTAGTTCCTGAAAAATAAAAATTTAAACAATGCGAAATTATTCAGAAACTCTCGTCAAGAACATATTTTTTTTCACCAACTTATCGTACATAATTTTTTATAGCAATTGCATATTACAATAGAAGAACATCTTATCAATAAATTACCATTTTTATATTTCAACAAAATTGGTTTTCATGTTTTCTACAAATATTTTAAAAACCACTATAAAACACGCTGTCCGACGTGGATCAAATCAGACCGCCGCAAGGCCTTCTAGAGGGAGGACGTATCGCTCGTCGCTCCGGCCTGGCTGCAGTCGATTATGCCGCGCGTAGTAAAAATAGCCTCGCGCGGAATGCGATTACCACATCTTAGTACTTTGGTAGTAAAATATTTAATTATTTTTATTACCTACAATGATTTTGTAGTGAGTATAAATTATGTTTCAGGTAATATAATGGGATGTAATTGCGAGGCTAAATTATGTTATGTATTGTAATATAAAATTAAATATATTTCGTAATTGTGAGGGGTTGTAAGGCCCCTAACACTATTTATGTGTTCGAACACGTAATGATTAATAAAACGTCCGTAGTGTATACTGATTGAACACTGATTTAAATGCAACTTAACAATGTAATAATAACGAAAATATGATTAGTATCCAAAATTTGTATTATTCTTTGCTTGCACAGTAATATTTGTCTACTTATAATGCAAATAAAATATTTTTATGATATTATATTACAGTTACATTTCAATTGAATATTTGAAGCGCACGGATCAAAGTTGTTTGAGCCGATTGTATAGCGAGCCGACGCGGCAGCTCTACGCACACAGCTTTGGTCGCTTATGTGTGCGTGAAATTAACGAAGAAATACCTATAGTTGACTTTGCGCCCAAGGTGTATACGCTCTTAAACTTCGCTTTAACCGCTGTTTACACATGGGTAAGGTCATGAACTCTTAGCTGTATAATTTATCCTTCTCTAACTTCAAAAAAGGATATTTTTTGTTTCATTTCAAATAAATCAATCAGTTAAACAGGGACGTACTTAGATTTAAGCGTCAATAAATTAACAACATAATAACTTTAGGTGCAGTTGCATCGTGAATGGATTGACTATTTTGTTTGTCATTATTTTCCTTAGTGTCACAAATCCAAACTGAAAGATACCAAGAAATCACACGGGTCATCGCTTAAATCATGTAAGATTGCGAATTTAATTATAATTAGAATAGTTTTGGTGATACCTACATAACATTTAAATTTTCTAAATAATTTAGATTCATTGAAAAAATAATCTGATGACACTGATTAATAAAAAATAATATTTTTAAAATGATGGCCCAATTCGGCCCTATTAGTCAAAGGAAGCCGCCGGTCATAGTGTACTTTGTCGGATCCAACCACAGACATATAATAAAAAAGCAGACTAAACACATTTTATTAGCACACATTGACAATAATAACAGCATAGTCTATCCTGCTCATGATTCAAATTACAGCATAAGTTTGTCTCTTTTTGTCCTTATTATGGTAACACTAACCACTACACTGACAAATTAGCCAGCGTGGCAGGTCGCCATTGAATGTTGCATCGAGTAAGCTACATGTAATGGCGGCGTAATTTACGATTTTCGCTATTTTATTGATTAATATTCACAACAAAAATGGTTAAATGCAGTGTGTACGGGTGTGAAAGTGCGACATACAAAAATTTGCCAGGAATAACTTTCCACCGGTAAGTAAAATAACATGTTTTGTTGACTTGCATACTATGATCATAATTTTGTTAAGTTTCTACGATAATGAGTATTTTTATGCCTTTTTAAAGGCAGTTATAAGTAACTCCGCGTATTCCTTACTAAAGTTCTCTATAAATTTTACCCCTTCTTTAAACATACTTGCTTTAATTTAATAATTTCGTTAATAACCTATGTCATTTGACAGGTCAAATACTTCCATAATTTAAAGGGGCCGCATTTGGGAAAAAGAATACAGGGTATATCAAGACTGCTACCGAAAACGAAGCCGGGTGGTAGTTTAAGCGACTTCAGACACAATGCAACAGAAAAAGTTGCAAAAAAAAAGCGACAATTTTTTTTGTTATTTTTTTTCCTATGGCCATATTTGGGTGATAAATATTTTTTTCCTAAAATAATAGTGTATGCCCTTTTATTTATAAATACTCTAAGGTATAATAGAGTTTAAATTATTATTTTAGCAAAAACTATGGATTTACCACCCAAAAACGACGATATTTAAAAAATCATAAAAAAAAAATTGTCGCGTTTCTATGCGAAATTTTTAATTGCATTGTGTTTGTAGCCACTAAAACTACCACCCGGCTTCGTTTTCGGTAGCAGTCTTGATATACCCGGTATAATAGGGTTTTACAATTATTGTTTCTATGTGACTACGTCGTAATATATATTTTCTTTTAATAATCTGGTGTGTATCAACATTTCAGGTTCCATAAGGATAAAAATCTGTGTGATGCTTGGCTAATAAATTCAAACCTTAAATCTTGGACACCCAATCGTAGTAGTGTTATTTGTTCGCGACATTTTGAAAAACACTTATTTAAAAGAAATTCTTCTCGAACTTATCTGGTACCAGGTGCAATTCCTACAATATTTCAAGAGTACTCCGAGTCAAATGAAGTGAGTTGTTATTAATTTTATTTTATTAACATACATATTTATTTACTTAGTATGATTTTTTTATTATATTAATATGAAATTTGTATTTCAGTGCAAAGAAAATATTCCTGGGACTTCATACAAGGCTTATATTCCTAGAAAAAAAACTAGCAACTGGGGAAAATATATCCATACTTCAGGACATTCAATATCAGCAACCATCTACTTCATGGCAACATCTGCCAGTGGCCCAAAA
Organism: Hyles vespertilio; assembly: GCA_009982885.2. Classification (NCBI taxonomy): domain Eukaryota; kingdom Metazoa; phylum Arthropoda; class Insecta; order Lepidoptera; family Sphingidae; genus Hyles; species Hyles vespertilio. The sequence continues at coordinate 8,471,644 of CM042829.1, forward strand.
GCACAGCATAATTCCACAAATACAAACAGCTCAGGTATTTATTTTCAAATACCATTATCTTTAAAAACTGCACTTGATGTAATGAATGTTGGTCTTAGATGTAACTTGGTTCTGTCAGTATAAGGAATGCTTAAGCTACTGATTGCCTTAACTTTGGGTATAGTAATAGCATTCTAGCATAGTACTACTAAATACTGCACTCTAACATTTTCTTATGTAAAGGGGCTGGTATTGTATTAAACAATTTAGTTCAACAGTTATCAGATATTAGTAATGATTTAATGAAATTTTTGTTTTAGAGCAAGGATGTGCCAGAAACTACATGAGAAATTGATACTTCAAGAAAGAGAATAACGCTTGAGGAGAATGTCTCTAAAAATCAGGACAGCCATGGTCATGGAAGCCAACATTTAGTTGTATCACCCCATTCGTCAGTAGTTCAACCTCAACGAATTAATTCCTCAAAGGAAAATAAAAGCAAAATCGGTTCATCCCACAACTACTATAAAAAAGCTACAATCAAAAATAATATTTAAAAATAAGCAAATCAAGGCCTTAAGAGAAAAACAAAGACGACTTTTCAAAAAAGTTAAATTAATAAGAAACACATTAGGAGATTTTCAAGTTTTAATTGATAAAAATGGCAATGCTGTGGATTTTAAATATTTTCAACACCTACATATGCTTCAAGAAAGCAAAGGCTTGCATCTAGCTAATAAGATACGTCAAGCTCATATATATTTTAATAATCGAAAAATGAAGGTCCGGCTAGCAACACAGTTATTCAGCAAATCTGTTGCGGATGCATTATGTTTCTGCAAAGACGAATTACTATTGGAAGATTTTCAAAATTGTACAGCTACTTCAAAATTTGTAAATATAATTAATGATGCTTTTGACATATTGAACAGTCGTTCTATGTTATCTCCAGGCTTTAAAAAATCTTTGTGTCCAGCCAACATTGCTAATACTAAAATATTTGTAAATATGTGTAGAGACTATATTAGTAATTTAAAAATTTCAAATAATAATCTTGTAGTTCTGTCAGGGCGAAAAACTGGATTTCTTGGCTTCATCATAAGCTTAGAAAGTGTGATGAATATGTTTTATGACTTAGTTATTGTAGAAAAGCTGAGGTTTTTTCCATCCTACAAAATAAGTCAAGACCATATAGAAATGTTTTTTGGTCAGATGAGAAGTAGAGGGGGATACAATGACAATCCAAATACTGTACACTTTCAAAGTTATTATAAAAAAAATCTTGTACGCATCCAAATAAATTTAAATAAAGAAGGTGATTTGACGGATGACATCCATATACTGAAAGTTTCGAGTACCAAGAATCCTGAAGTATGTTTAAATAATAGCACACCTAACTTTGAAAAAAATGTTTATTCCGATCTTCTTGACGAAGATGAAACACAATATTTTATAAAAGATATGGAATGCATGCCTTTGGACGAATACACCAATCAAGTGACAACGTATATAGCTGGGTTTGTAGCTCGTAAAGTATTAAAAAATATCAAGTGTTCCATTTGTCAAACACTGGTGATAGGTGAAAAAAGAAATTTCTTTTCTTCATTAATCCACAAGAAAGATCGAGGTGGCTTAATATATCCTTCGGCTGGAGTAATCTCTGTGGTGTAGGACTGTGAAAAGATTTTTAAAACGGCCAAGAATATTTCTTTGGTTGAAATTTTCACTCGTTTATGGGATCGTAAAGATTATTTTACAATGTTTTGTTCAGGCGATAGCCATCATGATATAAATCATGTTTATTTTCTTGTGAAAGTAATAGCAAAATTTTACACTGATACAAAACTCAAACACAAAGTTCGTGTTATCACAACAAATGTATCTAAAAGAAATTATTTAAAGAAATTAACCCTTTTTTCTAATAAATGATTTAAGTGTAAATAGTGTTTTTTTTTCTCTACGACCAGTTTCTTCTTCAAAACCAACGTGATTTAATTTTTAAAATTGTTATTTAAGCTTTTGCCAATGAAACTGGTCACAAGGTGTTAGTTTAACCAGTTGCTTAGAATATTTATAATACAGGGTATATCAAGACTGCTACCGAAAACGAAGCCGGGTGGTAGTTTAAGCGACTTCAGACACAATGCAATAGAAAAAATTGCAAAAAAGAGCGACAATTTTTTTTTGTTATTTTTTTCCTATGACCATATTTGGGTGGTAAATGTATTTTTTTCCTAAAATAATAGTGTATACCCATTTATTTATAAACAATCTAAGGTATAAAAGTGTTTAAATAATTATTTTAGCAAAAACTATGGATTTACCACCCAAAAATGACGATATTTAAAAAATCATAAAAAATAATTGTCGCGTTTCTTTGCGAAAATTTTAGTTGCAATGTGTTTGTAGTCACTTAAACTACCACCTAGCACTACACAAACGTTGATGAAGATGGTGGTGCCGGCCAATTTTTCTGTGCTCTCAATGGTTGATACTTGACAGTTTGTCCAACATACAGAAATTATGTGAAAAAAGATATAATATCTCCTTAGAGTATTTATATTATAGAGGGAGCGCTGTCATATATTCGCGTTTTGAAAAACGTAGATATTTTCTTGTTCGTAATGTTGGTAGCGCTCTTATATTAGTGAAAATTGAATTAATTATTTAGCAATAAATTGCTATAAATTCCTTTGATAGCCGAAATTATATTTAGCTATTATCCTTTTAAAACGAGTTTGAGTGGAATTAAATAGACCTAAACTACTTATTTTTATTTATTTTTTTCAATTAATTTATGTATGTTGCACAACCTGTTTTAATATTAGCCAATAGGAGGACAGAAAAAGGTGGCCCGGCACCACCATTTTTATCTACGTTTTTGAAGTACCAGCGGTCCCTCTATATATATAGGGTATATCAAGACTGCTGCCGAAAACGAAGCCCGGTGGTTGTTTAAGCGACTTCAGACACAATGCAAAAAAGAGCGACAATTTTTTTTGAGTTTTTTTCCTATGGCCATATTTAGGTGGTAAATACATTTTTTTTCTTAAAATAATAGTATATACCCTTTTATTTATAAATACTCTAAGGTATAAAACAGTTTAAATTATTATTTTAGCAATAACTATGAATTTACCACCCAAAAATGACGATATTTAAAAAATCATTAAAAATTAAAGTCGCGTTTCTTTGCGAAATTTTTAGTTGCATTGTGTTTGTAGTCACTAAAACTACCACCCGGCTTCGTTTTCGGTAGCAGTCTTGATATACCCGGTATATACTCCAAGACTATCTCCTAAGTTCGGCTCATGCTTGTGTATCTGTGTGTCACCTTTTTATCTGTGTGCGTTTCACCACGCAAATTTATGCGATATGTTTAGTCTGCTCCTATAAATTAAAAGTCTGTGGATCCAACGTGGCTCGATTATTCTTCCTTTGAGGTCGCCGCCGCCGTTTGTGAGTGCGAGCCGAAAGGCGGCAATTTCTTTGTTGGTAACTTTTAGCATTTTGCAAAAGAAGCCCGACATCTTGAGGTGTGTTCACACTACACACTTGGTATAACTTAATTGGATTAAGTACTCCGATATAAAAGTTACGTTAAAAAAGAGCAAGAGCTTATAATATTATTTAAATATGTCATCAGCCGACCCAGTCAATTACAAATTGCCTATTTACTTTGCTTATTATTGTATTTAACATTATTTTAATGTATTTTGAAAATAATGTTACTATAAAGTGATAAAATTTCTTCTAAATTCTTATACCTAGAGAAATGTCGTCTACCATTAGCATAGAATTTGCATATGAGACTTATTTGAGATAAAATTAGTGAAATCAATAAACACTAACTACTAATTTACTGCACTGGAGACCCCGTGCCCTGCAGTGGCACGTATATGGGCTGATACAGTAGTAATACTAATTGTTCAGATGAATTATTATGAACTCAAATAGGAAAGCTTTGTATCTAATGTGAACAGGCCTTTATCTTTCAAGAATCAAAATAATAATTTATTTTTTATTAGTTGAATTCGGATTGCGATCGCGTGTGCATGTATTAGTCGTGTGCATATTACTGTAAATTCGTTTTCAGTTATTTTGAGTAAATTTTATTAATTTAACTATGCTTTGAACATTACCCAATTTGATAGCTTTTGATGTAATTTGTGTTATGTGAAATGCAAAAGAAAAAGTGATTTGTGCTACCAAACTGTGACAGTGTTTTCGTGCGGGTTTTGGCGGATCCTGCGCTTCCAGCTTTGCCTATCAAGGTCATTACGGTTTACATTACAAGGTCAGTTAACTATTTTGGTGGTCATTAATGACAACTAACCAGCCCATATGAGTCACCGACGGCCTCCGTGGCGCAGTTGGTAAGAACCGCCTGTGAAATGAAAGACCGCGGGTTCGGTTCCCGCCCCGAGACAAATAATTTCCGTGAACCATAAATATTTTCTAATACCCACGACACAAGATTTGTATCTTAGTGTGGGGTTAGTACCCATGTATGTGACTGTGGGCAGTATTCATTTAATATCTTTTTTATGTACACAATCGCACGACTTATGAAGTAAATAATGAGCTCTGCTTATTTATTGTTGAATGTCTACCGTTCAGTTGTAAGGTTCAATCACTTTAGCTTAACATGTTAAGGGGTAGCATGTGTAAAGTTAGTTTTTTTTTCTCGGCATCTTTCTTAATATTCGCTAGCGCCATACAAATCCGTCTTAATTAAGATTCCTTCACCATATACTATAATGTATATTGGCAGGTGCGCCGTTTTCTTGTCCACCCTGTATACTTAATTAAAATGTATTTATACTTAATACTTAATTATTAATTTATTTACAAAACATTTCTGGTATATTTAACACATCATACCCTATAAAATAAAGGAGATATTTAGTTTTTTATCAATGGCAAGCAGTGCCGATGTCGACAATTCTGCCAAAAGGAGATATTGTGTCAAGCATTCTGTTTGAAAATCATGTCATTTCTAATTTTATATTCGCACCCCGCCTTGGCTGAAATGTTTGTATCAAATGTCTGTACATATTCTGTGAAATGAAACTGTTAGTTTATATAAAAGTAACATAAACTCCTTGTACACCTATTGTGAATGATGTAAGATTTATGAAAATAAATCTGTCTTGTCTGTCACTATTCATTCCAAGTCAAACCAAGAAGCTTATACCCAAATGGAGATTGCATTCCGTATATAAAAGTGAAGCACAAAAATTTGACCTTGAATGACGTTGCTACTGCCTGCTATCCTTTTCTTTCGAGTGACAATGAATGAACACAGTAGCAACGTCATTCAAGGTCAAATTTTTGTGCTTCACTTTTATATACGGAATGCAATCTCCATTTGGGTATAAGCTTCTTGAGTCAAACGGTCTAGCATGTCGTTTTATTAGAAACGCTAACTTAATTCATATGTTTGGCGCTGTTGGACCATTGTTTCCTTATTTAAAATGTAACCTTCCTTTTGTACTATTTTCGTGTAAAAAAGAGTATAAACCCAAAATTTTGACAGCCTCTGTGGTGCAGTGGGTTAGACGCCGGCTGTGAAACGAGAGGCCGCGGGTTCGATCCCCGCACCGAGAGAAATGTTTGTGCGGCCCGCAAATATTTCTTTCGGGTCTGGGTGTGTGTGAGGCCGAAAAAGTCTCTCGTAGTGCCTCATAATCATGTCAAATGACAAAGGGCGATTCACGTAATAAAATAAGTTCAGTTGCAGTGCAGTTGCGGTTAATACGACACTTTTTGTATTCACGTAATTTTTACAACCGCTGTCAATTACGCTCGCGTCAAGTTCGCGTCACGCGAGCGCTTTAGCGTATTCTACTGTAGTGCGTTATAAGCGCGATTTTATGTGTATTCATTTGACGTCTCAAACAATTGGTCCGATTAACAACGTGCAGCACATGTGCAGTTTCGATTTTCATAGTAAGGAAACATTCTGCAAATCGTATCAGTATAATAATGTCAAAGTATTATATACGTCTCTACAGTTGACGCGCAGTTCACGCGCAGCTAAACAATTACAAGAATATAATTTTGCACCAAAACGTAAACTTAATTGCAACCTGTTATACCCCTGTAGAGTGAGGGATCATGCACACTAATGCATTCCCGAATTGCACAGATAATCAAATAAGATTGATATAAATACGACTGTTAGGAACAGTCGTCAGTCTTGTAAGATAACTCGAACACTCGCGCGGTTTGCCCTCAGATCCTTATTCTTTGAAATTTTTATTCAAATATACAACGTTGATGCGACCGATGGACATTTCTTTAAACTGCATATACTAGGTACCATTTGAAGCTCTGTACTAAAAAACAATTAAATAGAAGCAGTAGTTTAGTCATAAACGAATCTGTAAGTTTTTGCCCCATTTGAACACGATGTAGCTTTTCTAACAGCTGATTGCGTCTAACGCATGGTCATCATGGTCATGGATAGATCGTACTAAAATCTGCGCGTTGTTGCCGCTCTTACACAAGTCACATAATAATAAGTACAACTAAATTACTTACAAAGTTGCCGATGCAAACAAGAAAGCAATAAATACACACACACCTACACTTTCATTGCGAAAGAGACATAGCAAAACATCCCGCGCGTAAAAGAAATAGAAATAGGTCAGTGTGTGTGTGACCCGTACGTAATTGACCTTTAAAAAAATATTTTTAGTGTGCCGCCGCTATCGCTTCCGAACGGATGTAACATGGAAGCTCCTGCGCCGCCGCGCCGCGCCGCGCCGCTTTGATCTTGCCGATCTCGCGCCGACAATAGGGAATATGCATCAGACTTCAAAATGAGTCAAAATATTTTTTTTTGTAATCTTTATTAATATAGAAATATACCTTAAAGATATTTTTTAAATTTATTAACTCTAAATCAGTAAAATAAATACTTAAAAAATGACATTTCAAATTTGCCGCGCATTTTTTCCGAAACGCGATCTATTGCTTGAAAAGGAAAGTGACGTCAGAGGGCACGTTCTTATGAAGTTTTAGCTTGTTGTTTTACGTTTGTTTATGAGTTATTTTGTGCTTTCTTTATACTATTAAATAAAATGGATTATTTTGTCACGAAATACAGTTCTGTAGCAATTCATGAAAGAAACTTAATCCAAATACTACGTTGTTCATATCGTGCCCTCTGACGTCACAGCGAGTTCGCGCCAACATGGCGTTTAAATGCTTCGAAACAGATAGCAGTTTTGATTATTTTTTTGTACTTTTTTTATTGATATTTTCAAAGGCTTATATTTTTTTCTGATAATGTAATAACATACAGAATTGATTAAAAATATAAAAAAATTGCATGCATATTCCCTATTATGATTTTGTCTTTTTACTGACACCAAATAACTTTAAGACATTATTTTTTTTGTCATTGTGGCAGGACACGCAACTTCGGATAATTATTATTTAGTGTTAGTGTTTTATGTTATTAACTGTTGGACAACAATGAATCGGTCGATTCGGACCTGTACCGTGGCCACCGCGATCTCCAGACCTAACCCTCTTGGATTTCTTTTAACGAGGCCACATTAAACATAATTAAATAACTAAAAATAGGGTTATTTAAGCATTTGAAAAAATAAAGTGCCTAGACTCGGACACTGACTTAAATTACAATTTAAACAATAATAATATTGTCCGTCGCTATAACTTGTGTTCATGTAAATGGAGGACATATCGAAAATTTAAAAATGTAGTGTAATTTTAGTAATGTATGTTTTTTTTTATACTGGCCCGGCATATTGGCGGCATTGCACCTGATGGTAAGTGCTAATGCCGCCCAGGCAGAGTATCCATTGGCATCGGACGGCGGTCCCATGCCAATGGAAACAGTTATGCCGGCCTGCTAAGGTGCCTCTTCACGCTACGGCGGAAGGACCCAGGATTGTAGGAAGGAGGGAACACGTGAGACGGCAAACAATTCCACAGCCTGACGGTGCGGCACAAAAAAGAATTCGAGAACCGTTTGGTTCGCGCCGGGATGGTGTGGACCGTCAAGCTATGGCTTCGCAAGCCAGCACGCGTGGTTCTGGTAAGGAATGGAGAGGAGAGGATCAAGTTGAACAATTCTTCAGAGCACTCACCGTGATACAGGCGGTAGAACACAGGTAGACAGCCTCCGTGGCGCAGTCGGTTAGACGCCGCCTGTGAAACGAGAGGCCGCGGGTTCGATCCTCGCACCGAGAGAAATGTTTGTGCAGCACACAAATATTTCTTCCGGGTCTGGGTGTTTGTGAGACCGAAAAGTCTCTCGTAGTTCTTGATACCCACGACACAAGACACGATCTTAGTGTGGGGTCAGGACTATGTATGTGACTGTTGGGTGTTATTTATTTATTTATTTATTTAGAACACGCTTAGAGAGGCGACATCCCTCCGGAGTTGTAGCGACTCTAAGTTGCTCGTAACGTCTGCATCATTCACAAGGCGGATGGCCCGCCGCTGCAATCCATCCAAGGCATCGAGCAGGTACTGGGCGGATCCATCCCAGAGGTGCGAGCAGTACTCCATACCCGGCCAGACCTGCGCTTTATATAAGCGACAAAGCCGACCGGGCGTGATAAAACCGACGCACCCTGTTCAGGACTCCAACCCTGCGTGATGTGGCAGATATTATCTATTCGTATCTACAGGTCAGTGAAATTTATTTACACAGGGTGGTTGCGTTTTACTCTTATTTGGAAGCTATTTAGTTTGTTTGAAACAAACAAAAGCTCATTTTTGGTATTATTAATTTTTGTGTCGAATTAATGCCAAGGACTGGGTATAAGCTTCTTGGCAAGGATGGATAGTTTACATAGTGTAATTTAATCCCCATCGGTCGCATCAACGTTGTATGTGTAAAATTAAAATTAGTTTTTTTAAAAACCAAATAAGAAGGGTTCTTATAACAAACCGCAACGCAACTTGAACCGCAACAGCTAATCAAATAAACATACGTACCCCTACCTTTGTCATCTCAGCACCATCTCAAGGTAGACTGGTAGTGAATGACTCTGGCATTAAGTCCGCCTATGTAAAATATATTTGTATATAAAGTTAAATAAATAAATAAATTTAAATCGACCTACAGATCGCGGAAATATCCAGGACATCTAGCCAAGCGGTGGACATCGCCAGCGTGGAGGCAGAAATCACCAAGCTGAATATCAGGACGCGTGACCTGGAGCATTCCACGCCGCAATCCAGAGCCTGACAATGTCCTGCCAATGCCAATCCAACAAGAGAAGAGAAAGTGAACATAAGAAACCCCATTAACCCCAAAGTGCATAAACCCCGGCACTTTTAGCGCAACCAACCCGCTGCAAAAGAAAGGAAGTCAAGACGAACAAGGAACTTCCGCGTTGCATAGAAATATGCCATGACATTGAGAAAAATCGAGCATTTAGAAAAAATCCGCTTAGAAAATGAAAACTTTCTTCTAGAAAAAATCAATTCAAAGACAGTAAGTGAACATTTCCGAAGGGCTTCAAACATTGTGTTCACGTCACTATTTTAGTTTGAAAAGTATGGTAGTGGAGCATCACTATGTAAAGTTTTTTCTAGTTGCATTAAATGTCTTATCGTACACTCGTGTTTCTTTGCTAATTGAACAAACCGCCTCAAACTAAAAGAAGTCTTATTGCATCAACATATGGTCCAATACGAGCCAGATAATAAAGAAGAACCGGTGGACACAACTGAGCCGAAGAGTAACTATTTAAAGACTTCTAATAGTTTAAAAGTGAAAAGATATCTATTAGATAAAAATCGAGCGCCGTTTAATCAAGAATTTTGTGTGGTGAAAAAGTTTTTGAAGATTTTCTTAACAACTGAACAACATGTCCGACATAGAACAAACGCTGGATTTATTAGAAGACCTTTCGAACAAACTTATTAAGGCGCAATCAAACTTTAAAAAGGCCCCAAAAACAAGAATAAGCAAAGGATTCATACAAGCAAGACTTGAAGGCTTAAAAGAGTACTGGGATTCATATCGAAACGAACATGAACATTTGATGAAAATGACGAAGAAAGAACAACGCAAAAGTATATTATATTTTAAAGAAGAGTCCTACAATCAATGCGAAGAAATATATTTGGATTATAAAGCCAACATGATGGATATGTTGCAGTTATTAAATACATAAAATAGTGAAGAATCAAATAAGAAAATATCATCACCACAAAATGGAGGCTCGAAAAGCAACGAGGCAAAACTACCAAGGTTAAATTTACCTACATTTGCAGGCGCATACGAAGAATGGCAATCTTTTGAAGATACTTTTACGGTTTTAATACATAATAACAAGACATTAAGTGAAGTGCAAAAATTATATTATCTCAAGTCGTGTTTGGCAGGCGAAGCAAGAAGTGCTGTTAAATACATACAAATAACAGAACGCAATTATGAAAACGCTTGGAATGCTTTAAAAAATAGATACAGTCATAAAAGATTGATAGTTAATTCCATATTAAAAAGGTTATTTTCAATAAAAAAGGTTAATACGCAATCGCCAGGACAGTTGAAATGTTTAATTGACAGTACAAAAGAGTGTTTGAATAGTTTGGAGACCATGGATATTTCAACAAGTGGTTGGGACCCGATGATTATTTTCCTGACAGCGAACAAATTAGATTCCAATACACATCAAGAATGGGAATCATATGTAAGTCTAGAATACCAAACTGAACTACCTGAATTAAAAAACATCATAACATTCCTGGACAATAAAATACGCACACTAGAACTAACCTGCCAAACATCAATATATACTCAAAAGGTAACGAAAGAAAGATCACATCACATTTCAACCACACAACTTACTTGCAAATTATGCAACGGCCAACATCTTTTATGCCACTGCAAAGAATTTATAAAACTTGACCCAGAGAAAAGAAGTGAAATTATTAAGGACAATCGACTATGCTACAACTGCTTAGCTTCAGGCCATCCAATGTTTCAGTGTAAACAGAAGACTTCTTGTAAGATATGTGGAAAGCGTCATCACTCATTACTGCACAAGAAAAGAGAATACTCACAGGATACAGAGAAAATTAAGAATACACCTGGAATCTCCTCGATGCATGCTAATGAAAACATACAAGAATATCTTCAGGATGAGTCAATTGTGTCAAACTTTGCAAGTAAACAGGAAAGAACACTGTTAGCAACAGCTTTAGTTTTGGCTAGTAGCAAGTATGGTCAAGAAGTCATACTTAGAGCACTGGTTGACCCAGGATCACAGGCTTCATTTATAACAGAAAGTGCAACTCAACTACTTAAGTTAAAGAAAACACGAGTTCAAGGTTTGATTACCGGTGTAGGTACCACAACAACTTCAGTAAATTGGACTGTAGATCTCAAGATATCGTCAAGATATGACACACTGTTTAGTACTCAGATAAAAGCATATGTTATGAAATCACACATAACGTCTAAGATACCAAGTGCAACAATAAGGCCAAAGAACAATTGGTCTCACTTAGACGGATTAACCTTAGCAGATCCACAATATTTTATATGCAACAGAATTGATATACTATTAGGTGTGGATGTATATGCTGAAATAGTCAAGAATAATTTGGTTAAGGGTCCACAAGCGACACCATCAGCTCAAGAAACAAGTTTAGGCTGGATATTGTTCGGTAACATTTCAGAAATTCCTAAACTCAACAATGAAGTAATTGTTATGCATCATCAATTAGAGGTAGAAATGGATAAACTTTTGAAAAGATTATGGTGCATAGACAGCAGTACAAATCGCAAGCTAACTTCTGAAGAAAGAATTTGTGAAGATATTTACAATACAACTCACTCCAGAACATCAGATGGGAGATATGTTGTGAAACTACCATTCAAGACTTCTCCGCAGAAAATAGGATCTACAAGAAATATTGCTTTGAGAAGATTAGAACAGATGGAGAGAAGGTTAGAAAATAAGCCAAAGTTAAAAGAAGAGTATATTAAAGCTATGGAAGATTATATACAACTTAATCATATGGAAAAAGTACCCATGGAAGACTTGAATAAATTTTCAATATATTTACCACATCATGCAGTAGTGAAAGATAGTGAAACAACTAAAGTTAGAATAGTATTTGATGCATCATGTAAAAGCTCAAACAATACATCGCTTAATGACTTACTTTTAGTAGGTCCCCAATTGCAAGAAGACTTAAGAAACTTAATTATGAGATGTAGAATGAAAAAGATTTGTTTTATGGCTGATGTTCAAAAAATGTATCGCATGATACTTGTTACACAAGAAGATGCAGACTGTCAACGAGTACTTTGGAGAAGAGATCCAACACAAGAAGTTGAAGATTACAGAATGCTAAGAGTTACCTTTGGTACAGCTTCAGCACCATATTTAGCAATCAAAACTCTTAAACAGTTGTCAAAAGATGAAGAAATTAAATATCCCATTGGTGCCAAGATACTGTCTGAAGATTTTTATGTGGATGATTGCATAAGTGGAGAAGCAACAGTAGAAGAGGCCATAGAAGCAAGTCAGCAATTGAGCAAAATATTAGAGAGTGGAGGATTTATATTGCAAAAATGGGCATCAAATAGTAAGGAGTTTTTAGACAAAATCCAACCATCACTACGGAGCATTAGTTGTAAAGATGGAGTTTCTAATGAGAGCCTAATAAAGGCATTGGGACTATCATGGAATATGACTTCAGACTCATTTTCTTATCAAATAAAGTTGCCACCCAAGCCCATATATACAACAAAACGCAACATTTTAGGAGATTTACATCGATTATTTGACCCTCTTGGATGGATATCACCTGCAATAATTCCTGCTAAGATTTTAATACAAGACATTTGGAAGCAAGGATTAAATTGGGATGAATATGTAGGAAGTAAATGTGAAAAAGAGTGGGAGAGAATTCGTGAAAGCTTTCATAAATTAAACGAAGTACAAGTAAAAAGATGGATATATACAGAAAAGGATATTAATAAAATGGAACTTCATAGATTTTGTGATGCCTCAATTAAAGGATACTGTGCGGTAGTATACTACAGAGTAAAAATCAATGAAGATATAAAAACAGGAATAATTGCATCCAAAACTAGAGTGGCACCATTGAAGGTTGTTTCATTACCACGTTTGGAACTTTGTGGAGCAACACTTCTAGCTAACCTGCTGTCAGAAACAAGAGAAGCAATGAAACTACAACAAAATCAAGTTTATGCTTGGACTGATTCAACAATTGTTTTGTCATGGCTTATGGGAGATCCAAACAAATGGAAAACATTTGTCAGCAATCGTGTAATTGACATACTGGACCACACTTCTAACACACAATGGTTCCATGTGAGATCAAAGGATAATCCAGCAGACTTAGGCTCTAGAGGCATATATTTGGATAATCTAATAAATAGTAAATTGTGGTGGGAAGGGCCACACTGGTTAAAGAAAAAAAGTATTACATTAAACACACCAGACATTATGGTTACTGATATGGAAAGTAAAAAAATAATAGTGAACACTAAAATAGAAGAAAATACTAAACATAACATTAAATTTGAAGAATATAAGGACTTACAAGAACTTTTAAGAATAATTGTTTATAGCATTAGATTTTTACAATTTAAGAAGAATACTGCAGAAATTAAGAAAACAATAACAACAGCTGAATTAGAAGATTCATTATTAAGATGTATAAAAATAGCACAAAGAGAAGAATTTGCAAGGGAAATTGAAAACTTAGTTAAGAGAAAATATGTATCAAAGGAAAGCAAATTAAAAACACTGAACCCTTACCTGGATGAAAAGAATATTCTGAGGGTGGGCGGACGATTAAGAAATGCTAATTTGAATTATGATCAGAAGCATCCAATAATTCTGGGCACAATTAATCATTTAACACATTTTATTGTCATGGAAGCACATAGAAAAACATTACATGGAGGAATACAATTGATGCTGAGTTACATTAAATCTAAATATTGGATAATAGGAGTTAAAAGCATTGTAAAGACATGTATACATAAATGCATTATATGCGCAAGACACAGAGCACTGTCAAGGAGCCAGCTTATGGGAGACTTACCTGCAGCTCGCACCGTTCCTGCTCGTCCATTTCTGCACAGTGGAGTGGATTTTGCTGGTCCTATACAAATATTAATGTCAAAGGGAAGAGGTACCAAGAGTCAGAAAGCCTATATTGCAATATTTATTTGCATGGCCACAAAGGCCATTCATTTAGAATTAGTTGGTGACCTGACGTCACAGGCTTTTATTGGAGCTTTTAATCGTTTTGTATCACGACGAGGAAGGTGCACTCATTTATGGAGTGATCATGGACGCAACTTTGTGGGTGCAAACAAAGAGTTGCATGCTGCATGGAAAGAAGCTGAGTTAAACTTACCTGGTCATGTAAGTGACATTCTGGCATCAGATGGCACACAGTGGCAATTTATACCACCTTATAGCCCAAATTTTGGTGGATTATGGGAAGCCGGAGTTAAATCTACCAAATATCACCTTAAAAGAATTTTGAATACTCATCTCACATATGAGGAGTTAGCTACAATACTTTGCCAAATTGAAGCTTGTCTCAACTCACGCCCATTGATACCTATAGACACAGCAGATACAGAATTTGAAATTTTGACTCCTGGGCATTTTTTGATTGGCGAAGCACCTATTACAATACCTAATTCAAATCTACAGAACTTGAAAATTAGTCATTTATCCAGATGGCAACTTGGTCAACGACTAGTAGCAAATTTCTGGCATCGTTGGCAAAATGAGTATTTAACTCGCTTACAAGCTAGACCAAATGGATGAAGAAACAAAAGGAGTTCGAGGTTGGTGACATTGCCCTATTAAAAGAAGATCAATTACAACCTGGAAAATGGGCTCTTGGTCGAATTATAAACAAGCATCCAGGAGATGATGGCTTGACAAGAGTCTACAGTATTAAATGTCGGAGTGGAATTGTTAGGAGATCTATTTCTAGAATTTGTGCATTACCAATTTACAAAGACTAATTAATGAGTATTTTGTTTAAGTTTTGTTATATTGTTAGTTTTCATTTAATTAAAGGTTTATTTTGTTTAATTAAGTATAGCTATTATGGATAAATTAGTTTTTGTTTAAGCTTTGTTAATTTGTTATATCATAAGAAAAAGTATTTAGTTAGGTATATCATAAAGGTTGATTTGTTTTATGTATAAAAAGAGTTTTTTTTGTATAATGTGTAAAATGTAGGTGTGACATTGAAAATAAGTTAGGTGTAGTAAAGAAAACCAAAATTGTTAGTTTAGATTTTATTGTTGCCGGCCACCATTTTATATTGTCAGTAAAGGACTAGGTCCTTTGGTGGGCGGGATGTTCACGTCACTATTTTAGTTTGAAAAGTATGGTAGTGGAGCATCACTATGTAAAGTTTTTTCTAGTTGCATTAAAATGTCTTATCGTACACTCGTGTTTCTTTGCTAATTGAACAAACCGCCTCAAACTAAAAGAAGTCTTATTGCATCAACACATTGTATCTTTTGAAAGTCAAGGAATCCTTTTAACCCCGGAGTGCATAAACCCCGGCACTTATATCGCAACCAACCCGCTACAAGAGAACAGAAAGTCAACACAAACAAGACACTAATTCCCTCGTCGCCTAGAAATATAACTAGCAATTCAGAAAAATCGCCGATGTAGAAAAAAATCCGCCTATAAAATGAAAACTTTCTTCTAGAAAAAATCCACTCAAAGACAGTAAAGCGAACATTTCCAAAGGTCTTCAAAATCGCATCTCGATGGAAAATGAATGACAAATCTTCACGAGACGACACAAGGTAACTACTATAATGAAACAATACTCAGTTAAAAAAAAAATACACATAATATCTTTATGAAAGTAAAGGAACCCCGTTAACCCCAAAGTGCCTAAACCCCAGCACTTATATCGCAACAACAGAACAGAAATTCAAAACCCAAACAGTCGGTATAGTCTCTTGATAGAAGAGAAATAACTAAAAAACTTCACGAGGCGACACAAGTAAACTCCAATTAATTATTAATTAGATTGAAAATCCGTACAGCCATTACATAGATCGACAGTGATGTAGCTCCGAAGTGGCCAGACCTCGGCTCTTATATCGCAACCAACCCGCTGCAAGAGAACAGAAGTCAACACAAACAAGAAACTAATTCCCTCGTCGCCTAGAAATATAACTTGCAATTGAGAAAAATCCACAATCTAGAAAAAATAAGCCAAGAAAATGAACACTTTCTTCTAAAAAGAGACTACTTTCGAAGTAGTAGTAAGCGGCCACAATTTCCGAATTCTTTGATTGTTTTATAAGTTAATAAAAAAAATTTACTAACAATACTCTGTTTAAAAATTAGATACACATTATATCAATTGAAAGTGATGGAACCCCGTTAACCCCGTAGTGCATAAAACCCTTATATCGCGACCCACTGCAAGAGAACAGAAAGTCAACACAAACAAGAAATTATTATTCTCGTTGTAAAGATCTGAGTCCACGGCCGCAGTCAATAAACAACATACATAAAGCAAGACTCATGTGATCCATTATCCAACTTTAAAATTGGGTCTTCATGAAGGAAGGTAAGAACACAACTAATCGACTGCACAAAGAGTCGACGGTAAACTTCTGCAGAATGACAAAGGGAAAAAAGGAAACCAATTATACAGGTTTCTTTAACTTGGCTCATCCACCGGCCTCTCACGAGGCCAAACCAACCAACCAAGGGCCGTCGCATCCACTGGCATCAGTAGTGCGACATTTTATGGCTCGACACCCCTACTATACAAATCGCCCTTATCGATACCTTATATCCAGCAGGTGCAACGGAACGAGAAGGCGATAAACAATATGTGCTGCATGCTGCAGCTCCAACTCGTTGAGTGGATCTACAGGTCCATCCGGGGCACTCTCGACCGAAACGAAGACACTGATGACTCCAGTGCATCTGAAGAAGCGGACCCGGAATCAGAGCCGATGGAAGTCATACAGACTTCAATCAGGCGCCCAAGAAGCCCGGAAGAAGAAGACGAAGGACACCCACTGCCGCCGCAGGACGTCAGCTGGCAACGGCAAGGCCAAAAAGAGGGCAAAGTTGTCCACCACAGTCGACTCGACGCCCTATTCACCGACACAGACACCGACGCTGAAAACTGCACCAACAACCAGCCAGCTCAGCCGCCAGCCGCGCAGAAACCGGCTGACAAGCACCTGCGATATCCACCTCTCATTGTGGAATCGCTCCCGAATTGGGCTCACCATAAGCAAGCTTTGAAGCGCAAGCTCGGACACGCACCAAACGCCCACACCCTCAAATTCTTGCCGAAGTCAGAAGATGAATACTACACGGTGCAGCGGTACCTAGCCGAGCTAGAGAAAACCGAAAAAATCTCATGGTTTTCTTACTCGCTGCCAGCGGAGAAGAGCGTGAAAGTCGCCATTCGCGGACTGCCAGTGGACACTGCAGCTCAAGACATCCAGACGGAACTGTAAACTCTGCGTTATACCCCACAGAACATCAGACCAATCAAGACCCGACAAGGTAGATCCGGTTGCATTTAACTGGCCATATTGAAGAGGACCGCAAACATCTCCGAGATTTTCAAAATCTCGGAGCTCATGGCGCTGCCCTTGATAAAAGTGGAGCCATGGCGAGGCGGGAAAGGCCCCGCTCAATGCCTCGCTGCCAACAGTTTCGGCACTCAAGCCATAACTGTCACAGGCAACTGGCCTGCGTCTAATGCGGTGAGCAACACACCGCCCGAGCTTGCCCGTGCCCGAGAGAGGAACCCGCCGCCACCTTGATTGATGCTTACGGTTAGATGTCTCAAATTGTTACAACATAGCTAAGATTGCTATAATGCAATAGTTACTTTACGAAAAGAATTCCCGGAAGTGTTTGCTGATGGGCTTGGGACTTTTAAAACACCGTTACGGTTACCGGCGGGATTCACCGCCGTACACCCGCGTGCAAACAGTCAATACAACCGACGTCAACAACAGTCACGCCACGAGGGACGGAGATGCAGCAACTAGCTGCAGCGATCACAAACGCAGTACAGGCTGCGCAAGTAAAACAAACAAGGTATGTGGAATTATTTTTAACGGTGATCATCAAGAATGGCTAACGTTCTTTGCTTCACATGAAAAATCAGTGAATAATTTCTCGAAGTTAGAAAACATGTCCCGCCTGCGCGGGACCGCCAGAGAGGCAGTGCAAGGCCTCTTGATAACGAACACGGACCCGGACAACTTCATGCGCACACTCGAGACACGTTTCCGCAGAACGGAGTCCATAGCGACAGCCTAGATGGAACGTCTCAGAACATTGCCACGCCTAAGTGAAGCCGCGTGACACCTGTATGTACACCACGAAAATCAGTAATGCAGTGAACACACTTCGGGCCTTACGATGCATGTACTATATGTAAAATCCAGAGATAGCTCGGGCCGTCATAGAGAAATTAACGCCTACATTGAAGCAAAGTGGTACGAGTTCGCCGCACTACAACCGAGGGAGGAACCAGACCTCCTCAAGTTAGAACGCTTCATACATCGGGAAGCTGAAATATGCAGCCCATACGCGACTGCGGAAACAATCACCGAGCGACTGCGAACAAGTCAAATACCACAGAAAGCGTTCAACACAGCTATATAGGGATTGCAATCCGGAAACAAGGATCCGGTAATCCGGCGGATCCGGCATCATTTAAGGGTTACCGGATCCGGTACCAATATAACGGATCCGAAGACTGGATCCGGTGCTAGCAGTTTGTGGGAAAATAATATAGCTGTTGCATGAGTAGGTACTTTAAATGCGTTGTGCGTACTGTTCATGCGTGCGAGTCGTTGGTCGCCGAGTCGCCCCACTACGCTTCGTCAGTGCCATCCTCTTGTGGAATTCCTGCTTCATGCTTTCCATAGAAGTTTTCAATTCAGCCTCCATGTTTCAGTGAAATTTAGTGCAGTGAAAACAGTAGTTAAAAATTTCAGAAAGGAATAAAGTAAGGATATGAAGAATGATCACCGGCAGGTAGACAGTCTCACTGATGTTATTAAACATATAAATAATGTAAATAATTACTTTTAAATATTTAAAATAACTCGACTGCCTCGGTGGCGTAGTTGTACTACGGTACGGTTACACAGCTGAGGTCTCGGGTTCGAATCCCGGGTTGGGCCAAGTGATATTGGATTTTTCTATTCAGTATCAGCCCAGAGTCAGGAATTTGTGCCCGATATGGCGATAGGCTCGCCACCTATCACATCGTGGGACGGAACGTACAAGGCGAAATGTGGGTGCCCTGGCACCTCTGCCTACCCCTTCTGGCACAAGGCGTGAGTTTATGTATGTAAATATTTAAAATAAATAAAAATGTAGAGAGCAAAATTTATGTCACTATCCTTTGCTAACTACCCACGCAGAAAATGCGATAACATTGTATCATTTGAAAGTCAAGGAACCTCTTTAACCCCGAAGTGCATAAAACCCGGCACTTATATCGCAACCAACCCGCTGCAAGAGAACAGAAAGTCAACACAAACAAGACACTAATTCCCTCGTCGCCTAGAAATCATCATCATCATCATCATATCAGCCACAGGAAGTCCACTGCTGAACATAGGCCTCCCCCAATGATCTCCACAATGACCTGTTGGAAGCGGCCTGCATCCAGCGACTTCCCGCGACCTTAGTCAGATCGTCCGTCCACCTTGTAGGCGGGCGTCCGACATTTCGCTTGCCTGTACGTGGCCTCCACTCGAGAACATTTCGGCCCCGACGGCCATCGGTTCTACGAGCTATGTGCCCGGCCCACTGCCACTTCAACTTGCCAATCCTATGGGCTATGTCGGTAACCTTGGTTCTCCTACGGATCTCCTCATTTCTGATTCGATCTCGTAGCGAAACTCCGAGCATAGCCCGCTCCATGGCTCGTTAAGTGACTTTGAGCCTTTTAATGAGGCCCACAGTGAGAGGCCACGTCTCGGTGCCGTATGTCATATATATTCGCCTAGAAATATAACTTGCAATTGAGAAAAATCCACAATCTAGAAAAAATAAGCCAAGAAAATGAACACTTTCTTCTAAAAAGAGACTACTTTCGAAGTAGTAGTAAGCGGCCACAATTTCCGAATTCTTTGATTGTTTTATAAGTTAATAAAAAAAATTGACTAACAATACTCTGTTTAAAAAATTAGATACACATTATATCAATTGAAAGTGATGGAACCCCGTTAACCCCGTAGTGCATAAAACCCTTATATCGCGACCCACTGCAAGAGAACAGAAAGTCAACACAAACAAGAAATTATTATTCTCGTTGTAAAGATCTGAGTCCACGGCCGCAGTCAATAAACAACATACATAAAGCAAGACTCATGTGATCCATTATCCAACTTTAAAATTGGGTCTTCATGAAGGAAGGTAAGAACACAACTAATCGACTGCACAAAGAGTCGACGGTAAACTTCTGCAGAATGACAAAGGGAAAAAAGGAAACCAATTATACAGGTTTCTTTAACTTGGCTCATCCACCGGCCTCTCACGAGGCCAAACCAACCAACCAAGGGCCGTCGCATCCACTGGCATCAGTAGTGCGACATTTTATGGCTCGACACCCCTACTATACAAATCGCCCTTATCGATACCTTATATCCAGCAGGTGCAACGGAACGAGAAGGCGATAAACAATATGTGCTGCATGCTGCAGCTCCAACTCGTTGAGTGGATCTACAGGTCCATCCGGGGCACTCTCGACCGAAACGAAGACACTGATGACTCCAGTGCATCTGAAGAAGCGGACCCGAAATCAGAGCCGATGGAAGTCATACAGACTTCAATCAGGCGCCCAAGAAGCCCGGAAGAAGAAGACGAAGGACACCCACTGCCGCCGCAGGACGTCAGCTGGCAACGGCAATGCCAAAAAGAGGGCAAAGTTGTCCACCACAGTCGACTCGACGCCCTATTCACCGACACAGACACCGACGCTGAAAACTGCACCAACAACCAGCCAGCTCAGCCGCCAGCCGCGCAGAAACCGGCTGACAAGCACCTGCGATATCCACCTCTCATTGTGGAATCGCTCCCGAATTGGGCTCACCATAAGCAAGCTTTGAAGCGCAAGCTCGGACACGCACCAAACGCCCACACCCTCAAATTCTTGCCGAAGTCAGAAGATGAATACTACACGGTGCAGCGGTACCTAGCCGAGCTAGAGAAAACCGAAAAAATCTCATGGTTTTCTTACTCGCTGCCAGCGGAGAAGAGCGTGAAAGTCGCCATTCGCGGACTGCCAGTGGACACTGCAGCTCAAGACATCCAGACGGAACTGTAAACTCTGCGTTATACCCCACAGAACATCAGACCAATCAAGACCCGACAAGGTAGATCCGGTTGCATTTAACTGGCCATATTGAAGAGGACCGCAAACATCTCCGAGATTTTCAAAATCTCGGAGCTCATGGCGCTGCCCTTGATAAAAGTGGAGCCATGGCGAGGCGGGAAAGGCCCCGCTCAATGCCTCGCTGCCAACAGTTTCGGCACTCAAGCCATAACTGTCACAGGCAACTGGCCTGCGTCTAATGCGGTGAGCAAACACACCGCCCGAGCTTGCCCGTGCCCGAGAGAGGAACCCGCCGCCACCTTGATTGATGCTTACGGTTAGATGTCTCAAATTGTTACAACATAGCTAAGATTGCTATAATGCAATAGTTACTTTACGAAAAGAATTCCCGGAAGTGTTTGCTGATGGGCTTGGGACTTTTAAAAACACCGTTACGGTTACCGGCGGGATTCACCGCCGTACACCCGCGTGCAAACAGTCAATACAACCGACGTCAACAACAGTCACGCCACGAGGGACGGAGATGCAGCAACTAGCTGCAGCGATCACAAACGCAGTACAGGCTGCGCAAGTAAAACAAACAAGGTATGTGGAATTATTTTTAACGGTGATCATCAAGAATGGCTAACGTTCTTTGCTTCACATGAAAAATCAGTGAATAATTTCTCGAAGTTAGAAAACATGTCCCGCCTGCGCGGGACCGCCAGAGAGGCAGTGCAAGGCCTCTTGATAACGAACACGGACCCGGACAACTTCATGCGCACACTCGAGACACGTTTCCGCAGAACGGAGTCCATAGCGACAGCCTAGATGGAACGTCTCAGAACATTGCCACGCCTAAGTGAAGCCGCGTGACACCTGTATGTACACCACGAAAATCAGTAATGCAGTGAACACACTTCGGGCCTTACGATGCATGTACTATATGTAAAATCCAGAGATAGCTCGGGCCGTCATAGAGAAATTAACGCCTACATTGAAGCAAA
This sequence comes from Hyles vespertilio, assembly GCA_009982885.2. NCBI lineage: Eukaryota > Metazoa > Arthropoda > Insecta > Lepidoptera > Sphingidae > Hyles > Hyles vespertilio. The sequence goes on from CM042829.1 coordinate 8,493,981, forward strand.
GTGGTACGAGTTCGCCGCACTACAACCGAGGGAGGAACCAGACCTCCTCAAGTTAGAACACTTCATACATCGGGAAGCTGAAATATGCAGCCCATACGCGACTGCGGAAACAATCACCGAGCGACTGCGAAGAAGTCAAATACCACAGAAAGCGTTCAACACAGCTAGGGATTGCAATCCGGAAACAAGGATCCGGTAATCCGGCGGATCCGGCATCATTTAAGGGTTACCGGATCCGGTACCAATATACCGGATTCGAAGACCGGATCCGGTGCTAGCAGTTTGTGGGAAAATAATATAGCTGTTTCATGAGTAGGTACTTTGAATGCGTTGTGCGCAGAGGCGGGTCGTGAAATTTTTTGATGGGGGTTCACAAAAAAAAAGTAATTGAAAAACTAGAGCTTACTATTTATTATATTTGTATACAAATCCATTCGCCGGTCTTTTTGGCGTGCGAAGATATCTATTACTTTCTTGTGAAAATGGAATCAGAAATGGAATTGATTAAGCGTACAAACTATTTTTTAATACTTATTTTAAAAAAAAAACTGCGAATTAACTGACGAAGTCGACGAGCTTACTTGAAGTTGTTTGTATACATAAGAATGACAACTGCGCATAAGTAGGATATCCCATCGGCGCGCGCACGGCACGGCTGGCTGAAGGACATTCGACAACTGACTGAGTGACGCGTGAGCGGCGCGGCGCTCCAGATTACGCTAATTTCTCATACGATATCTTTTGTTTCACGTGCCAGCCCGAGTCGTAGCTCTCTTTCGCACTCATTGAATACAGTACTAAGAGTCGTACTAAACTTCGTTTCATAGGAGCACAATCGCTGGCGCTCCACTCGTTACAAATTGACGCTACATGTACCCATATACGTAATATAATAGACTTATTACAGGCATAGTAAAATATAAAGAATGTAATGTAAGGATTTATGTATTATAAAAATATATAAATTATTAAATTAGCTAAGTATGTAATTTTCGTGGGAGTGCACTGCACCAGTGCTCTTTCGGATGAGCCGCCTCTGGTTGTGCGTAGTGTTCATGCGTGCGAGTCGTTAGTCGCCGAGTCGCCCCACTACGCTTCGCCAGTGCCATCCTCTTGTGGAATTCCTGCTTCATGCCTTCCATAGAAGTTTTCAATTCAGTTCCTCCATGTTTCAGTGAAATTTAGTGCAGTGAAAACAGTAGTTAAAAATTTCAGAAAGGAATAAAGTAAGGATATGAAGAATGATCACCGGCAGGTAGACAGTCTCACTGATGTTATTAAACATATAAATAATGTAAATAATTACTTTTAAATATTTAAATACCTCGACTGCCTCGGTGGCGTAGTTGTACTACGGTACGGTTACACAGCTGAGGTCTCGGGTTCGAATCCCGGGTTGGGCCAAGTGATATTGGATTTTTCTATTCAGTATCAGCCCAGAGTCAGGAATTTGTGCCCGATATGGCGATAGGCTCGCCACCTATCACATCGTGGGACGGAACGTACAAGGCGAAATGTGGGTGCCCTGGCACCTCTGCCTACCCCTTCTGGGCACAAGGCGTGAGTTTATGTATGTAAATATTTAAAATAAATAAAAATGTAGGGAGCAAAATTTATGTCACTATTCTTTGCAACTACCCACGCAGAAAATGCGATAACATTGTATCATTTGAAAGTCAAGGAACCTCTTTAACCCCGAAGTGCATAAAACCCGGCACTTATATCCCTTTTAGCCTTCCTTCCGATACTCGGGGGTGGACCGGAAGGGGCATGTCGGGTCTCCGGCCTTCCAGCCTGGGACGCGGGGACAGTAGTCCGCACTGCGCAGATGATGTATCCAGGCTGGGTCCCTACCGAGATCTAAGAAGATCTATTGCCGGCATACCGACTAAAACCTCTCGGTGGCCATCACGCGCTTAATGGATGACAGGCGATGTGGACAGGCGAATGGCGCCCATTTAACTAGCCGTGCCACCCGGCGCACTGCCAAATATGGCTCCTCCCAGCTTGGGGGGGCGCAGATGCCCCCACTTTCCCTACTTCAGACGCCCATGGTGAGATGAGCGTCCGCGACAGATACGAGGCCACACGTTCTGCCGCCCATCTCGGAGCCACTCCTGACATGAGCGCACAGCCCCCGCTGTGTGCTTAGCGACCCGATGACCCCTATTAGTCGCCTCTTACGACAGGCAGGGGATACCGTGGTGGAATTCTGACGCCCCTTGACCACTGGGCGGGAGCACTTATATCCCTACCAACCCGCTGCAAGAGAACAGAAAGTTAACACAACAAGAAACTAATTCCCTCGTCGCCTAGAAATCATCATCATCATCATCATATCAGCCACAGGAAGTCCACTGCTGAACATAGGCCTCCCCCAAGGATCTCCACAATGACCTGTTGGAAGCGGCCTGCATCCAGCGACTTCCTGAGACCTTAGTCAGATCGTCCGTCCACCTTGTAGGCGGGCGTCCGACATTTCGCTTGCCTGTACGTGGCCTCCACTCGAGAACCTTTCGGCCCCGACGGCCATCGGTTCTACGAGCTATGTGCCCGGCCCACTGCCACTTCAACTTGCCAATCCTATGGGCTATGTCGGTAACCTTGGTTCTCCTACGGATCTCCTCATTTCTGATTCGATCTCGTAGCGAAACTCCGAGCATAGCCCGCTCCATGGCTCGTTAAGTGACTTTGAGCCTTTTAATGAGGCCCACAGTGAGAGGCCACGTCTCGGTGCCGTATGTCATATATATATTCGCCTAGAAATATAACTTGCAATTGAGAAAAATCCACAATCTAGAAAAAATAAGCCAAGAAAATGAACACTTTCTTCTAAAAAGAGTCTACTTTCGAAGGCAGTAAGCGGCCATAATTTCCGAATTCTTTGATTGTTTTTATAAGTTAATAAAAAAAAATTGACTAACAATACTTTGTTTAAAAAATTAGATACACATTGTATCAATTGAAAGTGATGGAACCCCGTTAACCCCGTAGTGCATAAAACCCTTATATCGCGACCCACTGCAAGAGAACAGAAAGTCAACACAAACAAGAAATTATTATTCTCGTTGTAAAGATCTGAGTTCACGGCCGCAGTCAATAAACAACATACATAAAGCAAGACTCATGTGATCCATTATCCAACTTTAAAATTGGGTCTTCATGAAGGAAGGTAAGAACACAACCAATCGACTGCACAAAGAGTCGACGGTAAACTTCTGCAGAATGACAAAGGGAAAAAAGGAAAACCAATAATACAGGTTTCTTTAACTTGGCTCATCCACCGGCCTCTCACGAGGCCAAGCCAACCAACCAAGGGCCGTCGCATCCACTGGCATCAGTAGTGCGACATTTTATGGCTCGACACCCCTACTATACAAATCGCCCTTATCGATACCTTATATCCAGCAGGTGCAACGGAACGAGAAGGCGATAAACAATATGTGCTGCATGCTGCAGCTCCAACTCGTTGAGTGGATCTACAGGTCCTTCCGGGGCACTCTCGACCGAAACGAAGACACTGATGACTCCAGTGCATCTGAAGAAGCGGACCCGGAATCAGAGCCGATGGAAGTCGTACAGACTTCAATCAGGCGCCCAAGAAGCCCGGAAGAAGAAGACGAAGGACACCCACTGCCGCCGCAGGACGTCAGCTGGCAACGGCAACGCCAAAAAGAGGGCAAAGTTGTCCACCAGAGTCGACTCGACGCCCTATTCACCGACACAGACACCGACGCTGAAAACTGCACCAACAACCAGCCAGCTCAGCCGACAAGCACCTGCGATATCCACCTCTCATTGTGGAATCGCTCCCGAATTGGGCTCACCATAAGCAAGCTTTGAAGCGCAAGCTCGGACACGCACCAAACGCCCACACCCTCAAATTCTTGCCGAAGTCAGAAGATGAATACCGCAAGGTGCAGCGGTACCTAGCTTACTCGCTGCCAGCGGAGAAGAGCGTGAATGTCGCCATCCGCGGACTGCCAGTGGACACAACACATACTTGAATCCGAAGCGTCCGGAAAACGACCCCGAGCAAAAGGCACTCCGAATACTCGAGTCGAACACAAAACAGCTGCCGCGAGGCGGATATCAGACCGGCCTGCTTCGGAAGTCGGAGGAAGCAACACTGCCTGACAACTATGACAACTCTCTACAAAGGCTCCATCGAGAAGAAAGTAGATAAAAATCCGCTGCTAAAAAGGATGTATAACGAACAGATGGATATGCTGCTTGAAAAGGGTTACGCAGAATCAGCGCCGGCCACAAAGAACGTGAAGAAGAAGAGAGAAGCGTCGAGAAGGGGCGTGTCACTAAACGACATGCTCCTGACCGGACCCGACCTCCTGCAACCACGCCCGGGAGTGCTGATGCGCTTCAGGGAACACAAAGTGGCGATCACCGCGAACATCACAGAAATGTTTATGCGAATCCAACTACGCGAGGAAGAAAGGGACGCTCTGAGATATCTGTGGCGAGGAGAACGCAGAGACAACGCTCCACCCGAAGAGTACCGAATGAAGTCGTTGATATTCGGAGCATCGTGTTCACCCGCCACAGCTATATTTATACGTCATGAATAAGAACTCAGAGCGTCACGCGGAACAATACCCGGAGGCGACAGCGGCCATAAGGAAAAAGCACTACATGGACGATTACCTAGACAGCTTCACGAACGTCGATCAAGCAGAAACCGTTGTGAAACTGTTGGAATATCTAAACGCATTCCTTACGTCATGTCAATGTCAAGACATTGACATTAGTGTTTTTGTTACTTCCTCTTCCCTCTTGTGTGTGCTGCTGTCATGGAGTAAACTGTGTTTCTCTGCAATGTTCTGTGTAATTAAACTAATCAACAGTAATCCAGTGGTTTTATATTGAATTAAGACCCTAACCCATCAGGTTATGGGTCCAGTGTACGACTGCGTTAATAAACCACGTCCATTTTTCATTCCTTTCACTACAAGAAAACATAGACGACAGAGCACACCGGCCGGCGCGGCGTGTTAAAAATGGCTAACACAAATCATGACCAATCATCTCAGCAAAACTACAACTTTGAGAAGTTGAAAGGCATAGAAAATTATGCTAACTGGAAATTCCTGATGAAAATGGTGTTGGTTCACGAGGATTTGTGGGACATCGTGGAAGATGGTGCCGTTGAAGAACAGGACGCCGACGAGAAGAAATCGTTGAAAGCACTAGCCAAAATTGTTTGTCGGTGCAACCGGCTGCATTTCATTTCCATTTCCCCACATAAGAAATGTAAAAACGGCGCACGAAGCGTGGCAAAATCTTGCCAAGGCTTATGAAGACAAAGGTTTGAACAGACGATTATGTCTCTTAAGACAATTATTTGCTGCGAGTCTCGACCAATGTGAGAGCATGGATAAATATTTGAATAAAATTACAAATATTGCACAGCAATTACAAGACATCGGTTCTCAAATGGATGATGAAATTATTGCAATAATTCATGCTGAGTGGATTACCTTCGCAGTATGATCCCCTCATCATGGCGCTTGAAAACTCAAATTTAAAACTAACCACGGAAACCGTAACTTACAAACTACTTCAAGAATACAATAGAAGAAAGCAAGACCATGAAGGAACAGCGCTTGTAATAAAGAAAGGTCTAAGATGTTTCAGATGCAAGAAATTAGGCCATATTATGAGAGACAAAAGGGAGCAAGAAGATACAGAAGGAGCCAAAGAAAGCCTTGTTTGCAGCTTTAACGGCCACCATTAAAGGTGATCAGTGGTATGTTGACAGCGGTGCATCCAGTCACATGTGCAATAATGAAAAATTGTTGTGTAACAGTAGTGACAATAAGCCTATTAGTGTGGGCAAACATTGATTACAAATGGACATAGTGATGTCAAGGTTAGACTGAAAGACTGTGTAAGGACAATAAGTGATGTTTATTATGTGCCTGATTTTTCAACAAATTTGTTATCAGTAAGCGCTTTAAAAAGAATACGAATAAAAAGTGCGTGGTGGCCTGTTGATAAACTGACTAGACGCGGCTGCCAACATGTTCACGGTGGTCGCGGGTGTTGTGAATATCAAAATATATCGATTAAACGCCATCTCTTGATAGCTATGTGTACTAAACTTAACTGTCATTTCACTGTCACATAAACAATAAATTTCACTTCCGTATCTGCGTTTGAGTTAAGAACTGTGTTTCATTTTAGGTCATCAGCCCAGACCCATGTAATTAGCCAGTCAATAAGTTTATTGTTAGAATTATCCGTGCGATGAACAATAATCTTGGTGTTTTACAAAAGGACTGTGCGTTTTGTAAACCAGTAAGCCAGTTTCCACTGATCCGCTCACAATCGAGAGTACGATTGAGAGCGGTTAGGCCATACAGTCCACCACGCTGGCCTAGTGCGGGTTGGTGGACTTACATACCATAGAAATTCTTATAAATCGCTATGGTATGCAGGTTTCAATTAAAAAAACCATTGCTGCAAGAAGAGTGGCGAGAAAGAGTCGTTCTCAGTACGAATAAACTGTTTCTACTATCTAACCATTGGTATTATTTACCACGCAGCCAACACCCCGAACGCAAACAATTGAACGACGCTGTTCGAAGGCGGTCCCGTTTATATACCGCAACTAACCCGCTGCAAGAGAACAGAAAGTCAACACAAACAAGAATCTAATATTCTTATTAGCTATAACTAATAACTATGTTTGGATATTGAGAAATATTGACCAACTCGCAAGAATCTACAACCAAAGGCAGTGGTCAAAATTTCCGTAGAGTTTTTTTATCCCATCTCGATGGCAAATGATTGATAAACCAACTTAACGAGAAGCCAGTAAATCAAATGAAATCAGTTTAATAAATTGAAAATAAATCTCAGACATGAAAGTAATGAAACAAAGGTGCGGCCGATCGCCAGACGGTAACGCTCACACGTAGAAATAAAAAAACGGTCAATTGCGAGTCGAACTCGCGCACCGAACGTTCCGTACAAATCTGTAAGCGGCTGTGACATACGGACAGACAGACAGACATGAAGAATCCATAATGGTTCCGTCTTTTGCCATTTGGAACCCTAAAAACAATAAGAAAATGGACGAACATCACACAGGCGCAAAAGAATCCGTTCGGCCGCGACCATTTTGGTTGGACGACCCGGAAATGTGGTTAAGCAGGCCGACACACAATTCCGCATTTCTGAGATCAAAGAATATACCACTATGTTTTACCACATAATCGCCCAGATAGAACAGCGAATTGTCAAGGACGTGTTGTAATAATTAAATTTGACCCATGTTTAGTTTATAATATGGAATATATAATAGCTTATTTTAAATGTAATGTTCTATTCCAATAATTGCCTTTGATACTTTATTGTCGTGCTGTGTAAAAATTCTCTCTTGAATAAATTCGTCTTTTGCTTAATTCATTTCATACACAATTCAATAATTTCATCAGGACGTAAAGGAAATAGTAAAAAATCCGCCAATGACAAGTAAATAATATGACGAATTTAAATAAGAATTCTCGGTCGTTAAAGTAACCAATCGCCAGTATATTTAAAAGAAGGACAGTCTAAAGACAAATCTCAAACTATCTTAACAGCAGTCACAGATTACGCACTTTTGTTGTGCACCAAAAATAAACAAGAACTAATTGAAAAACTCGAAAATATGACAATAAACTTTTTTCTATTCGGTGCAAAGATGCCAATAAAATGCTACTACATGCTCACATAATTGAAAAACTAGCAGGTACTAAAATTACCCATTATGGAAATTTCAAATGAAAATGATATTGATTGAATCTGAATTGTGGAGATGTGTTGAGACACCCGTCAACAAAGAGACGGATCTTCGTGCCTATGCTAAAATTTGTTTAAACGTCAGTAATGCTATCCTTACATAATGATGGAATGTGTCAAAACGAAGATTGTAAGGAGATCTCTGACAAATTACTTCAAAATTAATTTATTAGATGTTGGGATGTTTAAAACCATTCTACCAGAGCATCTCTTTAAAACAGCTACAGCTATTTTCAAGTTTTTGAATAATTTAGATTGAGATTTGAGACAATTTTAGGGTATGATGGGGTAGACATGCTATAAATGTCGCCAAAATAAAATCAGCAAAAACAGCAGAAAAAGCTTTGCTGAATTGTTTAAATGCAACTGTAGGGACACCTTCAGGTGGTGTCTGCGGTACGGACCCGCGCGTGTTTACGCGCGATAGTTTCATAATCGACTCGTTGCGTTGCCGGGTCGTAATCGCGGAAGGGAAAATAAACTTTGACTTTGTGGGTGATACGCCGATGGGGAGATGTTACTTAGTGGAAAAGACCGGAATCCGTGGACCGACGGTGTTTTCGCGTTATACCCTGTGTGATGTTGCTCCGAAGATTAACACTGAAACTTTGAGAAATTGTTTTTGGTTGCCTGAAACAGACGATACCTTGGTAGTGACTACATGGACTTTCCAAGGTGGATATTATCGACAGTCGAAGTTCGTGAGAACCGGCGACGTAGACGACATGGGTCGTTTCACGCGTAAACACATTGATGTAAGTAGGCGACTGTACGAATTGATCATTGGTGATTGTTTGCGTGCGTCGGAGAAAGGATTTAATTTGAGCGAGATGATATCCGCCGCCATCTCTTTTAATTCCCGAATGGTAATCAATGGTCAAGACGTGAGAACGGTAGAGAGATTGGACCCTGAATTGGTGTCTCTGGTCTTCGCTTGCTATTGCGTGGCTTACGGCACACGGTATGAAGCAGGCCGAGTAGTTGAACACTACGTGACTCAAGAGAAGACTAAGAGAGGTGCAGCGAAGTTGGGGTTCCTGTCTATCGTTTCGTTTGTGGCTCAAGCCATATTTCCGCTGAACTCCTTCAAGGGGAAGTGGAACGCTTTTATAGAGTTGTCAAGTTCGGCACGTGAGAGTAAGGACATGACTGTTTGGGTGAAATTGTGAACTCAAAAAGAACTGCATGAATCCCGCTAGAATTTGGGTGCAGAGACAGACGGCAGGCAGCAGCCCGCAACGTACCGGTGGGCAGTGTTCAGCAGCAGCAGCAACAGCATGTAGCAGCCGCTGGATACATCTGACCAACGAGTGTTCTGTTTTATTAAAGTGAACAGTGTTGTCGTATAAATTGTTGTGTGTCAGTAGGTATATTTAGTTATAAGATAAGTGTATTTTTTTTCTGTGTGTCTCTCTTGTATCGTTGATCGTAAGATGTATGTCAAAAAACAAAAAAAGAGGAAGCAGGATGATGTAGAGACATGATATTGTATTACGGCATTCAGTCGACGCCGAGTCTTTACTCTTGTAACACAAGTGACAATAAATAGTTTCACGTGAATGGACTATTTTAATAGGCTATTTGACAACATTCAAAATATACTACAAATTGTGGTCATCCTGCAAGATAATAGGATAAAAAAGCATATTTCACCACAATTTGGACTAAATTAAGTTTAATTTTTGTAAAATACACGAAATAAAATTGATTAAAAAAAAAGACATTTTCTCTGTGACCAGAACGCTCTGTGATTGGTTGCAGCTCTCGTGACGTCATCGCGCAGTAAAACGCTTTGTCAATTCATTGTAGACTCCTCGCCCGGTAAGTCTGCGCGCGGAGAAAATTAGAACTGATGATGACGTCATGGAATGTTGCCGACTTAGTGGATTTACCCATAGATTTATCATTAATTATCAATATTTCATTTTTAATGCACTGTTACCGGGAAATGCATTCTTATATTGAGAGCTTTTCTATAACATTATGTACTATTAATAGACATTAAAAAAAATTAAGCATGCTCTGAAAATGCACGCTTGTAATGACACCGTGCGGATAGAATTCGAACTAAAGACGACGCCATGTTGTCGTATACGTTAGGAGTTAGAGAGTGGTGCGTGCTGTGTTTTATATTCATTTTGAGCTTTTTGTAGTGATTATTATCATGCCAAAAGTTATTAAAAGTTCTGGTAGGGATGTTATCCTTAAAGTGAAACGTTCTTGTGAAGAAGAACGGGACAATAAAGGTCCTATGGTACCTTTTTCCCAAGTAAGGACCCGCGTTGCTTCCTTGACAGGTAAATATCAGGGTTACCACTTGCCGTATTATTCAATTTAGTAATCAAATATTATTTTTTCATGTTATTATTCAATAGTAACCAATTGTGCAGTGCTACTGTATGTATGACAGGTATATTTTTGACAATTTGAAGATTACTTATTTGTAAGTTGTAATTTTAATTATTTAACATTTTAGGTGTTTCCGAACGGACTGTCACCAAAATTACCCGCGAAGGTAATGAAGCTACTGCGTCAACGTCTAAAATTGAGACTCCCGGAAAAAACAGAAAGCGCATGAGGGGTATTATGGAAGTAGACGATTTCGATAAGTGTGCCATAAGACATACGATTCATTCTTTTTACGTTGTGAAGAAAGAAATTCCGACAATAACAAAACTTTGGCTGGAATTAAAAGCTGATATTGATTTTAAATACAGCAGGACGTCATTGAGACGGATATTAAAATCTATAGGCTACAAATACCAAAAGTGTCGCGTAAAGTTTTAATGGAACGCAATGATATAGCAGCTTGGAGGGCAAAATATATTTTAAGGATGCGAAAGAATCGTTTTGAAGAAAACCGCCCGGTCGTATACCTCGACGAAACATACATTCACGCTTCGTATCACGTCCAAAAATGTTGGCAATCGAAAGAGCAGCCAGGGATTCTTGCATCTGACAGCACTGGTACAAGATGGATAATTGCTCATGCTGGTGGGAAAGGAGGATTTATAAATGATGGCTTACTATTATTTAAATCAAAATCCAAATCAAGCGACTATCATGATGACATGAACGCCTCCAACTTTTTGCGTTGGCTAAAAGAGAAAATTATACCAAAATTACCACTAAACTGTATTGTCGTATGGACAACGCTCCGTATCATTGCACACAAGTAAATAAAGCACCTACAATGGGAACTTTAAAAATCGACATGCAGGAATGGCTTGGTAAAAATAATATTGCATTCGAAGATAACCCTCACCTCACGAACCTCACGGACGAAACCTCAGTTATATGAATTAATAAAGAGACACAAAGGCGATCCATCCATCCATATATGAAGTTGAAAAAATATTAAATGAAAATGGACATGAAGTGGTTAGATTACCACCCTACTATTGCGATCTTAACCCAATCGAAAAAATTTGGGCAATTGTGAAAAGGCGTATAGCAGAAAATAATTGTAATCGAGAATCAAATGAAATAGCTTCCATCACGGAAGCAGCTTTTAAAACTATAACCTCAGAAGAATGGGTCAATGTCTGCAATCATGTAGAAAAAAATGAAGATAAATATTTTCAATCTGACAGGCTATTAAACGTTGAAATGGAAAAATTTCTAATTGGCGTCAATAGTGATACAGATTCTTCCAGCTCTTTCGATGAAGAGCTGGAAGAATCGGCCGAAGAGTCTGAAACCATGGAAGGCATTGACCCATTAGAGGATCACAATTACGTGAAGTTTAAAATATGTAAAAGATACGCAATTAAAGACTTGCAACAATATTTCTGTGCGTGTGAAGTGCGTGGTGGCCTGTTGGTAAACGGACTAGACGCGACTGCCAACATGTTCACGGTGGTCGCGGGTTCGAATCCCAGGGCACACCTCTGACTTTTCGGAGTCATGTGTGTATTGATAGTCAATCACCATGCACTAAAACGGTGAAGGAAAACATCGTGAGGAAACCTGCATACCATAGCGATTTATAAAAATTCTATGGTATGTAAGTCCACCAACCCGCACTAGGCCAGCGTGGTGGACTATATGGCCTAACCACTCTCAATCGGTAGTCGATTGTAGAGGAGGCCCGTGCCCTGCAGTGGGACGTATATGGGCTGATACAGAACAATATTTCTGGTTGTTTTATTATGTCTATACAACGTGTAACAGGATTAATTCACAACCTCAGACACCCCAACTTTAAAATATTATTGCAATCATAGTTTATGCTTTAAAATCGTACTACCATAATTACAAAATCTTTTATTTATGAAATTAGTTATACCAAATGTAGGCACTTAAGATGGTCACCTTACGAGTTACAAATAAGAGTGTACTACTTACACACGCTCGCGGACACGCACACATGTACACAAGAGCCATTCACACGAGTACCTAACGCCGAACGCTGCGCCGCGCCGGCAGAAACAGCTGACAATAAACGAAATACAAATTACGTACGGAACTGATTACTGGGTGGTTTGGTAAACAAATTATTAGTAATTTAATCTGTAAGCATAACATTTGTGTTTTAACTATAAATCTAAATATTTTACTTACTAGATATAATGCGTACGAACCCAACATAAGACAATATTTTGCATGAATCGGCTATAAAATATTATTAATTTCACTTCCGCTAAACTTAGTTCCTACAGGCGGGCAGGATACGGGCGTCATTTATTTTGCACTACTAATGAATAAGATAATAAGATAACACAATATCTAACAACGAAGACTAGATTGGGAATCACAACACAAAAAAATACAACAAAATTAACTTACGTGTTACATGGCACTCATGCGGCGATTTCTTTTTAAAATATGTTCGAAATGTCCACCACCTTGATACACTTTGATGCACATTTGCGTAATTGTTCACGTAATTTATGTAAAACTTCAGTGTCACTCTTCACTTTTAGGAAGGCTGCCACTAATCTACTTTTTAGTTCCTCCACATTAGTACTTTCACTGAAGTATACCGATAAAGATTTATTACGTCCCCAGAAAAAAAGTCAAGAGGCGTCAAGTCAGGTGACCTAGTAGGCCATTGCACAGGTCCGCCGCGACCTATCCAGCGCTCTCCGAACTCAGCATCAAGATACTCTCGGGCACTACACTGGTGCCGTGCCTGTTGTTAAATGTCCTGCACGCCAATGATACATTATCACCACACAGTGCCAAAGTTCTCACCATTTCAGTGTATTCAATATTCGAATACCGAAAAGACATCGCGCGCGAAATTTATCGAAATATCTACTTAACACTTAAACAAAAGTAGACGCAGATAACTGCGGTGCACGACTAGATTTTTTTCACATAGTCGGTGCCCATTTAGGGATTGCAATAACGGGATATCCGACACACCGGGATTCCGCATACATTGTAGCAAAATTACAAACCGAATTTAATCACCATTTTTACGTTCCACGAAATTATTTTCATAGAAATACCTACTTGTTGTTTCTTTTTATAGTGATTTTGTTACAATTTAATTTGTTTCATTTAAGTGCATGTATTGCGCGGGATTTGGATCGCTCGGTCTTGCGAATACCGGGATTAATTTTTTTCGCGACGCATCCCTATACCCACTTGCCAAACCTTTTGATGTACCCGCCGCGCCGCGCGCGCCATCGTATGTCGGATGGATCAAATTGCATTAAACAATAGCTGCATCCTGCTCTATCTAGTTGTAGTTAAATGTGCGGAAAAGAGAATATGATAGTTATTTATTTTGGTAGCTTATTACGTTTATTCAGGCCTATCGTTGTGTGCGTTTGATTAATGATAGATTGCTTAAATAAACTTTATGACTATCGAAATAAAGTTCATTTTTGTTCATTATTTAGTTTATTGGAGTATTCGTTTAGTGATTCATTTAAACAAGATCTTATGTCCTGGAGTTACGTTTCAATTTCGTTTGTTCGGAGTACTAAATGAAAGAGTGTCTGTAATGTACTTGGTCTTAACTAATTATTTTGAAAAAAAAATACCTACCAAAAAAATGTTGATATCGATTCAGTAGCTGATTCTGAACGTACTACTTTCCACTTTTACATTTAAATCTGTTACATGTTGTATATTTACTATGTAATAGAATAAGTAGTTTCGTATTTAACTCATATTAAACCTAAATGTTTATGTTTGTGGGCATTATATTTAAAGCCCATTATTATTTTACGCATGAACAATAATTAATATTATATTTTGAAAGGTAAAATTACATTGCAAAAGTATTATAATTAATTAATTTTAAAATTTAATCATCTTCAAATATAAACATAATTTATATTTTCCATTCCGTGTCAATTAAAAAAAGTACGCTTGATTAACAGTTTAATGTACACTATATTTACTATGAAACTAAAAATATTTAATCTTTGTTAATCACACTATAAAAATATTTAAGACTCGGACATAAAAAAACGGTGGCCCAAAGTAATCCTTACTTACCCATAACGAACTAGAATTAATATTTGACGTTTTATTAAAACAAGGTTATTCCACTATAACATTCCAAAACTTTTTATCATTCTTTTAATATATGACGATACAAATCCATATATATATTTAAAAACTCACATATTGCTATTACGAAATAACAAAGTTACCCCAATTGACTATAGGTACCACTATTCCCATTTTTTTTGTGGAGTTTTTAATTTATTTGAGGCTTGCCACATTAACAGCGCCCTCCGTTGCGCGCAGACTTTAGTAAGTAGTTGGGACTTGTGATTGCACATCTAAGTTAGTTGTGGTTGAAGTTCGCGATTTTCTGAAATAGTTTTCAAACTTTATCTAAGAAATCTTTAGACTTATTAAGCCATTTCGGGGGCGAGTCTCAGAATGGAGTCAAATTTTGTACCAGCTGATAGCAGCAACCTACCTAAGAGAGATGCGTTGATAGTTGCACATTTCTTTAAAAATAACACTGATTAATATGCTGCGTACTTAAAATTTTAACAACAGCACTGTAAGTAACAGTATTTATTTATAAAAAAAAAATCTTATTTTAGATTATGTTGAAAAACACATAGAAATATATTTTTGTTTCACATATCTGCAAGGGAATCCTATGGAGACGATGCGATTGCGACGGTTATGAACTTATCATGGTATTTATTATAATGAAAACAAATAATTTTAGTTACAATTGAGAATATATACTACATTAATTAATATTTACATCGAAATAATATTCACACATAAAAAAGTGCCCATGGGATGAAATTCTTTTTGGGTCTCCCCTAGCAAGTTCTAACCACAATTACATTATTTTATCACGTTAATTTAACCTTTGTAACGCGGGAGTTTCTATTCCCGCACTTTAAATATCGCGCCTTACGCCGCGCGCCTTATGATTGGCCGAGGGCTATATCCTTCATGTGTCTAGCCGCTCCGGTTGGTCGATGTGCGCGAGTGACGCCACCGCGGGCCGCCAACCGGGAAGCCTCGCGGCGCCCGCGCGCCGCGACAGCCCAAGAGAGAGTCGAGTCGGCGACAGGAGCGCGAACGATTGTTTTCCGTAAAAACCAAATTGTATTGTGTTGAATATAAATTTACTAGTGAACGTGATATTTTCTTTAAATAAAACACCCAAAGGGTCGTTTTACAGTGGCGCCCAACTTATGGCACGAAAGTTTCACACAATAATCGCGAAAGTTATATACGCGCTACAAACTGAGTCAAAATACCACGCCGCCATTCGAGCCAGGAACATGCCGATGACGACGCGAGGACACGATAGAGCCCCCAGCGGCGACCGCGTGACTGCAGAAGACGACCGCGGGACTACCCTGGATGCAGGCTCCGTGTTAATGACCAACGCGCAGTTGACGGCCATCATCGCCGCCATTTCAGCGAGCCAAGCTGAAGCCAGCCGACAAACGTTCGAGGGACTCTTATCCAACACCCGTCTGTCACCGTCACCGGGGCCCGACGAGTCGTCGCGACACCGCGCAGGAAATTTCGCAAAATGCACCGCGCGGTTCGACGGCGCCGGCGCCTCCCGCGACATGGACGAACGTCTCGAAGCCTTCATCGACGCGGTCGAAGTTTATAAGGAATGCGCAAACGTCGGCGACGAGCACGCACTTCGAGGTCTACCAATGTTGTTAACGGGCGAAGCCGCCGTGTGGTGGCGAGGGAGTCCGGACCGCCACTATGACATGGCAGGAAGCTATAACGAGACTTCGTGGCAGATTCGGAGCGCCGCGGCCGGCATACGTAATCCTCCGGGAAATCTTCGGGAAGGAGCAGGGCGGCGAGCGCGCAGATGCGTTCGTAAGCAAGATCCGCGCGCTACTCGCGAAGTTGCCGTACGACGTACCACGAGAAATGCAGATCGACATTGTATACGGACTTAGTGACCGCAAAGTACGCAAATACGTGCCGCGAGAGAGCATTACCGATCTCGACATGTTTACCGAAGCGGCTAGGAACATGGAGGAATCGCGCGCCGAATACGATCACAGTAAGGGACTACCGCTCGTAAGTACACATCCATTACCTTCTTGTAGTTCGAACAATGCGACCCATATTATTAAATCGCAACCGAAACGTACTAGGCCGCGATGTTCATATTGCAAAGTATTCGGTCACTCGAGCAACGAGTGCCGCAAATCCGCGAACCGCGTTAGTGTGAATGAGTCGGAAACGATTCCGTTAAATCCGACCCTGTGATCTCCGGCATACGATGTTATGGATGCGGCCAGTTAGGGGTAATACGTTCGAAGTGTGCAACATGTCGGCCAAAGATCGACAACGCCCCCGCATCGTCGAAAAACATCAACTTTAATAGTGCGACGTTAACAAACCGTACCGATTTACCGAGGGTAAGAATAAGTATCGTAGATAAGGTAGGGGTCGCGATCGTAGACACCGGGGCCACGCATTGCATTGCGAGCCCCGCGTTATATAAAATTCTCGTTGATGATGGAGTGCAGTTTTTAGAGTTAAACCGTATGTTTACATTAGCCGACGGTTCGAGTCATAAACGTCCAGTGTTGTCAGCACTCGTCGATGTATGTATGCAAAATCGAGTAATACCTACCCAGTTCCTAGTACTGCCCGGCGCCGACACTAAGACTTTGTTGGGCCGCGATTTTATTATTGCCGCAAAGATGACCTTGGACATACCGCAGGACATGTGGTACTTCACGGACGCTCCCGAGGTATGTTATGATTTTGTGCGTGAGTATATATTACCTTCTGAGGACTCAGACCTTATGAGCTTGGACTCCGCCGACATCACCCTGAGGGATGATGAAGGATCTCAGCTCACTCCACAGCAGAAAGATGCACTTAATGCCTTCATTCTGAGCCGAACGGAGCAGTTCGCACCTAACGGTCCCCCGACAGAATTCGCAGTTCATCGCATAAAGGTAAGCGACAACCAGGAACCCATTGCGTCACCCTTATTTAGGATGTCCCAAATAAGAAGGAGGTCCTGAAGAAAGAGTTAGATAAACTACTTCATGACGACGTGATCGAGGAGTGTGAATCGCCCTGGGCGTCGAATGTAGTACTCGTGTCAAAAAGGACGGTGGGCTGAGGCTGTGCATCGATTACCGACAGCTCAACGCTGTCACCGAAGCCGACCGCTATCCACTCCCGCGCATAGAAGATGTCCTTCACGCGGCGAAGACCACGAGGTACATGACCACACTCGATCTTCGAGCAGGCTACTTTCAGGTAAGTGTACACCCTGCTGATCGCGATAAGACCGCTTTTGTTACCCCATTAGGAACGTTCCGCTTCAAACGGATGCCTATGGGTTTGCGGAATTCAGGTGCGACATTCCAACGTCTAATAGACCGGTTCAAGTCTAATATTCCGGAGAACACAACCGTCTTGTCTTACTTAGACGATTTAATCGTTCTTTCTGATTCTTTCGAGAATCACCTTCGTGACCTTGAGGCAGTGTTTGATAGATTGAACATGTTTACACTGAGGGTTAATCGTGAGAAAAGTCATTTCGCACGGGATTCCGTAAAGTTTTTAGGACATGTCATTGTACCCAGGGGCGTTCATGTGGACCCTGATAAGGTAAGCGCCATCAAGGATATGGCGGTACCACAGAACGTCAAACAAGTTAAGACCTTCCTTCAGACATCCAGTTGGTTCCGGAGGTTCATACCAGCGTATGCTGAAGTTGCGCGGCCTTTGACCTACTTGTTGAAGAAGGCAACCGTTTGGCAGTGGGAGTCTCCACAGCAGGAGTCATTTGAGAAACTCAAAGATCTGCTGACCTCCGCTCCGATATTGAGGCAGGCGGATGAATCCAAGCCGTTCGTCCTACGGACTGACAGTAGCGCATATGCACTCGGTGCAGTTCTACTACAGGGGGAGGGCGCCGACGAGCGCCCTATCGAGTACGCCAGTCGCCTACTAAGTAGCGCTGAGAAGAACTACAACACGACTGAGCGCGAGGCCCTAGCTGTCGTCTGGGCAGTTTTAAAATTTAGAGGCTACATCGATGGTGGCGAAGTAGTGGTGCGATCCGATCATCAACCCCTGAGGTGGTTGATGACCTTGAAATCGCCGAGCGGCCGACTCGCCAGGTGGGCACTTACGTTGCAAGAGTATAACTTGCAAATCGAGTACACACCGGGCAAGGCGAACGCCGTTGCTGACACGCTCTCGCGCCCCAATTGCGTCGAGAAGAGCGAACTATGCCTAACCACTATTGATATGCCAACGAGGTCGCATAGCGACATTCGGAAGAGCCAGCTCGATGACCCAGAGGTAGGAAAAATAATCCAGGACATGGAGTCCGACGAACCCTTTAGGGGGAGACCATGGGCTGACAAGGGGTACGTGTTGTCCGACGGCATTTTGTATCGGTACACACCCGAAGGCGACGATGACGACGAGCAAGCTTGCCTTATCGTTCCGCAATCGGAAAGATTGAAAGTCCTGCAGGACTTCCACGATGCCCCAACAGCCGGCCATTTAGGCGTCGAACGTACGCTTGCGCGTATTAGTGCGCGATTTTATTGGCCTGGTATGAGGTCATACGTGGCCAACTATATAAAAGAATGTCCGGCGTGCCAGAGGTACAAAGTGGATAATAGAAAGCCAGCAGGTCTTCTTCAAACCCCTGCCAATGCAAGGAGGTTCGAAGTCATAGCGGTAGACCTGTTTGGCCCACTTCCCGAGACTGCCGCCGGGAATAAATGGATATTCGTTGCAGAGGACGTCAGCACACGTTGGGTAGAGCTATTTCCACTCAAGAGTGCCACCAGTCAAGAGTGCGCCAAGACCCTCGTTAACGAAGTCTTCCTCAGGTATGGGGCGCCCCGCCGCGTTTTGAGCGACAACGGCGTCCAGTTCATCAGCGCAGTCATGCAGCAGGCCTGTCACTGCATGGGCATAGACCAAGCGCTTACACCGCTTTATCACCCGGAAGCGAACCCAGTAGAGCGGAAGAACCGCGACCTGAAACCACAACTGGCAATCTTGGTCGGTCGTGACCACAGCACGTGGGACCAGCATTTAGCAGCAATCAGGTTTGCGATGAATTCGGCTGTCACAGCTAGCACAGGATTTTCGCCGGCATATCTCACTTTCGGCAGAGAACTCCGCGCTCCCGCTGACAGTGCGGTAGACATGCGCCGTATTCTTGAAGGTGACAATTTCGTACCAGCTATCACTCCTTACCTAAAAAAACTTTCGAACGTTCTCATCGAGGCCAGGGACGTACACGAAAAGGCACAGGCCACGCAGAAGAAGAGTGCCGATGAGGGTCGTCGCCAGCCTCCCGACTATAAGGTGGGTGACTTGGTCTTGTTGAAAACTGAAGGAGCCAACGACACGAGACATGGACAGACACCTAAATTTATCCCCAGGCGAGATGGACCTTATCGTATCCGAGAGGTCGCCAGTCTAACCACTTACCTGCTTGAACGCATTAATGACGAGGTAGTCATAGGTAAGTACCACGTTTCCAAACTTACACCTTACGTTGGCCGCGTCCAATCACCGGTGCAGGAGAAACGCAAACGGGGTCGTCCGCGTAAAGTTGCTAACCCGAACGCGGGGTCGCATGGTTCGAATTAGAGGGGGAGGATGTAACGCGGGAGTTTCTATTCCCGCACTTTAAATATCGCGCCTTACGCCGCGCGCCTTATGATTGGCCGAGGGCTATATCCTTCATGTGTCTAGCCGCTCCGGTTGGTCGATGTGCGCGAGTGACGCCACCGCGGGCCGCCAACCGGGAAGCCTCGCGGCGCCCGCGCGCCGCGACAGCCCAAGAGAGAGTCGAGTCGGCGACAGGAGCGCGAACGATTGTTTTCCGTAAAAACCAAATTGTATTGTGTTGAATATAAATTTACTAGTGAACGTGATATTTTCTTTAAATAAAACACCCAAAGGGTCGTTTTACACCTTGTTATTTATGAAACCTATGAAAGCTAATGTTATAAAGAGCGCCTAATAACTGCGACACAGTTACAACTACTGCAGTTATTATGGCAATATTTTTATTGTTCCACTGCTTGTTGGTTCAGAAATAAACTTTATTTTGTTTACAGTTTACGTCTTTTCGGATTCGTTGGAATTGAAACAAAGAGTTTTTCGGACCTTTTATACTTGTATTTGTGCATTGTGACACTACCGACACTGCACACCATTTATACACCACTATATTTAATAATAATGAAGAAAACTGATAAAAAAGCTTCGTCGCTATAGTATTAGTAAACATTTCACTGCGCTATGACGTCATACGTCAAACAACCAGCGCCATCATTAAAAACAGCGTTTTTGGCATACTTTTGGAAATTTAAATTTTATCATTGTTTTTCTTCATAATGCAATAAAATATTCCGGAAATATCAATGTAGTGAGCTTAATATGCGATACAGGATAGTTTAAAACCATTATTGAAAATTTGTCAAATACCCTATTATATGTGTAAAGTTCCCCCACACTCCTGGACACTAAAATATAAGATGAACATAGTCACCTAAACAACCTATGACAATATTAGCATTACACACAGACTAGTTGAGAAGAGAAAAACTTTACCATGTTAGTTACGACCATTTTACAAATCTGTATCAGCGCACATACGTCCCACTGTAGGGCACGGGCCTCCTCTACAATCGAGAGTACGATTGAGAGTGGTTAGGCCATACAGTCCACCACGCTGGCCTAGTGCGCGTTGGTGGACTTACATACCATAGAAATTCTTATAAATCGCTATGGTATGCAGGTTTCAATTAAAAAAACCATTGCTGCAAGAAGAGTGGCGAGAAGGAGTCGTTCTCAGTACGAATAAACTGTTTCTACTATCTAACCACTGGTATTATTTACCACGCAGCCGAACGCAAACAATTGAACGACGCTGTTCGAAGGCGGTCCCGTTTATATACCGCAACTAACCCGCTGCAAGAGAACAGAAAGTCAACACAAACAAGAATCTAATATTCTTATTAGCTATAACTAATAACTATGTTTGGACATTGAGAAATATCGACCAACTCGCAAGAATCTACAACCAAAGGCAGTGGTCAAAATTTCCTTAGAGTTTTTTTATCCCATCTCGATGGCAAATGATTGATAAACCAACTTAACGAGAAGCCAGTAAATCAAATGAAATCAGTTTAATAAATAGAAAATAAATCTCAGACATGAAAGTAATGAAACCAAGGTGCGGCCGATCGCCAGACGGTAACGCTCACACGTAGAAATAAAAAAACGGTCAATTGCGAGTCGAACTCGCGCACCGAAGGTTCCGTACAAATCTGTAAGCGGCTGTGACATACGGACAGACAGACAGACATGAAGAATCCATAATGGTTCCATCTTTTGCCATTTGGAACCCTAAAAACAATAAGAAAACGGACGAACATCACTGTTTCGGCTTTTGTGTGTGAGGTCAGGCTCTTCAATCAAATCCTTATTTGCGGATGAAACTTTTAATTTTTATATGATACAATTGTTACAAAATATAATATAAATTGAATGACATCGTCGTCGGTGAGCGCAGAGGCGAAAAAGAAAGTGAAGTGGGCTCCTTGTGCGCTCCCGCAGCCACTCGCCCCTCGTCCCGTGCAGTCCCCGCGATCGTCCGGGCGCGGTCGTTCCGTTTTGCGTGAACATACTCCCGGCCTTGGAAGCACCTGGTTGATTCCAATAAGTGTGATAATGATGCGATCGATGTCTTCAGACTGACTGTGATGTCATTAATTTTCGTTTCCTGTAATCAGAGGAAGTGGACATATGCGTGGAAATGATCTCATAATTTCTCCAGTTGATATCTTGATCCTGGCAACCCGTGCTAGCCCATCCTTGCCTGGATAGATTTGCAGTACTCGACCCAAGCGCCACTGCAAGGGTGGTGTATTAGCTTCTTTGATAAGAACAAGACTATCAATGGTAATAGTATCTTGCTTAGTCTGCCACTTTGTCCTCTTCTGTAGTTCGGAGATGTACTCTTGAGACCACCGTCTCCAGAAGTGCTGTCTCATTTTCTCAACACGATCGAAACGAGAAAGCCGTTGTGTAGCCGTTGTTGTGAGGTCATCGTGTGTGACAGGCGCTGTGAGCGGTCGGCCAATCAAGAAATGGGCAGGACTCAATGGAAGTAAATCATTAGGGTCTGTGGACATAGAAGTTATAGGTCGGGAGTTGAGGACAGCCTCAATTTGTGATAGCACTGTGCTCAGCTCCTCGTAAGTAAGATTAGCATTTCCTACTACGCGCCGAATATGAAATTTACATGACTTGATTCCCGCCTCCCACAATCCACCGAAATGAGGCGAATACGGAGGAATAAATGTGAATTTTATAGAATGACTACTAGTGAAATCAATAATATCAGATTTACTGTTGTCTAAAAATTTTGAAAATTCTTTTGTCGCTCCGATAAACGTTGTGCCATTATCAGAAAAGATTTCAGAAGGTTTGCCACGTCGAGAAATAAACCTTTTCAAAGCAAGAATATACGCTTCCGAGGTGAGATCTGTGACCAATTCCAAGTGCACTGCGCGTGTTGCGAAGCATATAAACAAGCAAATATAGCATTTTTGTAATTTCGCGCCCCTCCCTTTGCGGTTAAGCATGAACAATGGCCCGCCATAGTCTACGCCACAGGTTAAGAATGGATACGATGGTTCGATTCTCTGAATAGGTAAGTTACCCATTTGTATGTGTAAAGATTTAGGCTTTAACCGTGCGCACCTAAGGCATTGATGGACTGTTTTCCTTGCCAGATCTCGTCCCCTAAGTGGCCACCAGCTATCCCTAATATTAGCTAAAAGTAGCTGAGGACCAGCGTGTAGTAAAGTCTGATGTTGGTGAATAAATAAAAGCTGCGTGAATTTATGTTTCGCACACAATAACAAAGGATGTTTTTTATCAAAGGAAATTGTGTTTGAATTACTAAGACGACCACCAACTCTAATGAGATCATACTTATCTATAAATATATTAAGGCTTGAAATATTACGTGGGTATTTTATATTTCGATTATTTTTAAAGTCATTAAAAACTTGTGAAAATGATTCATGTTGACAAATTTTAACTAAAAAACGTGTGCATTGATTTATTTCGTCAACAGATAATGTACCATTAGCACGCAGTGATTTATTTTTAATACGACAGTTATTAATGAATCGCAAAATGTATGCGGTTGTACGTATTAATCGATTAAACGAAGAAAAACGCTCGAACGGAAAGGAATAAGATTCGTTTTGACAAACTAATGCGACCTTGTTTGTTTTGAGTTCCGGTAACTCATCGAAATTACAACTGGATATGTCTGCAGCACCAGGCAAAATAAATGTGTGTAGAAATTCCGGCCCATCCCACCAGATGTCGGAACATTGCAATGCATCTAAATGTATCCCGCGCGATAGCAAATCAGCTGGGTTTTGTTTACCTGAGACGTGTGACCAAGTCGATGAGTCACCTACCAGTTCATTAATTTCTACGACTCGATGTTGTACAAATGTTTTTAATAGTGTTGGAGATATTCTAAGCCAACTTAACACAATAGTGGAGTCGGTCCAAAAATGAATGGAATTGAATTTAAGTCTTAAAGAATTAACAATTTTATTACATAACCTTGCCCCTATCAATGCCCCGCACAGTTCTAATTTAGGTATAGTGAGGGGTTTTAAGGGTGCGACCTTACTCTTCGCACATAATAGACGAACTGTAATCTTTGAGTCATGTGATATGGTACGTACGTATACACACGCGCCGTAGGCACACTGCGATGCGTCTGTGAAAATATGCAATTCCGTTTGCTTTGTGTTTTCGCCCATAACATGACGTGGAATGCATAAGTTTGGTAAATGTGTTAATTTGCTAAGAAAATTTTGCCAGTCATGTAAAATATTATCAGGCACAGGATCGTCCCAGCCCAACTTAGACAGCCATAACTTTTGCAATAATATTTTTACAATGATCGTAGTTGGTGACAATAGTCCTAGCGGATCGAAAATCTGCGATATTATAGAGAGAATTTTGCGTTTTGTTGTGTTAGTAATGTCCTCATTGCACTTTGTAGTGTAATAAAATTCGTCAGAATTGTTGAACCATCCTAAGCCTAGTGTTTTTGTTTGATTATTCTTACCCAACGATAAATCTTTATATGGAAATTGTGACTCTAAGAACTGAAAATTAGACACCCACTTTCTTAACGGAAAACAACCAGATTTTAACACTTTAGTCACCTCTTCACAGATTTTAATTAAGGTATTTTTGTCGTCATTACCAGTAATTAAATCATCGACGTAGAAGTCGTCATTAATGACTTGACGAATGACGTCATCTGTGCATTCAGATGCGAGTTGTTTTAAACATCGTATACTGAGATATGGTGCGGAGGCTGTGCCATATGTCACCGTGTTAAGCTGGTACACATTAAGTGAATGACTAGGATTATCTCTCCAAAGAATAAATTGCAACTTTCTCTGATCGGGTTGTATTAAAATTTGCCTGTACATTTTTTCTATGTCTGCACACACTACGTATTTAAATTGCCGAAATCTGAGTAAAATTGACATAAGGTCATTTTGTAATATAGGGCCAACAAATTGTATATCATTAAGTGATTTGTTAGAAGTGGTTTTAGCACTCGCATCAAACACGACCCTTAATTTGGTGGTTGTACTATGCTCCCTAAATACGCCGTGGTGAGGTAAAAAATAACAAGACGAATCAAATTCATCGATGCGCTCCATGTGTCCTAGGCTTAAATATTCATTAATGAACTCACTATACATTTGTTTATATGTCGGTGTGCATCGATGAAATTTGCGTTCAAGTGCAAGAAACCGGTTCTTTGCCGTCACAAATGAGTCCCCTAAAACATCAGCTGACTCGCGTAACGGTATGCGTACCGAAAAACGGCCTGTAGTATCGCGTAATGTTGTTTCTTTGAATAATTTTTCGCATGCACTATCCGACTTATTTAATGTGTGTTGTGTATTGATTTCTTCGAGTTCCCAAAACTGCCTTAGTTGACTATCTAATGCGATGTTACATTGAGCTCGCTTGGCGCGTGATTTAAAATTTGAAATGGGTCCCGACATAATCCAACCCAATTTTGTGTGTTGAAGGTAAGGACCATTGGATAAGCGTATTAAACCATCGTTTAATAACTCCCAGAACTTATCGGCACCTATTAACAAATCTACTTTATCAGGTGAACAGAAATTAGGGTCAGCCAGTTGTATGTTATCAGGTATGGAAATATTGTGATTATTTCCTAATGATGGTAACTGAGCTGTTATTTGTGGTAAAACTATGCAATTAATGCGTGTGTTATAAGAGTTACACATTGATTTTAATTTAATTGTGCATGATTGTGTAGATTGCGTAACGCAATTACCTATGCCTGTGATTTGAACAGTGGACTGTACCATGTGAATATTTAGTTTATTACAAATCGATTGTGATATAAAACTGTGTTGACTCCCGTTGTCTAAAAGCGCGCGAATCGTAATGAATTTATTGTTTACGTCCGCTATCTCAACCAAAGCCGTCGATAATAGAACCTGTTTATCGTCGGAGTAAAGCGTTGTACTTTGGTGCGATGCAGTTTGCTTTGTGCGTGTGTGTGTGGAGCCTACACTAGCATCACGCTCTTGCGATTGAAATGAACGTTGTGATGAACGTGTGACAGCTGAAGATATTAATGCACCAGTGTCAACATCGTCTTTGTGTATTAATGTGTTGTGTTTTTTGTTGCATTGTTTGCACGGGCCGTACCAGCAATCTTTTAATGAATGACCGGCACGTAAGCAATTGTTGCACAGATTCTTTTCGTTAATGCATTTTATTCTATCCTCAACAGATAAACAAAGAAACGAATCGCATGCATAAATTGGATGATTGTCTTTGCACAAAATACATGAATAACGTTTCGCCCGATTTGAGTGTAATGACGACTTGTTTGCATTTTGTGCGACATGACTTTTCCTCACACACACTCAATCACACAGGCGCAAAAGAATCCGTTCGGCCGCGACCATTTTGGTTGGACGACCCGGAAATGTGGTTAAGCAGGCCGACACACAATTCCGCATTTCTGAGATCAAAGAATATACCACTATGTTTTACCACATAATCGCCCAGATAGAACAGCGATTTGTCAAGGACGTGTTGTAATAATTAAATTTGACCCATGTTTAGTTTATAATATGGAATAGATAATAGCTTATTTTAAATGTAATGTTCTATTCCAATAATTGCCTTTGATACTTTATTGTCGTGCTGTGTAAAAATTCTCTCTTGAATAAATTCGTCTTTTGCTTAATTCATTTCATACACAATTCAATAATTTCATCAGGACGTAAAGGAAATAGTAAAAAATCCGCCAATGACAAGTAAATAATATGACGAATTTAAATAAGAATTCTCGGTCGTTAAAGTAACCAATCGCCAGTATATTTAAAAGAAGGACAGTCTAAAGACAAATCTCAAACTATCTTAACAGCAGTCACAGATTACGCACTTTTGTTGTGCACCAAAAATAAACAAGAACTAATTGAAAAACTCGAAAATATGACAATAAACTTTTTTCTATTCGGTGCAAAGATGCCAATAAAATGCTACTACATGCTCACATAATTGAAAAACTAGCAGGTACTAAAATTACCCATTATGGAAATTTCAAATGAAAATGATATTGATTGAATCTGAATTGTGGAGATGTGTTGAGACACCCGTCAACAAAGAGACGGATCTTCGTGCCTATGCTAAAATTTGTTTAAACGTCAGTAATGCTATCCTTACATAATGATGGAATGTGTCAAAACGAAGATTGTAAGGAGATCTCTGACAAATTACTTCAAAATTAATTTATTAGATGTTGGGATGTTTAAAACCATTCTACCAGAGCATCTCTTTAAAACAGCTACAGCTATTTTCAAGTTTTTGAATAATTTAGATTGAGATTTGAGACAATTTTAGGGTATGATGGGGTAGACATGCTATAAATGTCGCCAAAATAAAATCAGCAAAAACAGCAGAAAAAGCTTTGCTGAATTGTTTAAATGCAACTGTAGGGACACCTTCAGGTGGTGTCTGCGGTACGGACCCGCGCGTGTTTACGCGCGATAGTTTCATAATCGACTCGTTGCGTTGCCGGGTCGTAATCGCGGAAGGGAAAATAAACTTTGACTTTGTGGGTGATACGCCGATGGGGAGATGTTACTTAGTGGAAAAGACCGGAATCCGTGGACCGACGGTGTTTTCGCGTTATACCCTGTGTGATGTTGCTCCGAAGATTAACACTGAAACTTTGAGAAATTGTTTTTGGTTGCCTGAAACAGACGATACCTTGGTAGTGACTACATGGACTTTCCAAGGTGGATATTATCGACAGTCGAAGTTCGTGAGAACCGGCGACGTAGACGACATGGGTCGTTTCACGCGTAAACACATTGATGTAAGTAGGCGACTGTACGAATTGATCATTGGTGATTGTTTGCGTGCGTCGGAGAAAGGATTTAATTTGAGCGAGATGATATCCGCCGCCATCTCTTTTAATTCCCGAATGGTAATCAATGGTCAAGACGTGAGAACGGTAGAGAGATTGGACCCTGAATTGGTGTCTCTGGTCTTCGCTTGCTATTGCGTGTGAAGCACACGGTATGAAGCAGGCCGAGTAGTTGAACACTACGTGACTCAAGAGAAGACTAAGAGAGGTGCAGCGAAGTTGGGGTTCCTGTCTATCGTTTCGTTTGTGGCTCAAGCCATATTTCCGCTGAACTCCTTCAAGGGGAAGTGGAACGCTTTTATAGAGTTGTCAAGTTCGGCACGTGATCAGCAGTGAATTTGGGTGCAGAGACAGATGGCAGGCAGCAGCCCGCAACGTACCGGTGGGCACAGTGTTCAGCAGCAGCAGCAACAGCATGTTGCAGCCGCTGGATACATCTGACCAACGAGTGTTCTGTTTTATTAAAGTGAACAGTGTTGTCGTATAAATTGTTGTGTGTCAGTAGGTATATTTAGTTATAAGATAAGTGTATTTTTTTTCTGTGTGTCTCTCTTGTATCGTTGATCGTAAGATGTATGTTAAAAAACAAAAAAAGAGGAAGCAGGATGATGTAGAGACATGATATTGTATTACGGCATTCAGTCGACGCCGAGTCTTTACTCTTGTAACACAAGTGACAATAAATAGTTTCACGTGAATGGACTATTTTAATATAAATGTGTAAAGTTCCCCCACACTCCTGGACACTAAAATATAAGATGAACATAGTCACCTAAACAACCTATGAAAATATTAGCATTACACACAGATTGGTTGTGAAGATAAAACTTTACTATGTCAGTTACGACCGTTTTACAAATCGCACACCTAGATCTAAACTGGGACAACTCAAAAATTTTGAATTTTTAGTTACATCTATATTCGAATTCTCTGCGATTTTACGCACCGGACCGTCTTAATACAAATACAAAAAAAGCTTAATAGATTCGTCGCTAGATGGTGTTAACTCTGTTTTGTTCAATCAACACGCCGTGTAACCCCTCCCGCTTACAGTGTTGCCAACTTAGCTACTTTATAGCTAGATTTAGCAACTTTTTGATGTCAGGCAGCTACAATTTTTTGAAACTTGTAGCTAAACTTTTTAGCTACTTTGTCTGGCAACTTTTGGTTGTTGGTCAGAGCGCTGAAATAAAACGCGCCGGCTGGGAACCCCCGAAAAATATAATTATAATTCATTTGATTCCGAGACTTCAAATGCCATAAGACTACGCTGCGTCACACTTTTAATGCGCCTGGTTACCGAATTACAACAAAGACTTCCAGATAACTATAAACAATTAGAATCTATGCAGTTACTAAGTCAAGTTAAGTCCTGAAGAAACAGTAAAACCCGTGAAAATAAACGATATTATGAACCTTACTGAAATTTTGGGATTCACACCAGAAAAAATAGATAAGATAATGCAACAGTGGCATATTCTTCATTCGTTCAAATGAGTGGAAGTTAAAAAGTATAAAAATGCTTCTGGAGATAACATACTTGAAGATATAAGCGAACTTGCTATAGCATGTCTTTCACTTCCACATTCAAATGCTGAGGTAGAAAGATTATTCTCCCAAATGAATTAAAATAAAAAATAAATAAAAGAATAGAATGAGTTTAGTAACTCTTAATTCTATCCTCTGTATAAGAGATTCACTTAGGAAAAGCGGCCAATGCTATCACAACTACGTCTTTCCTAAGTCCGTACTTGACAAAATGGGTACTGTAGAAAAATATTCAAAATCAAGTGGACGAGCTGATTCAGTTACACAAGATTTATCATTATTTTCCCAGTGTTCACAACCTTTTACATCTTCCTCTAGTAGTTAATTGAGTTATGTGTTTCTTTTTTAAATTGTCTTATATAATGTAAAGTCTAATATTACTATTATAGTTTGTTTTGTTAATAAAATTTTAAATGCAATAAATATTAAAGCCTTTAATAAAAGATAGTTGTGTGATTTCTAATAATCATGTAAAACGGCATTTAATTTTACTGAGAAATTTAGCTATTTCTAGCTACTTTTCAGGACGAACAAATTACTCAATCTAGCAACTTGCTCTAAAATTCCTAGCAACAGGCCTTCGGTAGCAGTTGGCAACACTGCCCGCTTAAGCAAGTATATTATTAGTTGACGTTCACTAGTCTAAGGTGTGCACGTATTTACTCGAGTGAAAACGCGGACAATTTGAATTGTTACAGTTTTGATGAGAAAGTATAAATTGATTAATTTGAGTTGTTACAGTATTTGTGATTTATTCTGCCACATTACATCGACTTGTTCCAGTTTTGTTTGGTAAGACACCTTAATATTTCGTAACTATTTTGAATTAACTTTATTTTGATAGACTAATATGTAAATTTCTTGTTAACCTTCTTTTGTTGAACTAAATTTATTGCAATATTTTTCTCTATAAAATGTGACATTATTTCGATGATTCTGCTAAAAATAGAGTGCGATTTTAAAGCGCTGTTTCAAAATGTTACTGTTTTTAACCTACCTAGCTACCGCTTTTTTTTTAAAGGCGATTTTTTGAATTGTCTCATTATTGCTGGATTAGTAAATCACACAGCAACGATTTATTTCTTTTTAGGTAAAAATGAAGCGAGGCCGTTTTCTCGTCAATATTGTAAAGGACCGATATAGGGAGAAACCATTAACAGTTAATGAAAACAAGTCACCTATCATTCAAAGTTTAGAGAAAGATAAAGAAAATATCCCCTTAAACACTTCTGTGCTGATCAAACCATGTCATACTCAGCAAATCAATAAAGATCTTTTTATTTCGTCAAGTGATTCAAGCTTTATCGATGAGTCTGATACAGATCCAACCTATGTTCGACAAAAAAAGAAGAAGCTGCCCCCTAAGGTGATTCCTGATACATCTTCATCTTCTTCAAGTGATACTTCGTCCAATACCTCGAATTCTAGCAGTAGCTCTAGTGATAGCTCTGATTCCGAAACAGAAACCAGACCTGAGATCGATTCGGTTACACAAAACCTACTTAATGAAGATCAACCTAATGACGATTTAAAAAAAGGAAAGAAGAGGATAAGAAAGGAAACCACATGGAAAGCTAATATTTGTAAAAGGCTAAGGAATTCTGGTAAGGCTTATCAATCTTTGTCTAAAACTAAAAAAACATTTGATGCAAGAAAAAATCGCACAGGATGCGGCGAAAAATGTAGGCAACAATGTCATAAAAAAATGAAAGACGACGCAAGGCAAAAAATATTTGACGCATATTGGGGCCTCGGCAATTTACAAAGACAGAGAGAATACATCGTCTGACATGGTTATGAAATCAAACCGAAATACAGGTATACCAGCACCCAAAATTATAGACATCTTAATACAGCATTTTTTTTTCGAAATTGCTGGAGATAAAATCAGAGCATGTAAGACTTTTTTTAAGGCTACGCTGGATATAAGTAATACTGCTATTACTACTGCATTTTCTAAAAAAAATAATTCTGGTATTATTGCCAATGATTTGAGAGGCAAACACGGCAATCAACCCAAAATTGATATCAACATTAAAGACAGTGTTGTGGAGTTTATCAATAGAATCCCAAGGATTGAGTCCCATTATTTAAGAGCGCAAACATCGCGTGAATTTATTTGCAGTGACAAATCCCTTGCAGACTTATATCGTGATTATAAAGATGACCGTGAACGCAAACATTTACTTTTCGCCTCAAAGTCGACATTTAATAGGATATTCAACACAGAATTTAATATTTCTTTTTTTGTGCCGAAAAAAGACCTTTGCGACCTTTGTGAGGGCTTCAGAAATGCGAATGAAGAGGAAAAATTGAAAATTCAAGAGAGTTACGAACTACATCTTATCGAGAAAGAATTAGCGAGAGAGCACAAAGAAAAGACAAAAACAGGAAAGACGGAACAATTGTAGCTGTCTATGATTTAAAAACTGCGTGGTAAACGGACTGTGACCTGTCGGTAAACGGACTAGACGCGGCTGCCCACATGTTCACGGTGGTCGCGGGTTCGAATCCCAGGGCACACCTCTGACTTTTCGGAGTCATGTGTGTATTGATAGTCAATCACCACGCACTAAAACGGTGAAGGAAAACATCGTGAGGAAACCTGCATACCATAGCGATTTATAAGAATTTCTATGGTATGTAAGTCCGCCAACCCGCACTAGGCCAGCGTGGTGGACTATATGGCCTAACCACTCTCAATCGTATTCTCGATTGTAGAGTAGGCCCGTGCCCTGCAGTGGGACGTATATGGGCTGATACATGATTTACAAGCTGTGATGCAAGTACCAAAAAGTCAAGTTTCTCTATTTTTCTATAAATCAAGGATTAATTGTTTAAATTTTACAATAAGTGACCTAAGGGCAAAAGACGTAATATGCTATTTCTGGGACGAGACAGAAGGAAAACGAGGTGCTATAGAAATAGGGTCATGTGTTCTGAAATATATTGATAGTTTATTGGAAAAGCAACCTGAGAAAAATATTGACATTATCTTCTATTCAGACAATTGCTGTGGACAGCAAAAAAATAAATATTTACTTTCCACCTATGCTTACGCTGTTATCACTAAAAGAGTTAAGTCAATAACACATAAATTCCTGATACATGGTCATTCTCAAAATGAGGGCGACAATGTTCATAGCGTGATAGAGAAACAAATTAAAAGGCACATTAAATCTGGTCCGATATTCACTCCACAACAATATTGCACAATCATTCGTACGGCAAAAAAATCTGGCAATCCTTACAAAGTCGAAGAGATGACATTTGAAAAGTTTTATGACACAAAAATGTTACAAGAGGAGTGGGGACCAAATTTTAATTTAGATGAAGATCTTAAGAGTTGAAAAAGAGAACCCGGAAGCCTTCTTTTATAAAACGTCATTTTCGGATGTTAATTATAAAAAAGTATTTGTGCGCAAACGCCGCGCCAAAAGTGATCAATTTGTATTTAAAGGACCTATACAAGCCTACACCCAGAAAATACCACTCTCCGAGGCAAAAATAAAAGACCTCACGGATCTCATTAAAAAAAACGCAATCCCAAGGTTGTATGTAGATTCATATTTTAAAAATGTATTAGGTAATAATATCTAATTGTTCTTATAACTGTATACTTACTACAATAATTTACTTTTTATGCGAGTATTTTTAAGAAATTGATATAATTTGATACTTATTTTCCAGAAAAGAATTATTTTGCTATTATTTTGATTATCGAGAGACTGATTTTTTTATGTTAGTCAGAACATGTAATGTTCTGCAAGATTTCAATTATTGATCTCAAAAGCGCCAAACCAAGTTAATACTACATTATTTAATTTAAATAATTAATTAGTTTTAGAGTTTAATAGTAATTAACAGTTATTAATGTGATTTGTTTGTAATGTTCCCATTTTAACCGAACCTACAAATGTTTTTTTTTTAATTTATATTAAGTAACGATGTGTATCGAAATTTTCACTTTTCACTATAAGTTTCAATATGTGAAGACTGATATTTTGAGATTTTTATTAATTATTATATTCATAATAACTCATTGTAGTTTAATTTGTTGTATTGTGGTTTATGTTGATGTTTAATTATGTTTCATCACCTATTTATTATAGTTTTGTTTGAAGAATTATATTATTATTTTTTCGTCTGATATAAGTTCAACTCAAAATGGTCAAATAAAACTGGTATAAGTCTAAATAGAGTTTAATTATTTTATACATTCACAGCCCTAAAGTGTAACATGTCGAAAAATGGCGATTATAATAAAAATAATAAATAATAATAATAAATACACCTAACAGTCACATACATAGTCCTGACCCCACACTAAGATCGCGTCTTGTGTCGTGGGTATCAGGAACTACGAGAGACTTTTCGGTCTCACAAACACCCAGACCCGGAAGAAATATTTGTGGGCCGCACAAACATTTCTCTCGGTGCGGGGATCGAACCCGCGGCCTCTCGTTTCACAGGCGGCGTGTAACCAACTGCGCTACGGAGGCTGTCAAAAAATGATTGATTATTAGACCTAGGTTACCTACAGTGACATTTTATGACCTATGTATAATCTGAAATAAAATTGAGTTTTATAACTTTCCTAACAAAACACGTAGTAACGCGTTTTTTTCGTCTCCTGAAAAATCGTGTTTTTTGAGTTGTCCCAGTTTAGATCTAGGTGTGCGAAATCTGTATCAGCCCACATACGTCCCACTGTAGGGCACGGGCCTCCTCTACAATCGAGATGTCGATTGAGAGTGGTTAGGCCATACAGTCCACCACACTGGCCTAGTGCGGGTTGGTGGACTTACATACCATAGAAATTCTTATAAATCGCTATGGTATGCAGGTTTCCTCACGATGTTTTCCTTCATTATAGTGCGTGGTGATTGACTATCAATACACACATGACTCGGAAAAGTCCGAGGTGTGCCCTGGGATTCGAACCCGCGACCACCGTGAACATGTTGGCAACCGCGTCTAGTCCGTTTACCAACAGGCCACCACGCATTAACTTTACAATTATGGAAGAATATATTTCCGGCATTACCATTACACAAGAATTAGCAGAAATAGTTTGTCAAATTGAAGACTCAGAAATAGCCGAAATGTGAAAAAATATGTTGATTAGTCTGCCAGAGGAATTTCACCCATTAATCATGAGTATTGAAGGACTGAGAATACAAGAACTTATTTAAAATCTGGTTAAGAATAGGTTAATGAATATGTGGCAGTCCGCTGCCACCGCCTTTGCCTCACCGCAGAAAACGCGACGGGACGCGACGCTGCGCTTCCGCGTCCGCCCGGCGCACGAGTCAGTGTCGCCCAGAACCTTGTCTGCGCCGGACCGCTAACGCCTATCGTCCCGCACTGCCACGTGTCGCTAGTCTGCCAGTGAATCTGCTGTCCTCCACGCTATATAACTGTTAGCCTCGCCGAGCACGCGCCTTACTTTTAAAAATAACAACTTTGGTGACAGTGCATGTACATATTATTTGAATACGTGTATAATAAATCTTGTTTCCGTATCGGATGTTTCATTGAAATGTGTATTGGAAACCACATGTGGTGACTCCGACGTGATTGCCAGACAGATCACGCCTACCTAGAAGAACAAAAAGCAAAAATGGAGGAACATCAAATAGGCGAAAGGGAATCGATCGACCGCGTCGCTGTGCGCCTGCCGCCATTTTGGCCGGACGATCCGGAGGTATGGTTCGCGCAGGCCGACGCGCAATTCCGCATCTCTGGGATCAAGGAGGACACTACCATGTTCTACCACGTGATAGCCCAGATTGACCAGCGCTTTATCAAGGAGGTAAAGGACATCGTAAGGAATCCCCCAACCACTGGTAAATATGAAAAATTGAAATCCGAATTAATAAAAAGATTATCGGTGTCGCGGGAGCGCCAAATCAGTCAACTATTGTCCACTGAAGAATTGGGAGATCGAAAGCCGTCTCAGTTTTACGTCATCTAAAGACGCTCGGGGCGGACGGCGTCACGGAAGAATTCTTACGAAGTCTGTGGACAAGCCGACTACCCCCCCCATATACAAGCAATCATTGTGTCGCAAACGTCAAGTAATTTGGACGCCATCGCAGACTTGGCGGACAGAATGAGTGAGGTAACACCATTCCCCACAAACATTACAAATTCAATTACTAACAATGACGATTTATTTAAGCGAATCGACAACATGGTGACTGCACGCATCCGGGACGAGCTGAGCCAGCAGATCTCACAATTGAATCTAACGGATCGCGGTCTATCTCAGCATCGACGCTGGAATAGCGGCAGGGCGACCAGCAGGAACCGTTTTAGAAGTCGTTCGCGTAAAGAAGCACCCGGTATATGCTGGTACCATAGCAGGTTCGGCGATGACGCTAAGAAGTGCTCGCCGCCATGCACGTACAAATCGGAAAACTACAACGGCAGTTCGTAGAAGCGGCGGACGACTGTCGTAAAGCTTCCAGCCGCCTTTTTATCACAGACAAGAAGACTAAGGTACAATTTTTTATTGACACTGGTTCTGACCTTTGTGTGCACCACGCTGGCCTAGTGCGGGCGGACTTAACATACCATAGAAATTCTTATAAATCGCTATGGTATGCAGGTTTCCTCACGATGTTTTCCTTCATTATAGTGCGTGATGATTGACTATCAATACACACATAACTCCGAAAAGTGTTAACATGTAACCCCGGCGCGCGCATTTTCTCGAAGCGGAGTTGACTTTGCCGGCCCAGTGTATGTGTTGAATTCTAAAGGACGAGGAGCTAAAGCACGCAAGACGTATATATGCATCTTCATCTGCATGGCTGTCAAAGTTATGCATCTGGAGCTTGTCAGTGATCTAACAGCTGATGCTTTCATTGCGGCGTTCAAGAGATTTGTCACTAGACGCGGAAGGTGTCATGAGACATGGAGCGACAATGGCACCAATTTTGTAGCTGCAAACAAGGAATTGTTTGATACGTGGAAAGGGGCACAATTCGCATTTCCCGATTGCATAACTGAGCAACTGGCATCTGACGGCACGCAGTGGCACTTCACACCGCCATACAGCCCTAACTTTGGCGGGCTCTGGGAAGCCGGAGATAAATCCGTAAAGCAACACCTAAGAAAAATTCTTACATCAAATTTAACATTTGAAGAATTCGCGACCGTGCTCACACAAATAGAAGCGTACTCAAATTCTCGACCCCTGACACCTATTCCCAAGGGTAGATGTAGATATCATACAGGTGATACTGTTCCGGGGCCCTTCTATATTCATCCGAAACGAAGTTCGAAACTTCGTAAGAACGAAGTTTGTTACGATACGAATCAGTTCAGACATCTGGAAACGCTGGCACACCGAGTATTTGACACGATTAAACCAAAGACCTAAATGGTTAAGGAGTGCATCCGAGTTTGAAGTCGGCGACATAGTGCTAGTCAGAGGTGAAAACATGCCCCCAGTAAGTGGCCGCTCGCACGAATCATCCAGTAGGGCGATTCACGTAATTTCTTGACGCGCCGATCAATTTGCGGTGCGGTTACAATTAAGTTTACGTTTTGGTACAAAATGGTATTCTTGTAAATGTTTAGCTGCGCATGAGCTGCGCGTCAACTGTACGTCAGACAGATACTAAAACGTGGATAGATTATTTCCTCCGAATATTTGGGCTATTATTTCTTATCCAATCTCTAGTGAAATCAGCCTTGAGAACCGAATGATAGAAAAGTCACTGAATGTAAAATTTACATGACCAACATTTTACAAATTCACTTTTCAATCAAATATACACTAGATAAGTAACGGCTCAAAAAACAGCAAGAGAAATAAGAGCACAAACAAGCGTGTGGTCTTATTTGATTTTAGTATGATCCCAAACCATAATAAATCTTAATTTAAAGGAATAAGTTTTATTGTTACCTGAAGTTGATTATAATTTAAGACTTTTTGCTACATCTCGTAGTTTGAAATGCAAATGTATAAGTATAAGCTACCTCGGCCACTTTTGGCGTGTGATTTTGTTCCGGACCCTGTATCTAGTATATATTTGATCGAAGGATTCACTAAATCGTTTTGTTTTTGAAATATTGTATACATTACGCGCAATGAATAGAAAAAGTACGCTTGCATATACAAAAGGGTAGACAGGGGCAATGCGTATATTTTCTTATGTTGTAACAACTAACAAGACTGCATTCCAAAATAGAAATTTTTATACGATGTTGCAAATTATGTGTGCACAAAGGGGAGGTGGGGGGGGGGGGGGGAATGTGAGTAGGGAATAGGCCAGTCTTTCTGTTTCAACTTAGTTTTTGTCTATGCGGTCTTACTCATACAGTATTGGAACTTATTACTAATATTAAATGTGTATATACATAATAGTAAGACTACATTTCAAAATGTTTGTGTAGAAATGTTTATATGAAATTGATAATTATGTGTGCATTTTTTGAAAAGGAGAGATGGGAGAAATGTTGTAGGGAACGTAGATCACCCTCTCCTCATGGGGAGCAGCTTTCAAAATGTCAGTGTAGAACACTTTATATGAAATTAAAAATTATGTGTGCGAAAAGGGAAGGTTGGGAAAATATCTTAGGGAGTAGAGGGGAGCATGGGGAGAAGATGAAAGTGGTAAAAAGGTCTTTCAGTTGTAACTTAGTTTTTTGTGTATTCAGGATACTATGAATAATTGCAATGTATTATACACCGCCTAATTCAAACAGTTCTCAAACATATTTTTAGTTATCGCATGTTCTGTCCTTTCCAAACGGCTTTTGAATTCATTTTGAGCGAAGACAAACATTCCATAGCTAAATAGGTTTTAAAATTGTCTATGAATGAGGCTGATAATGTTTTATTATTCTACTTTCGTTAGAATGACGGAAAGAGAGGATAAAAGAGTGAACGGGGAAAAGTGGTGATTAAAATATTTGATTTAACAATTGCCACACAGATTTCAACTGAAAATAGGGATGTTTTTAATTTTCTCATATTTAATCATTTTTTTATTATTATCTCCATAGCGAATATGTTAAAAGGGGAGAGAAAGTTAAAACAAGAATTTATAATCATATAAAAATATACTGTAATTTAGATAATAATGAACAATAACGATTAGGAATGTAACAAATATTTTATAATTCCAATTTCATAAAATTCTTGGGGTTGTAAAGGGTAGGTATGGATATGGTAGGAAACAGGGGGGATTGTCACTTTTCAATGCTTTTAAGTCTTTATAAACAGGCTTACTTTTGCACAGGATGAGAAAAAAACTTTTTCTAAATGATAAAAGTTTATCAGGCCTCATTATTGTGATCTATTTATTTGTAGGCAGCACAAACATTTCTCTCGGTGCGGGGATCCAACCCGCGGCCTCTCGTTTCACAGGTTTTCGCCTCTCTTACACGTTTCCGTAACATTTATCAATACATTTTCTAATTTATCCAATTAAATTATTTCATGAGAATAGTTTTGTAATTACATTTTTTCACCAAAACTTCTACAAAAGAAGTGGAAGGGTGGACAGGGGACATGTGGGCATATTGACAATTATTTTATTGTTGATTTTGTCAAATAAATGTGAAAATACAACACATTGAAAACAAATCTTTATTATAAAATTGTATACATGCGTATGTCTATTCATTGCGCGTAAAGCTTTATAGATAATCTGCAATATAATTGTTACAATGCTTCGTTATAAAGGTGATTGTACGTAGCTTGGGACAAAATATTATATTTTATATATTTATATCAAAGGCCTTTATCAGATTTTAAAAGGATTAATTTTGGTTTAACGTCTGCGCAAGTCGAAGAAAATCACAAAAAAAATATACAGGGTGTTATTGACTATATGTTATTTAATTTAACCTACATATTCCTCATCACCCGAGGTGCCATTGTACAACATTAAAAAAATCCGATTTTACTTTTTGTCAAAAATCGCGAATGTCTAGTACGTATACGGGTTTATCAAAAGCCTTGAAAACTAAAACAACGATTTTTGATATCGTATCAGGCAGTTTATTTTCAAACTTGGTACAATATTCACTGGGGTGGTGAGGAACATGTAGTATAAATTAAATACTACATATCAATATATAAACCTAGGAAGGTTACTCTATGAAAGATACGGACTTCGAATATTCGAACGCCGTACGTAAAACTTGAAATATGCCTGAATACTCCAAAAAATGTTGGATTCATCTACCGTACGTCGCAACCATAGACTAAGTTCAGACAAAATTATAAGTTTAATAGAGAATAGTATTGATTTTTAAAAGTGGAAATCTTATATCTTACTCCGGACGTCGACCCGAACATTTGAAGTTCGTATAATTTCATAAAGTTACCCTCCTGTATTTTTCATTCCTTCTTGCATATTCTAGAGATCAATAATGATATATTTACGCGAATGTCAAACATATCATTTTTTTTAATCTATATTTATATATTAATTTTGCCCTCATTAAATCCCGATGAAATAAATTTGTCTACAATTAAATGCACGTGATCCCAAGCTACATACATCCATGCATGAGTATAGTATACAGTGAGGGGAGAGTGGGGTGCATACGCACTAGCTCGCGACGCTGGAGTCCTCTTCATATCCCTCGACTTTCATGTCGTTTAGGCCGAGCTCCTCGTTCTGCTCAAAGGATCTTTCGTAACGCTCTATTTTCAGACCTGAGGGAAAATATAAAGTTTATTAAACGAATTATACACATTGAATTAATTGTTTAATTTCTGTAAATGACAAACAATATTATTGAAATTCCCATGACTTTTAAACTTCGATCAAATATACACTAGATACACAATTCCCTGTAAATGTTCTGTTAAAAAGTGGCACCGATGCATTGAAACAAAAAAAGTAAACAAAAAGATCACATATTCCAAATATATTAACACAAATTCCACCTTATTCCTGGAGCTTAAAGTAGCTTTTCACATAATATTGTCTAAAGTTCTGCGACGTTTTAGAAGCAACGGTCGGTGCGTGACTGAAGGCGAAAGAGTGCTTAAAGCACTCTTTTTTGGTGCCACTTTCTAAGCGCTCATGTTGTATCTAGTGTATATTTGATCGAAGCTTTTAAATGTTTTATTCATAGACAGTTTCAAAATCTGTTTATTAGTTATCGAATATTTAATCCCTTCGAACGACTTTAAATTAAGTTTCAGCGAAGGATCCAAAACATTCAATAACTAATTGATTTTAAAATTGTGTATAAATAAATAAATGCACCCAACAGTCACATACATAGTCCTGACCCCACATTAAGATCGAGTCTTGTGTCGTGTATCAGAAACTACGAGAGACTTTTCGGTCTCACAAACACCCAGACCCGAAACAAATAACTGTGGTTCACACAAATATTAATTTCGGTGCAGGGATCGAACCCGCGGCCTCTATTTTCACAGGCGGCGTCTAACCAACTGCGCCACGGAGGCTGTCAATTAAATATACTTTCCATTGAGCATACAATAATTTACAATATCAATAATTTTCAGTACTATGTAAGACGGCGGTATAAGCATCTGCAAATATCTTTGATACAATACATACATAAACTCACGCCTATGTCCCATTGGGGTAGGCAGAGACTATTGAGCGCCAAGTGCTACGGTCCATACATATCTCTTTCGCTTCTTCAACTGTCATTAATCTCTTCATACACGCTCGTCGGTTTCGAGGACTCCGTATTTTTCGTTTCTTTGAAAGGATTTGATTTTTATAGGACCGCCTCGGACGTCCTCGACCCATCTATTCTCGCATTATAAATCTCTTTCGTTAGTCTCCTTTCATCCATCCTTTCAATATGGCCAAACCATCGAAGCATCCCTTACTCAATCTTAGTCACTACATCTTCTTTTAACCCACATTTATCTCTAATCACACTATTTTTCACTCTATCAACCAATTTGACCCCACACACACAATGAAAAAAATTGAATACAATAATCTTGACCATTGCAAGTAATACGGGCGTTAAAGATATTTCTCTGCCTACCTTCGTCTGGTATAAGCGGGTTATCTGCCAGACTCTGTACGTAGCTGTTTCCCGCGGGATCATCCAAAATTAAGGTCACGGGACGCTTGCATTCCAAAACCTCGGTCAGACGCTCCAGGAATCTGGAATGGACAAAATGTTACGTTTTATCGGCTTGCCTCAATTCTCTTTCTCTCACCAGGGGGGTGACTCTATAAAATTACAAATACAAAGCGTGGGGTGCTTACAACAATTACTTATTCTCAAGCATCCTAGCTTTTTAACCATGAAATGAATGGATTTAACTCAATTTTATAATCTTAAACTCATTATCAATTAGATTTACTTATTAAAATAGGTCTTTTTGATTTTTAAACTATAATTTAATTGGTTGCACTAAAAATATCCATCTACGGCTGTTTGATTAAACGAAGACATCTGCACGCAAATAAACTTTAATTCTGTTCTTAAAAAAATAATAATAATAATATGCAAAATTTTGAATCTATTCGACGTTTTGAAGTACTCGAAAATCGACATCAAAGATTTCGTTACATACATACATGCGAAATTATTAAAATCGTATCAAAACTAATTCATCATCTCTTCTCATAATTTCTATTATATTTCTACTGTAAAAAAAACATCACAACGATAATCCCTCGTTCACTCAGTAAATTCTATTAGACTAGGGCACTGTACGAACAAAAAATATTATATAGAAAAGAAAAAGTCACCCCTCCATCCCCTCGCTACTGAGTCCGGGCGCGTCCCCCGCCGCCCCGGGCGACTGCGCCAGCTGCTCGCGCGTGGCGTGCAGCAGCCCCTCCGCCGTGCTGAACCTGCCGCCCAGCGCGCGACCGCCCACCTCCAGCTGCAGCTCGGGGATGCGCATGCTGCACGTCTCTGACTGTGTGTGTGTGTGTGTGTGTGTGTGTATATACAGGAATTTATGAATCACTATAGCAAATGGGTAAATGTGGGTGATTTATACAACTTGTGAAATTTTACAATCGACTTCAATTGAAAAAAAATTATCACAATTACAAATCGCTAAATTAAAGTAATTTATAGAACTGATGAAAAAATAAGGTTTTTCTTGGTACAAATACAAAAGAAAACCACAAAAAAATATATAATTATAATAAAAACATTCCAACTCGAGAAAATAGGAACCATTTACATATAATAAAAGACAATAATATTCTCTGTCAACATTTGTGCCAACAACAGAA
This sequence comes from Hyles vespertilio, assembly GCA_009982885.2. Classification (NCBI taxonomy): domain Eukaryota; kingdom Metazoa; phylum Arthropoda; class Insecta; order Lepidoptera; family Sphingidae; genus Hyles; species Hyles vespertilio. The sequence goes on from CM042829.1 coordinate 8,536,512, forward strand.
ACCCTCATTCAGCTTATTACTGCAGTACAGCGTAAGCTGATTTCAAATGAGGGGACTGAGGACTTGCTATTTGTGATTGCTATTTCTATTTATTTCAACACCAACAGAAGTCAATAATGTATGGAGATTGACTTCTGATAATTTAGTATTCTTTGCCACAGACATGTACCACTCGTGAAGGAAACATAACCTACCACTCTTGTATGATCGCTGTGTTGTAAACTTGTTTTGAAAATACAAAACAGTCTTGTGAAGTGGGTGATAGACATAAGAAATAACACTACTACAGACGGCAGTAATGGTAACTTCGATCAAATATACACTACATTTTATTTTATTTATTGGGTTCGCCAAAAACGCAACATATTAATACAGTCATTACGTATAACAATAAGGTATAAATCGAATATGTGCGCCAATTACAAGTGAACACATCTTTTACAAAAGACAGCAAAGGTAAATATAAAAAAAGTATAAATACATATCGCAAAAATCTAATCAATTGAGCTAATATTTGAGTTTATATAAAGTTAAACAAAAAAAACGTATACGTGACAAATAATAATGGGGGCACATATACCGCTCTTCAGGCAAAAATAACCTGTAAAATAACTCTTGAATAATAACCACACATAAAATAGCACATAAGGTAGTAATAGGCATTGCTATTTTAAATTAACATCACCATCTTGTAATTTTTGAAGGCTTAGCATGCTATATATTTCTGCTATTGCTAACTAGACCAATATTTAGATTTATAAGAATTTCTGTGATATGTAAAGTCCCCATTAGGCCAGCGCGGTGGACTGTACTAACCACTCTCAATCGTACTCTCGATTGTAGAGGAGGCCCGTGCACTGCAGTGGCGAGTTGATACAATATTAGGCGGAATTTATATAGAATTTATATACACCATGTTACACAACTGACCTTGAGAATATCCCTGGAGAAGTCATTCCTATCAGCAACTTTAACTTCGAATCTCACTCCCTTCTCTTCTATACCACTGCCGGATTTAACCTGCAAACATATAATACAATATGCTTACATTATTATTTAAATTATTGTATGCCAGTAAAGCGGGTCATCAAAGTCAGCTGCTCAAACTAAGAATTATGTTACACCATCTATACCAATGTCCATAATAAAATATTTTGTTTGAATTACGCTTAATAAACTAGGAGCAAGTTCTGTATGTAACAAACATTGTATGGATAATATCAAAAGTAGACAGTAAATTAGGGTATACTGTATACCCCATTTATACAGTATACAATAAAGAAAATATGCAGTGTATACCGGGTATCTCAACACTGCTACCGAAAACGAAGCCGGGTGGTAGTTTTAGTGGCTACAAACACAATGCAACTAAAATTTTCGCAAAAAAACGCGACAACTTTTTTATGATTTTTTAAATATCGTAATTTTTGGATGATAAATCCATAGTTTTTGCTAAAATAATAATTTAAACTCTTTTATACCTTAGAGTCCTTATAAATAAAAGAGTATACACTATTGTTTTAGGAAAAAAAAATTCCATCCAAATACGACCATAGGAAAAAAATAACAAAAAAAATCGTCGCTTTTTTTCCAACATTTTCTGCCGCAATGTGTCTGAAGTCACTAAAACTACCACCCGGCTTCGTTTTCGGTAGCAGTCTTGAGATACCCGGTATATTAACAGAAGAAAAATGCCAATACTCTAATACTAAAATAAATAGAAAAAAACGAATAAATCCTTACTAGTATTATAAAGGTGAAAGATTGTGAGTATGGATGGATGTTTGTTATTCTTTCACGCAAAAACGGCTAAACCAATTTTGATGAAATTTGGAGATTTCACTCTCACAAAGCCTGTAGTGCGATTCACGTAACTTTTTGACGCGCCGATCAAGTTGCGGTGCGGTTACAATTAAGTTTACGCTTTGGTACAAAATGGTATTCTTGTAAGTGTTTAGCTGCGCGTGAACTGCGCGTGAGCTGCGCGTCAACTGTACGTCAGATGTATGAAATTTGTTTGAGATTGACATATACCACGCGTAGCAGTAGAATACGCTAAAACGTTTGCGTGACGCGAAATTGACGCGAGCGTATTTGACAGCGGTTGTCAAAATTACGAGAATACGAAAAGGGCTGTTTTGATCGAAACTTAACCGCAACTGCACTGCAGCTGAACTTAATAAAATACGTGAATCGCCCTACAGACCACAATTTATCTCAATGCAGCAATCAAACCCGCGGCCTCTCGTTTCACAGCCCGCGTCTAACCAACTGCGCCACGGAGGCTTTAACTAAATATATTTTAATATTTACCTCATTGGTCCTGTGTCCGCAGTAATCGCAAATCGTGGCCATTATAATCACCTCTTTGAAGTGAGGAATTTCTGTAACAAAACATTACAGATTTACTATTTTATTCATAGTTAAATTAAAAAATTGATATGAATAAGGGAATTAAAAAAAAAACTAATTCTCGATAAAATCCGTAAATAATTGAGTATTGTCTTCTTCGCTCAAACTGAATATGTTTGTGTCCCAAGATTAGATTTTGTGCATTAATCGTTACTAAAAAGTATCGCTTATATAAAAAATAAATGTGAAAACAAATTGGATCTAAAATGACTGATTTATTTATATTTTTAATAGTATAGCCTTGACATTGACCTTGACCTTCTGCATGTTAATATCGTTACAAAAACGATACTCCCTAGTGATCTTCATATTAGTATCAATAGGAGCATTCAAATCAGGTGGTTACACCTGAGACTTATCACCTCTGCCGCCTTATGTTGGTTAATGTGACCTTCACAAGAGTTTACCGGCGTCAGCAATACGTCGGAAACTTACTACAGATTCTAGTCTTACAGTACCGCGACCTTTTAATATGACCTCACTCCTAGACTATGACCTTGACCTACCAGCGTAACCTTAATCTTAGCACCTTGATGTAGAATTAAACAAACATAAGGTCATTGTGGAGATCCTTGGGGGAGGCCTATGTTCAGCAGTGGACTTCCTGTGGCTGATATGATTATGATGATGATGATGAATCTACCAATATCACCTTGATCATATATTTACCATTGTGATTTGACCTTGACCTTTACACTGCATCACTGCACAATTTTGTTGATCGAGTTGGCCTTCATAGCAACTGTTGTTATCAAAACTTTAGACGCTTACTACATTGGCTTTGGTATTACAACATCAACATGACCTATTCACTATTAGATTGACCTTGACCTTCCACCTGACCTTAGAAACTTGATATTAAATGACCATAACCAACCAAATTATCTTTGAAAATTGTTAAATCTACCTCTGTCATTTGATCTTGACCTTTACACTAATATTGCCTCTAGAGATTAGTTTCTATGTGTATAGACTTCATATTCATTTTTTTTTCATTCATTGTATAGACGTCATACTCCATAGTCATAAGAGCTGTTTAATTGGCTACATGACCAATAAATACATTTCATTTCTACGATACTCACTAGTAATCTTCATATTAGTGTCAGCAGGGGCGTTACAGTCAGGACAGTTAGTCCTGAACTGCATCACTTCAGTGGAATTCAGCTGATCTAGTTGACCTTCAGAAGGATCGGCTGGGGTCAACAACACGTCGGAATTTGGCGATAGCAGGGACATGGGAGAGGTCACCGGTTCGTCTTGTACCTGGAGAAAAATTGGTTTGGTTTAAGAGGATTTTTTGTACGAGAAATTGATACTAAATCTGGTAATTTCAATTTACAATACTCTAGAGGGAGGATTAAAGGGGTATGCCAGTTCCTATAGCCTTAAAATGAAATTATACCAAAATACTTTATTGAATCTTTAAGTACTCTAGCGTCCCGACCTTCTTAGAAGCAATGTAATAATGTAATGTCAACTTGATATCCATTGTTTTAAAATATATTTTAACTGTCAATGTAGTGACAGACTTATTGATATTAAAATAGGGTATGTATATTTGAAAAAAAATTACATATGCGGCCCGGTGGTCGATCAACGTTCAAGTAGATAAAAATGTCATGCATTATTTAAATTCAGTCACTTATATCCCTACCACCCGGTTCACAAGGCGTTTTCGCCAGAGAAAAACGGGCAAGAAACTCTAGCGTTGTTCTTTTCAAAACAAGTTTACAATACAGTGATTATACAAGAGTCGCAACTTAGTTGCTTGACACTTCGATCAAATATACACTAGATACACAGTTCCCTGTAAAAGTTCTTTTAAAAAGTGGCACCGATGCATGACATGAAAAAAGTAAACAAAAAGATCACATATTCCAAATATATTAACACAAATTCCACCTTATTTCTGGAGCTTAGAGTAGCTTTTCACATAATATTGTCTAAAGTTCTGCGACGTTTTAGAAGCAACGGTCGGTGCGTGACTGAAGGCGAAAGAATGCCTAAAGCACTCTTTTTTGGTGCCATTTTCTAAGCGCTCATGTTGTATCTAGTGTATATTTGATCGAAGGTTTGACACGAATCCTAGGCCAGCACCGACTTAAACCTCTTGAATACCGTCACGTGTTTTTTATATTGCATAGGTCCAGTTCACAGTCCAGTGGTAAGAGATCACTGCACATACACAATGCTAATGCATAACGCAAGGCGCCAGGCAGTGGTAGTAAGGATATGGATGGGAAGAGAAAAGAGGTATTAGGCATCATCCCCCCATCCCCCAAGATCAGCCAATGCTGGCTGGTCCCCACCTCGTCATGCATGAAGATGCCCAGCATATGATTCTGTTCCTTGGTCCTCTTGAAGTCTTCTCTGTCACATCTTGGATCCTTGCGAGGCGCTTCACAATTCTCTATGAACGTGTTACCTGAGGACAAGTATATTTAATATAATAAATAATTTCTAAACTGACTCAAATTTCAACCAAGTTATACACATAAAATATCTATTTTCTTTACTCCTTATTACATCTGAGAGAAACAAGTTGTACTATAGTATGGTTACAAAGCCTGAGGTGGTTCGAATCCCAGGTCGGGCAAAGTGATATTTGATTTTTCTATTAATTATCAGCCCAGAATCAGGAATTTGTGCCCGATATGACGATAGGCTCGCCACCTATCACATCGTTGGACGGAACATACAAGGCGAAATGTGGGTGTCCTGGCACCTCTGCCTACCCTTTCTGGGAAAGAGACATGAGTTTGTAGCAAATATAGGTGACCTGATGGTTGGTGATGGATAATGGCATGGATAAGATTGGAATTGAAGAGAAAAAGATAGGAAAGGGGTATGGTCAATTCCATAATTGACAGCCACCGTGGCGCGGTTGGTTAGACGCCGCCTGTGAAACGAGAGGCCGCGGGTTCGATCCCCGCACCGAGAGAAATATTTGTGTAAACTACAGGTATTTCTTTTGGATGCGGGTGTTTGTGAGACCGAAAAGTCTCTCGTAGTTCCTGATACACGACACAAGACTCGATCTTAGTGTGGGGTCAGGACTATGTATGTGACTGTTGGGTGTATTTATTTATTTATTTTATATAACTTGTGAAATGTTATTATCGATTTCCCTTGCTATTTGCGATTGCTATTGCTACTGATACTGCTATTTATTATGTAACTTTTGAACAATCATCGACTTCACTTGCTACTTGCTATCTGCTACTGCTATTGGTATTGCTATTCTCACCGCTGATATCCTCAAGCTGCAACGTCCACGGGGTGGCCAGGTCCCTCAGCCCCTGTAACCTCGCCACGAACGCTTCTATCTGCGCCGCCGCCCCCGGGTGCTCCGCCCTTCGAGCCTTCTGATCTTGAGTCAGACCGGCTATGGCCCGGGACACTATGCCTTCAACTGTTGTCACTTCTGCAACAATATGTTAGTCTTCGACATCAATTTATTTATTTATTTAATCTTTATTGTACACAAAGAAAAGAACAAAATATAAAGAAATAACATATATTAAAAGTACTAAAGGCGGTCTTATCGCTAATAACCGATCTCTTCCTTTGGATGGATATAAAAGATGGAGAAAGAAAGGGCAGTGTAAAACAAAGATAAGAAAAGCTCCAATAGATATAAATAATTACATAGATATTCATAAATGATACGTATACATTACATAATAAATACACATACGTAATATAATATATACATACAGGGTATATCAAGAGTGCTACCGAAAACGAAGCCGGGTGGTAGTTTTAGTGACTACAAACACAATGCAAATAAAATTTTCGCAAAGAAACGCGACAACTTTTTTTTTCATTTTTAAAATATCATCATTTTTGGGTGGTATATCCAAAAATTTTACTAAAATAATAATTTAAACTCTTTTATACCTTAGAGTCTTTATAAATAAAAGGGTATACACTATTATTTTAGGAAAAACTATGGATTTACCACCCATATTCAAAAAAAATATTTAAAAAAATTGTGGCATTTCTTTGTGAAAATTTTAATTGCATTGTGTTTGTAGTCACTAAAACTACCACCTGGCCTCGTTTTCGGTAGCAGTCATGATATACCCAGTATATACATACATACAATTTTAAATAATTATATAAACATCTATAATAATTTATAATTATACTATAGATTAAATATATATCCAAAAAGAGGAAATAGTACCATGCTTTATCTGTTTAGTGAGAAAGGTAGTGTTCTTTCACCAGCTTTTTGAAAGATGACAAGGTCAATGTTACACTCAAGGGCGGATGTAGCTTTTACTTCATGGCGGGGGGTCATATTATAGTTCATGTCAGATTTTACGCCAAGAGTGGTTACACTCGATATAGTTCATGTCAGAACACTGGGCCCGATTTCAAGAGTTCGTAATAATGACTTTTTAGTTTGTTACAGCCGTGATTTGTGAACACACACTTTTTTACTTTATTTATCGACATACAAAGAATTAATTGTGCTTATAAATAAACTCATTTGCAAAAAAACGGGCACCTAAGCAATGAACCATTTCAAATGTTACTATTGGTTTGTTTGATAATTATAGGTAGTTTTACTTTCACAATTTTGTAAATTAATAAGCAAGTAATCGTTTTCGTCAGTATTATCATAAAATTTTGATAAAATTTATGGGTTTTAATGCTAAAGTTCACTAGTAGTGTATGCTCGCTAGTAGTGCATATGCTCGTGAAGTAAAAGTTAACAAAGATTTTTGTTTGTTTTTTCTTTAATAAAGTAAAAGCAGATAAATGTTTAGTATCGAGTGTGACCCCCTCTAGCTGAAATCACAGCTTGAATTCGTCTGGGTATGCTAGCGAGGATATCCCGGATACTTACTTGCGGAATACGTTCCCACTCCGCGGTAATCACATTCTTCAGCTCTCTGATGGTCTGCGGAGCCGGTTGTACTGATCTCACGCGTCGTTTCAGAACGTCCCAGACATGTTCTATAGGATTGAGGTCGGGACTTCGAGCTGGCCAATCCAAACGACGAATGCCGACTTCTTGCACATACGCTTCCACATCGCCAGACCGGTGGGCGCGAGCGTTGTCGTCCATTAAAATGGAGTCTTCGCCTAAAGCGGCCAATGCGGGTTGTGCATGAGGAATTAGAACTTCCGTTATGTATCGATGTCCAGTCAGTGAGCCGTTTTCAATGAAGACTAACTCTGTACGATCCATTGAATTTATTCCTGCCCAAAACATAACAGAGCCCCCACCATAAGGTGTGATTTCTTCAAAACAAGCCTCTGCAAAGCGTTCTCCTCGTCTTCGTAGCACTCGCCGACGTCGATCTTCACCGAACAGAGATATCCTGGCTTCATCGGAGAACAATACCCTATTCCAGTCTTCTTGAGTCCATGACTCACAATTTCGAGCAAACCTAAGCCTGGCAACTCTGTGCTCACGGAGTAACTTAGGGCCGCGGGCCGGGCGATGACTGCGTATATTGGCCGCGAGAAGCCTCCTCCTGACCGTCCATAGACTAATATGCACATTTCTTACTTCTTCGAGGTTGTTCTTAAGGTCCACATACGAAGACTTGCGATTTCTCAATGCGCGACTCACAAGAAAATGCTCATCCCGTGGTTGGGTACATGGTTTTCTTCCAGAACCAGGCTCAATCCTATAGAGCATGTCTGGGACGTTCTGAAACGACGCGTGAGATCAGTACAACCGGCTCCGCAGACCATCAGAGAGCTGAAGAATGTGATTACCGCGGAGTGGGAACGTATTCCGCAAGTAAGTATCCGGGATATCCTCGCTAGCATACCCAGACGAATTCAAGCTGTGATTTCAGCTAGAGGGGGTCACACTCGATACTAAACATTTATCTGCTTTTACTTTATTAAAGAAAAAACAAACAAAAATCTTTGTTAACTTTTACTTCACGAGCATATGCACTACTAGCGAGCATACACTACTAGTGAACTTTAGCATTAAAACCCATAAATTTTATCAAAATTTTATGATAATACTGACGAAAACGATTATTTGCTTATTAATTTACAAAATTGTGAAAGTAAAACTACCTATAATTATCAAACAAACCAATAGTAACATTTGAAATGGTTCATTGCTTAGGTGCCCGTTTTTTTGTAAATGAGTTTATTATTAACAAGATAATTAATAAATTTTGTCAATCTGGAGCCAGCCCAGGGGGGTCATGACCCCCATGACCTCCACCTTGGATCCGCCCTTGGTACATTTAAGCGGAGTTTACGTAGTTAAGCGCAACTTATACAAGTTGCGTTCCAGTATTCAGGCGTTAGAGTATTTATAATATAGAGGGAGCGCTGTCATTCATTTGCGACTTCAAAAACGTAGATATTTTCTTATTCTTTATGTTGATAGCTATATAATAGTGTAAATTGAACTAATTATTTAACAAAAAAAATTCATAAATTCCTTTTATAACCGAAAGTATATTTAGGTATTAACCTTTTAAAACAAATTTGAGTGTTTTTCTTTTTTTTATTGCTATGAATGGCGAGACGAGCAAGCCGTTCGCCTGATGGTAAGCGATACGACCGCTCATAAACAGTAGCAACATTCCACTGCGGCCGCCATCCTGAGACATAAGATGTTAAGTCTCAATATGTCCAGTAGTTACTCTGGCTACAATGTCATTCAATCCGAAACAAAAAGTGGTTCTACTCTGCTGTTTGGCGGGAGAAATAGACATTGCGGTGGTACCTACCCAGGCGGCCTCTCACATATGAGAGACGTAGCACCAGTAAAGTGCATGTACTTTAGCGATACCACGTCAATAAAAATTATAATTTAAATTCATACTATTCAAAAAAGCATGAGCAATTAATTACAAAGAAGACAATAAAACTCATCCCCACTAATATTATAAATGTGAATTTAAGTTTGTTTGTTACGCTTTCACGCGAAAACTACTGAACTGATCATGATGAAACTTTGTACACATATTCTTGGAGGTATTAGAAGTAACATAGGCTACTTTTTACGAAAGATAAAAATATTTGTCACCATTATAGCCGCCATTTTAATAATATTAACAAACAGCAATCAACAACTTAACGGGACAGAATGGGAATACGGACCCAACCACTAGTATATCGAATATAATTATGTGTTTTGTCTACCCACCTCCCTTCTGGCTCTGCGCGGGAATCTCAAAGTCCAGCTCGGGTATCTTAACACTAGTGTAGTCGCTCTTCACCACTTGCCGGTTCATATCCACGGCCTGCTCCACTCGCAGTTTCCATCTAAACAGAGAATCAACACAATATACAGGGTATATCAAGACTGCTACCGAAAACGAAGCCAGGTGGTAGTTTAAATGACTTCAGACACCATGCAACAGAAAAAGTTGCAAAAAAAAGTGACAAATTTTTTATTGTTATTTTATTCCTATGGCTATATTTGGGTGGTAATACATTTTTTTCCTAAAATAATAGTGTATACCCTTTTATTTATAAATACTCTAAGGTATAAAAGAGTTTACATTATTATTTTAGCAAAATAAGGTCATAGGAAAAAAATAACACAAGTTTTTCTGTAGTATTGTGTCTGAAGTCGCTTAAACTTCCACCTGGCTTCGTTTTTGGTAGCAGTCTTGATATACCCTATATAAATAACATTTATGGTATATACCTAGGTATAAACATTTCATCGTTAATAGTTTGTATATACCTAATAACTATTTTCTTATTATCTTTGAAACACCCTTTTTGTCTCATTGCTCCAAAGGTTGACTTGTAGAAAATGCGAATGGCATAAAGTCCGCCTGTACAATTTTAATAAAATACTAAAAACATTGCAAACATTCCAGTTACCTAATCTTTTAAATAAATTTATGTTTTGTCCATATATTATGTCAATGAATAAACAGCATTGGAGTAAAGTCTAAGAACGGTAATTTCTTTTATCTATACATATAAATAAAATTGAAGTGTCTGTACGTAAAGTGAAAATAAAAAAAAAATGTCCAACTACATCGTTATATACAAGATATACAGGGTATATCAAGACTGCTACCGAAAACGAAGCCGGGTGGTAGTATAAGCGACTTCAGACACAATGCAACAAAAAAAGTTGCAAAAAAAAGCGACCAATTTTTTTTGTTATTTTTTTCCTATGACCATATTTGGGTGGTAAATACATTTTTTCCTAAAATAATAGTGTATACCCTTTTATTTATAAATAATCTAAGGTATAAGAGTGTTTAAATCATTATTTTAGCAAAAACTATGGATTTACCACCCAAAAATGACGATATTTAAAAAATCATAAAAAATAATTGTCGCGTTTCTATGCGAAATTTTTAGTTGCATAGTGTTTGTAGTCACTAAAACTATCAACCGGCTTCGTTTTCGGTAGCGGTCTTGAGATACCCGGTATATAACGAAAATGACCTTACATTTTTTTTGTCTGTCTGTGTGTTTGTTCCAGCTAATCTCTAAAAATGGCTGGACCGATTTTGACGGGACTTTTACTGTCAGGTATCTGATATAATAAGGAGTACCTTAGGCTACATTTATTTGAGAAAAAAAATGTTTTATTTAACAAAAATAAAGTTTTTGTTAAATTCCACGCGGACGAAGTCGCGGGTACAGCTATAAATAAATAAATACACCCAACAGTCACATACATAGTCCTGACCCCACACTAAGATCGAGTCTTGTGCCTCAGGAACTACGAGAGACTTCGGTCTCACAAACACCCAGACACAACAAATATCTGTGGTTCACACAAATATTTGTTCCGGTGCGGGGATCGAACCCGCGGCCTCTCGTTTCACAGGCGGCGTCGTAAGTAGGATATTGTAGCTGCAATCAGGCCCCAGCTCAAAATGCAATGCTCCAAGGAGCAAATCATTGGTAATTCTGCTGTTACCTGGTATACAGTACTATGTAAATATTTGTTGACAGCCTCCGTGGCGCAGGTGGTTAGACACCACCCGTGAAAGGCCGCGGGTTCGATCCCCGCACCGAGAGAAATGTTTTTGCGGCACAAAAATATTTCTTTCGGGTCTGGGTGTTTGTGAGACTGAAAAGTCTCTCATAGTTCCTGATACACGACACAAGACTCGATCTTAGTGTGGAGTCAGGACTATGTATGTGACTGTTGGGTGTATTTATTTATTTATATTTTTTATTTTGTATTATCTCAGTTTAATTCTAGAGGTGCGATATATTAATTTACATAACATAATTAATTATACATATTATGGTTTCCGATAAATTATAACAAACGATTTCCGACACACATTAATATGTTTCACCACTAACCTGATGCCCATCTCGGCGATGGCACCGCCCGGTTGTATCTCGTTGTTCTCATACCCGCACTCCTCGCAGGAGAAAGACATGATGACCACATTCTTGTAGTACGGAATCCTGGTGAGAAGTAGACGTGTGGTGCCCTGCAATGAACAGTAGTTGAGGAGTTGAGGAGATGGACAGTAGCTAGTCGTAGCTGTGCCGAAAACGATCTTTAATTTTTTTTTGTCTGTCTGTCTGTTTGTTCCGGCTAATCTCTGAAATGGCTGGACCGATTTTGACGGGACTTTTTTTGTCAGGTAGCTGATATAACAAGGAGTAACTTAGGGTACATTTATTTTAGAAAAATTCTTTTATTTTAGAAAAATAAAGTAATGTTGCAATGCCCGCGGGCAGCTCACGCGCATGCCACCACTGGGCCGTCACGTCGGGCGCCTCCCACCACTTCTCCCACCAACGAATCAATATCACATTTACGAAATATTGTATATAAAGAAATTTTTCAATAAAGTTAATACAAAAAACTGAAAATAAATGTGTAACGGGAGTTTACCGCCGCTCGCTAAGAGATGGCGCCACCGTAGAATTAGATCGCGGTATGGTTTCATTACATTACATTTCATTAATTAAAATAAAACTTCAAAAACAAAAAAAAACTAAATAAACTAATTCACTTTTTTGTTAAATTCCACGCGGACGAAGTCGCGGGCATAGCTAGTATAAAATAAAAAAAACACTTTCATTGTATGGGGACCCCCTCAATATTTCAGTTTTTTAAATTTATAATATTTGTTATTATAGCGGCCACGGATTTACATAACTTGTGAAAATTTTAGCTTTATAGCTATCACGGTTTATGATAAACAGCCTGGTGACAAACAGACAGCGGAGTCTCAGTAATAGGGTACCGTTTTTACCTTTTAGGCACGGAATCCTAAAAATAGAGTTACAAACATTTTTTACAGGGGTCCCCAAAGTAAGCTAGGCTTGTGTCCTCGGGTACCAATACAAACTGGAAACATGCAGAATTTGACGCTTCTATAACCTAAAAAGAAAAAGAAAAGAGGAACCTGAACATATAACACTTATTGCTATTACAATTGTGTATTATACAAAAAGTAAACAAAATTCTAAAAAATATACCCTTTCATAACAGGCAATAAAACTTAAAAATAATTAAAAATCATCTAAAAGAAAGATAAGTATGTAATCAACTACTTTAAAAACATAGAATAACAAAAAAAATGGATAAATACAATTCTTCTTCTTCTATAATATAAATCCTCATCTCATCTAATGCCGTGGGAAGTGACTGTGTCAGCCGTAACATGATTCTTCCTATATTAGACGAAACCCTTCCTATAATCACGCACATCCTAAACTATTCCATTTCCGCAGGCATCTTTCCAACTACTTGGAAAGAAGCCCATATTATCCCAATACCCAAAAAACCCAATGCCTCTCTACTTTCTGAATTCCGACCTATTTCCATACTTCCTTTCCTCTCTAAAGTCCTAGAACGTCTAATCCATTCTCAGCTTTATGATTTCCTTTCCAAAAATAAACTCCTTAATCCTTTCCAATCAGGGTTTCGTCCTGGTCATAGCACCACTACAACTTTGATTTATGTTACGGAAGGCATCAGATCTGGCATGGAGGAAGGCAAGCTGACTGTTCTTGCTCTGCTGGACTTCAGTAATGCTTTTAACACCGTTGATTACGATGTGTTACTTTGTATGCTACGTTCTCTTAACATATCTCCAATGGCAGTTGATTGGTTTCATAGTTACCTGTATGGACGCCGGCAACGCATCAGTGTGGAGGAAAGTTTTTCCTCCTGGGTCCCTGTATCTGCTGGCGTTCCTCAGGGCGGCGTGCTATCTCCTCTTCTCTTTGCTCTCTTTATTAACTCTATAACTAATCAACTTCAATCTTCCTACCACCTCTACGCTGATGATCTCCAGATTTACGCTCAGGCTACTTTAGACAGGATGGTTGACGCGATTGCAGCAATAAACATTGATATCCAACACATCTGTCAATGGAGTAAAGCTCACGGCTTGAAGATTAATCCCTCGAAAACCCAGATCATTGTTGTTGGCAGCCCCAGGATGTCCTCAAAGCTAGATTGGACTAAACTTCCTCCTGTCTTTTGTGATGGTATCACCATCCCATACGACTCCGTTCGCAATCTAGGTCTACTTATAGACAAGTCCTTCACTTGGGGTCCTCAGCTTCGAGAATTAAGTCGAAGGCTGTTTGCTTCAGCAAGGTCCTTGCGAAGGTTAAGCAATTTTCTACCCGTTGCCACGAAAATTTCGCTTGCGCAAACACTCCTACTCCCCATCCTTGATTATGCCGATGTCAGCTATCTTGATCTCACCGAAGACCAACTTAATAAACTTGAGCGTCTCCAAAATTTTTGCATACGGTTCATATTTGGTTTACGCAAATATGACCATGTTTCTGAGTTTCGTCTTAAGCTCAAGTGGTTACCCATACGGCTTCGTCGGAATACTCACACTCTTTCACTTTTATACAATATATTATTTAACCCTCTCACCCCCTCTTATCTCAAAGACCGTTTTATATTTCTTCATGATTCCCATGAAAGATCCCTGAGGTCGTCAGAGAACATGAAACTGAGAATGCCCGTACACACCACGACATTTATGGACAAATCATTCTCCGTACTAGCTGTTCGATTGTGGAACTCACTTCCAGATGTCGTGAGACGGGCTAGAACATTGTCATCTTTTAAGTCACTAGTCAAGGAACACTATCTCTCTCTCTGAATTTACACATTAATGTGCTTTTACTATTTCCATTAGCATTTATTATGTATATATTTATTATATTTTATGTCTATTTTGTATATGTATATATGTATGTATGTTGTACATATTTATATGAATGCATTACTTTTATTTTGTGTTTTTAATTTGTTAGTATAGTTTTTTTTTTTTTCTTTCATTATACACCCTAGACTGCCCTTTCTCTCTCCTGTGTCTTATCTCCATCCAAAGGTTGCCTGGAAGAGATTGCCTAGTGCAATAAGGCCGCCGATTGTACCTATTTTTAATATTATTTTAATTTCTGTTATTGTATTTGTTTTTTTCTGGTGTACAATAAAGTTTATAAATAAATAAATAAATAAATAAAAATGAATCACAAAAAGTGTTGGTAAGCGCATAACTCAACAACGCCTGGACCAATTTGGCCAATTCTTTTTTTAAATGGTTATTATTACTTTATTACTAACAAAAAGTAATGGCGTGCAATATTATTAGGAAAAACAGCATTTTGTTTAAATAATAAATAAATAATAACTCTTTATTATAACACCATATACAAAAGATAAACAAAAGACAAAAACAAAAGAAAAAAGAAGAAAACAATAGTTATAGAAAAATAAAGTTGGTGATATAACTGGCGGTCTTATCGCTTTAAGCGATCTCTTCCAGACAACCGGTTGGTAAAGGAAAGATCCAATGGTTATGGACGGTGCTTATTATTAACAATAAACTTACATACAATATAAATATATAAATACCGATATAAACGAATAAATGCAAGATATGATACACTTAAATACAATATAATACATAAACATACATATATACATAACAATAATAGTGAATGATGATAAATCTATTGCGAAAGGTAGAAAGCTTTCACCCTTGATTTAAATATTTCCAGCGAGGACGATCGCTTAATTGTAAGAGGCAAAGCGTTCCACAGCCGCACTGCCTCAACAGTAAAGGAACGGTCATAAAATGACGTCCTATGTGCATTTTGGTGCTGAAATAAGGGACGTAATATTGGATGGACAATAAAAAACGCTAAAGTTTTTAATATCAAAATTTCATAAGGCAATCTTTATATGTACATGTATATGGAGAGACGGGATATAATAGAGTGGAAGGTACGGGAGAGGGCTGGGATAGCTGACAGATTTGATAGGACGAAATGTAAATGCACGTTATAAGACGGGATGGATAATAAAAGAGAAAGGACGGGACGGATCGGGAAGAGACTGGACAGACGGATGAGACGTGATTGAGCCAGACAGTAGGATAGCTATGTCAAGTTTAGGTATACAAGAGATTAATACGAAAAATAACATGTATTTGGTGTGGAGTGGAATCAAAAAATATATGCACCCAGGCGAAGCTGGGTCGGGCCGCTAGTCTATAATATAAAAATGAATCGCAAAATGTGTTCCAAGGTTGTTCAAGGATGGTTCCGAGAAAAAATCGAATAATTGCCGGAAAAACCCTAAAAACAGCCCTTTTCTTTTTCCCATACAAACGTTTTCTAACTAAAACGTAAAGTCAATTTGAGCTTTATTGCTATTGTATAAAGTTCATATTACATTACAAGCACTCACTGTTGTTTAAACAATGTAGGTATGTTCCTAACGTCAAAGAGTCAATTTGCACTTTATTACCGCTAAACAAAGTTCAAATTCAATCATATCTATCAAAACAGTGTGCGTGATTTTCCCATACAAAATGTTCATGGGTTTGTAACTGTCCTTAGATTATATACTCGTCTAGATTGAGCAATGTCAACAAACGATGCGCTAAAAGTGTCCTCACTTTCGTTGATATGTGTGAGTACCGGTCGTGTAATTATTGTAATCCAACTGTCAAGGTGTGTGTGTTTAGGGATGCCTACTCCAGATTATTAACTTGACTTTTCCCCATTATTTGTTATACAAAATAGGTTAAATAAAATATTTTTTCTTTATTTAAAGTAATCATACTATTAATTATATTTATAACGCATTTTAGTAAAAACAATAAAGATCTAAACCCATCTCCTAGTGTTTGTTTCCGAATAGAATTAACTCTTTGGATTTATTGCTTGGGCTGTTATCTGATTTCTGTATATATGTAAAATATAAATCATTATAAGTAAAATGTTCGGAACACACAACTGAAGTCATGTGAGGCTACGAATGGTCTTCTTTTCGTTTCCGCTGTGTAATGTCTCTCCAGCAATTTGCTAGTACGGAATCCGTAGTCTAAAAATATTATTAGGACCTTGAATAAATTCTCGCTGTTTCTTCAAAGATGACAATAGCAGTACCCCGTTTGTGAAATTTTGAATGGTAATACACATGCAAGGCAAAGAATTAATAAAATTACTATGAAGTGCATGTCGTCATGGGTTGCATTAATATCGTGTAGGTAAGTATTATTTACTCATTAAATAAATAATGCCATTCTTCTTGTTGTTATTCTGATCGAAATATTATGTAATGATATTTGTGTTTTATAGTTTCTCCCATAGTTTCAACAAATCTTCCTAGTAATAAATTGACAACACTGGCCAATGAAACTCATCTTCAAAATAATGAATTAAAAGTTCATGTTTTCTTCAAATAATAGTGGTTTAACAATAATGTTACCGATAGAAAGTGATATTGGTATTATTATACAGTTTTCCCACACAATTGCGATACAATTCGACAGCACAAACCGGCATAATTAATTATTTTTCGGGAGCACGTTATCCATATGTAGTTCAAATGACACTGACGTACGTGAGAAGCGAGTCTACCAAATTTGGTAGACTTTTTTTGAGCCGTGCGGTGAGGTGTGATGTGTCATCTAGACGAGTATATAATCTAAGGTAACTGTCATTTAATTTTCTCCCTGTCGATATGGTAAACTCTTCCCTCGAATTAAAGAACGTATTTAATTAAAGGTTTCGAATCGAAAACATATATCCACAATATTCGATTGATGGCGTATTTTAGATTTTAAAGATGTAAAATATTGACAGTAGTGACATTTTCACTATTGACATTTTAATTGTTTGTAATTGTTTATGCATGCGTTCAGAAATTTATTTTGTATAAACTAAGGAGAATATATCAAGCTACATTAATATAGGACAATGAAATAAATAATGTTCATACGTAATGGTGGATTTACATGTTGGCTGAGGCTGGGTCAACGTCTACCAACTCCAAGCTATTAACTATGAAAAACATTATGAAAAACATCTTGCAATTGTTATGTACCCCTAATAAATGATAAACTTAATTAATTACTTTCTCCATTATGTTATATTCAATTTGATCACTTTTAAAATTACTTTATTGTTTATTACTTAATTTCAAATTCAGTTTTAATTATTTTTAATATATTGTATAATTATTTAAATTTGCATCCTGTGGTCTCCTATAATTGAAGATCACGTCGAAATGTAAACCACAACAATGCTATACCATTGTCTTCATTATATGTCGTGTATCGTTCCTTGGAGGTCCTCAATTTTAAAAAATAAAATAAAACATAAGACCAGCCGAGCCAAACACTCCGTTTACACGCTGGCGTTGGTGGAGGCTGGCTAAGGTTGGCCAAGCGTGTAAATGCAGCATAAGAAACGTAGACAGATAATACTAGAAGCTATAATTACTCCTTTTCAAGATCGAATGCCATTTTTATCACGAAGTTTTACAGTGGCCTTTCATTCGCTATAATTCACTGATAGAAATGTACATAGTATCGGAGTGAGATAGGTTATATTATAAATAAATGGGGTAAAAAAAGGGTTGAAATGTTATGTCTAAGAAAATCGAAACCACTGAAGTTATGTCTATGAAATTTTATATTTTAACTCTTTATTACTAACAAAAACTAAGTGCGTGGTGGCCTGTTGGTAAACGGACTAGACGCGACTGCCAACATGTTCACGGTGGTCGCGGGTTCGAATCCCAGGGCACACCTCATACTTTTCGGAGTCATGTGTGTATTGAGAGTCAATTACCACGCACTAAAACGGTGAAGGAAAACATCGTGAGGACCTGCATACCATAGCCGATTTATAAAAAAATCTATGGTATGTAAGTCCGCCAACCCGCACTAGACCAGCGTGGTGGACTATATGGCCTAACCACTCTCAATCGGTAGTCAATTGTAGAGGAGGCTCGTGCCCTGCAGTGGGACGTATATGGGCTGATACAGAATTACTAACAAAAAGTAATGGCGTGCAATATTTTTTAGAAAAACAGCATTTTGGTGCTGAAATAAGGGAAGGAATATTGAATGGACAGTATAAAACGTTAAAGTTTTTAATGTCAATAATTCATAAGGCAATCTTTATATGTATATGTATATGGATGTATATGGAGAGAAGGGACATAAAGTAAAATAGAATGGAAGGTACGGGAGAGGGCTGGGATAGCTGTCAGATTTGTTAGGACTAAATGTAAATGCACGTTATAAAACGGGATGGATAATAAAGAGAAGGGACGGGACAGATTGGGAAGAGACTGAACAGGCGGATGAGACGGGATTGAGCCGGACAGTAGGATAGCTACGTCAAGTTTAGGTTTACAAGTGTTTATACGAAAAACAACATGTATTTGGTGTGGAGTGGAATCAAAAAATATATGCACCCAGGCGAAGCTGGGTCGGGCCGCTAGTACGAAAATATGGACGGCTGCCATTTCTACTATAGTCCTCGCCCTAAAGCTCAAAACACATTATAGGTTTTCGTCATACGCATAGAGTAAAGAAGCGGCCATAAATACTAGAGCAACGCGTCTTAGAGCAATCTGAAAAATGGATTCTTTTGTTGTGTGCACATTAAAGGTCATAAGACGTGACCACAGACTACATAGAAAGAACCTTGTACGTTCCATTGTCCTGATTGGTCAGTTGGCCCCGTACTTACCGCTCTTTACTCTATGCGTATGACGAAAACCTATAATGTGTTTTGAGCTTAAGTCTAAGTCTGCGCGCGGAGAAAATTAGAACTAATGATGACGTCATGGAATGTTGCCGACTTAGTGGATTTACCCATAGATTTACCATTAATTATCAATATTTTATTTTTTAATGCACTGTAAGGGTGCGGGCACGAAACTAGCGATGGCGGAGCGGTGGCGAGGCGATGCGGCGGCGGAGCGACGGCGATGCATTCAAAAACATGGACAGTATAGCACGAAACGCGCGACAGCGGGGCGGGGCGATCGAGCGTTTCACAGGCGGCAGGAGGGCGACAGCGGCGCGGGTGCGACGAATAAGATTAATGTTACGGACAAATAGGTAAAAATCGAAGTTTTCGTTTATTTACATACATTGGGAATTGTAAATATATGTTTAAATTAACCATATTTTTTAAACAAAAGTATAGTCTAATAACGTGGTAGAATATACTTATAGCCTAACCACTCTCAATCGTACTGTCCAACAGCCCGTACCCTGCAGTGGGACGTATATGGACTGATGCAGATATTCTAGTAGCATACATCAATTATAGGTACTGTTGTTTTTAAAATCTATCTAATATTGTAGCCTTAGAAGTAATTAAAAATTTATAAGTAGTTAAACATACATTATCACATTGTATCACTGTATCAGCCCATATACGTCCCACTGCAGGGCACGGGGCTACTCTACAATCGAGAATACGATTGAGAGTGGTTAGGCCATATAGTCCACCACGCTGGCCTAGTGCGGGTTGGCGGACTTACATACCATTGGAATTCTTATAAATCGCTATGGTATGCAGGTTTCCTCACGATGTTTTCCTTCACCGTTTTAGTGCGTGGTGATTGACTATCAATACACACATGACTCCGAAAAGTCAGAGGTGTGCCCTGAGATTCGAACCCGCGACCACCGTGAACATGTGGGCAGCCGCGTCTAGTCCGTTTACCAACAGGCCACCACGCACTTCACAAATTTTTTTTCACGCACATTATCATATTGTGTTTTTATATTTTATTTTACATTATTCTGAAACAGTAGGTAGAAATGTAATGTAGTGTAGTATCTGCAGCAATGCCGACTTGATCTATATTTCCCTGTCATAACTAAGCGACTGATCGACCGTCATGTTTCGTGCCCACGTGAAATACTACTCTTCATCGCCCCGCTCCGCCGCCGCATTGCATCGCCTCGCCACCGCCCCGCCATCGCTAGTTTCGTGCCCGCAGCCATAAACTCATTACAATGGATAAATGTCTGCAATAATGTGTAAAAAAATAGAAGATAAATATTTTCAACCCGACAGGCTCTTAGACGTTGAAATGGAAAAAATCAAATTAGCGTCGATAGTTAGATTCTTTCAGCTCTCCCGATGAAAAGCTGGAAAGATCGGCCGATAATTATGAAACCATGGAAGCCTTTGACTCATTGGAGGATCAAAACTACTAAATTCACACACTGCTGATAGTGAAATAACAAAGTTACCCCAATTTACTGTAGCTAACACAATTCCCATTTTGTGTGGAGTTTAAAATTTTTATGTGGCTTAATAAGTATTAATAGCGCTCTCTGTCACGCTCACTAATCTGGCGCGGAGTCTAGAATTGTCATCGCTACGCGGGAGAGAACGAGACGGAAGATAGCGTCGCGAACAGAGACAGAAACACATAACACTACTGTACCGGACTTTTCGATGGGCAATGCGCATGCGTTATTGGGGTGAAATACCTAGGAATCTCGCCATTTTAGGTAATAAAATCAATAATTATGCCCTGTTGTAATAATATATGATTTATAAGAATTTCTATGGTATGTAAGTCTGCCAACCCGCACTAGGCCAGCGTGGAGGAATATATGGCCTAACCACTCTCAATCGTACTCTCGATTGTAGAGTAGGCCCGTGCCCTGCAGTGGGACGTATATGTATATGGGCTGATACAGAATATATGCCCTGATGTATGAAGAAGGCATAAAATGTCAGCCACCGTTTCTCAGTTGGATAGACGCCGGCTGTGAAACGAGGGGCCGCGGGTTCGATTCCAGCATTAAGAACATTTTTTGTACTTTAGAAATTACTTAATATCAACAGAGTACTTTTGCACCCATTTTGAATGACGCATGCACGACTGTGTATAGCGTCATCTAGGCTATTGATTCGGAACTATACAACGTGTAACAGGATTAATTCACAACCTCAGACACCCCAACTTTAAAATATTATTGCAATCATAGTTTATGCTTTGAAATCGTACTATCATAATTACAAAATCTTTTATTTATGAAATTAGTTATACCAAATGTAGGCACTTAACATGGGCACCTTACGAGTTACAAATAAGAGTGTACTACTACACACGCTCGCCGGACACGCACACATGTACACAAGACACATTCACACGAGTACCTAACGCCGGTCGCCGACCGCTGCGCCGCGCCGGCAGAAACAGCTGACAATAAACGAAATACAAATTACGTACGTAACTGATTACTGGGTGGTTTGGTAAACAAATTATTATTTATTTAATCTGTAAGCATAACATTTGTGTTTTAACTATAAAATCTAAATATTTTACTTACTAGATATAATGCGTACGAACCCAACATAAGACAATATTTTGCATGAATCGGCTATAAAATATTATTAATTTCACTTCCGCTAAACTTAGTTCCTACAGGCGGGCAGGATACGGGCGTCATTTATTTCGCATTATTATTGAATAAGATAATAATATAACGCAATATCTAACAACGAATACTAGATTGGGAATCACAACACAAAAAAATACAACAAAATTAACTTACGTGTTACATGGCACTCATGAGGCGATTTCTTTTTAAAATATGTTCGACATGTCCACCACCTTGATACACTTTGATGCACATTTGCGTGATTGTTCACGTAATTTATGTAAAACTTCAGTGTCACTCTTCACTTTTAGGAATTTGCTCCACATTATCCTCCTCATCCTGGATCCTCCACATTAGTATTTTCACTGAAGGATACCAGAGATTTATTACGTCCCCACAAAAAAAGTCAAGAGGCGTCAAGTCAAGTCAGGTGACCTAGGAGGCCATTGCACAGGTTCGCCGCGACCTATCCAGCGCTCTCCGAACTCAGCATCGAGATACCGTCAGACATGCCAATGATACATTATCACCACACAGTGCCAAAGTTCTCACCATTTCAGTGTATTTGAATATTCGAATACCGAAAAGACATCGCGCGCGAAAGTTATCGAAATACATATCTACTTAACACTTAAACACAAGTAGACACAGATAACTGCGGTGCACGACTAGATTTTTTCACATATTCGGTGCCCATTTAGGGATTGCAATAACAGGATATCCGACACACCGGGATTCCGCATACATTGTAGCAAAATTACAAACCGAATTTAATCACCATTTTAACGTTCCCCGAAATTATGTTTCATAGAAATACCTATTTGTTGTTTCTTTTCATATTGATTTTGTTAAAATTTAATTTGTTTCATTTAAGTGCATGTATTGCGCGGGATTTGGAATTTGGATCGCCCGGTCTTGCAAATACCGGGAGTAATTTTTTTCGCGGCGCATCCCTATACCGCCGCGCGCGCCATCGTTTGTCGGATGGATCAAATTGCATTAAACAATAGCTGCATCCTGCTCTATCTAGTTGTAGTTAAATGTGCGGAAAAGAGAATATGATAGTTATTTATTTTGGTAGCTTATTACGTTTATTCAGGCCTATCGTTGTGTGCGTTTGATTAATGATAGATTGCTTAAATAAACTTTATGACTATCGAAATAAAGTTCATTTTTGTTCATTATTTAGTTTATTAGAGTATTCGTTTAGTGATTCATTTAAAAATGATCTTATGTGCTGGAGTTACGTTTCAATTTCGTTTGTTCGGAGTACTAAACGAAGGAGTGTCTGTAATTTACTTGGTCTTAACTAATTATTTTGAAAAAAAATACCTACCGAAAAAATGTTGATATCGGTTCAGTAGCTGATTCTGAACGTACTACTTTCCGCTTTTACATTTAAATCTGTTACATGTTGTATAGTGAATAATTCTGTCTCATTCTAGCCTCATTTAAACGGGAATGCGGGAAAAGGATGGGTATATTATGGAAGTATTGGAGCTTAATATGAAAGGATGGAGCACGGAAATTGTGAATTGGCGATCATTTTAGCATGCTTAATTATAGCGACATTTATAAACTTAATTTGGAAATTACATTAATAACTTTGTCTCATCTTTGCCTGTTACTATCAGTTAGTGGGAAAAGGATAGACAATGCAATGAAAATAAAATAACACTCAACAGTCACAAACATAGTCCTGACCGCACTCTAAGATCGAGTATTGTGTCGTATCAGCAACTACCAGAGACATTTCGGTCTCACAAACACCCAGACCCGGAAGAAATATTTGTGGGCCGCACAAACATTTCTCTCGGTGCGGGGATCGAACCTGCGGCCTCTCGTTTCAGTCACCGTCAACGGAGGCTGTCAAAAATGGATGAAAAGTGGAACCTATAAATTGGCTGCCATTTTAAAATTGATACAATATTATACATCTAAATAAAACAGAACTTTTCATATATGTTTCTCGCTCTATCGACAATATAAGCCAAACAAGGATATGTAGAGGTAGAGAGCAATGGAACCATAGATATAATTTTATATAGACTGAGAACGCCGCTTAGTTTGCGACCATCTTGATTATAGCCAGTTATTGCTTTCAAAGCTTTTGACAGCCTCCGTGGCGCAGTTGGTTAGACGCCGCCTGTGAAACGAGAGGCCGCGGGTTCGATTCCCGCACCGAGAGAAATGTTTGTGCGGCCCACAAATATTTCTTCCGGGTCTGGGTGTTTGTGAGACCGAAAAGTCTCTCGTAGTTCCTGATACCCACGACACAAGACTCGATCTTAGTGTGGGGTCAGGACTATGTATGTGACTGTTGGGTGTTATTTATTTATTTATTTATTTATTTAAAGCTGAGGTCTCGGGTTCGAATCCCGGTTCGGGCAAAGTGATATTGGAATTTTCTATTATCAGCCCAGAGTCAGGAATTTGTGCCTGAAATGGCGATTTCAGTCTTGCATATTACAGAGAATATGCATAAGATGTAAGTAAGATTTTAATTGTACTTCAATGAATTAAATGACATCAAAACAATTGTTAACAAATAGTTACTGAGATTTTGATAATTTTGTGTAGTAATCGTTGTTTCTTTCCACCCAGTGTTATCGCACCCCGTTAAAGGATACACTTTCCAAAGAAATAGACACATTACATGTGGTATATGTTATAAGTCAATACTATGAAACCAGAATTTAATAAAATGATTTTTTCATAAAGCAATGTCTTTCATATTCTCTCATTTCATATTCTTTGAATGGTAATGGATAAA
Source organism: Hyles vespertilio (assembly GCA_009982885.2). Taxonomy (NCBI): domain Eukaryota; kingdom Metazoa; phylum Arthropoda; class Insecta; order Lepidoptera; family Sphingidae; genus Hyles; species Hyles vespertilio. The sequence goes on from CM042829.1 coordinate 8,561,334, forward strand.
AAAATACTATACCTTTATAAATACCAATGAAAAGAAAATTAAGGGATAAGAGATATTGCATAACTTATTGAATGTGAAACTGTAATAATTAATCTTCATGACTTTCTAGAATGTTCTACCTTTGCCACATTAATATGGGATATTGGCAACAGTAATTTTCACACCATTTTAGCACATGTACAAATTATTAATAAACTGCATTGATTTAAAACTCTTGTTACTTTTGTAATAATCACTACATTGTTAACTGGATTTGATAAAAGCGACACTAGAGTTTCCTGCCTGTTCTTCTTTAATGAAAGCTGCAATTTAAGCCAGGTTGTAGATAAAAAAAAATATAATTGAAATTATGTGGAAAATTTTAATGGATCCAATAAATTATTGTCACTTTATTTCATTGAAAAGCCAAGCTAAAAGCTCACTCCAACCTACTAGCAAGACTAGAATTAGAATAAGAACCTTTTGTTGCAACACTCGTGTACAAAATATACCCCATGGAGATATGGTAAAACCCCTTAAAAGAGTGCTTGTGTTTACAGATTAAGAGGACAGCTGTGACCATCATTCCCAGCTGTTTCTACCTGCTAATCTAAAATTCATCTAACTATGTTTAATCCTACTAATATTAGTAGGTTAAGTTGAGACTGCCTAGGTGGCGTAGTTGTACTAAGGTACGGCTACAAAGCTGAGGTCTCGGGTTCAAATCCCGGGTTGGGCAAAGTGATATTGGATTTTTCTATTCATTATCAGCACAGAGTCAGGATATGGCGGTAGGCGTTAGGCGATTTGTGCCCGATATGGCGGTAGGCTCGCTACCTATCACATGGTGGGACAGAACATACAACGCGAAATGTGGGTGGCCTGGCACCTCTGCCTACCCATGCTGGGATAAAGGCGTGAGTTTATGTATGTATGTATGTAAGTTTGTGTGTTTGTTACTTCTTCATGCTCAAACATCATCACCTATTTTGTAGAAATTTGTTATCTGTATCAGCCCATATACGTCCCACTGCAGGGCACGGGCCTCCTCTACAATCGTAATCGATTGAGAGTGGTTAGGCCATATAGTCCACCACGCTGGCCTAGTGCGGGTTGACGGACTTACATACCATAGAATTTTTTTTTTTTTATAAATCGCTATGGTATGCAGGTTTCCTCACGATGTTTTCCTTCACCGTTTTAAATTTGTTATGAAAGTAGCTAATACCTTGAATTACATAGACTATTTTTTATCCTTGTAAATTTGGTGTTCCTGTGGGATGAACCAGGAATTCTATTTTATGTATTTACTACACTTTCAAGTTAAATGGGGTGGAATGGGATAGAATATAGGTTGATGAAATGGGTTATAAGAGGACTGAACTGCATTCTTTAGATGGAGAAAAGCAGTATAACAGACGGCAATAACTTTAAGTTCAAATGTAAGCAGTTAGTATGCGAAATAATGTGTCTTATGTAAACTGGATCATGTAAAAAAATTCCAAGTCTCGCAGCTCAGTTTTTCTACCGCAAAAAGTTGTGAGATCCATGTAATACCAAGTCGATTAATTTATTTAGTCCTTGATTGAGGGACGTTCTGTATAAAGTTATTACGTAAGTTATTATCATATCAATATTAAAAATTCTTTACGTTGTAAATAAATAGATCGACTTGGCCAGTAGCATTATGCATAAATTGCACCATACATTATGTTTTCATGCGATGCGAATTTTTTTACATGATGTTTTTGATGGGATCTCACGTCTTTTTGTAGAGTCCTACTTTATTCCTTTTCGGTACTTTTTATTTCTAGAATATACACAACGTTGATGCGACCGATAGGCGTTTCTTTAAACTGCTTATACTAGCTACCATTTTGAAGCTCTGTACTAAAAATCAATTAAATAGGAGCAGTAGTTTAGTCATAAATGAATTTTTAAGTTTTTGGCACATTTGAACACGATGTAGTTTTTCTAACAGCTGATTACGTCTAACGCCTGGTCATTCACCTTAAAACGATAGATCGTACTAAAATCTGCGCGTTGTTGCCGCTACACAAGGCGCGACAATAACACGCGCCGCGCGCGACGTTGCCAATTTGTTATCTATTCGTATCTACAGGCCAGTGAAATTTATTTACACAGGGTGTTTGCGTTTTACTCTTATTGGGAAGCTATTTAGTTTGTTTGAAACAAACAAAATTTCATTTTTGGTATTATAAATTTTTGTGCCGTGTCGAATTAATGCCGAGGACGTATAGTATACATAGTGTAATTTAATGCCCATCGGTCGCATCAACGTTGTATAATGATTTTTCTTAAAGCCTCTGTCTTATGGTTTTTTCTTATTGTTGTAGGTATCAATTTATCACAAATATAGCGGATTTGATTATTAGTGTTCTTTCTTTCATGGTGATTGTTTTCGAGCTATTTAGTCTATTTATTTGCAAGGTTATCTTTCTCATGTTTTTCTAGAGGAATGTTGTACAGTTTAATGGGCTGAATACACCCTTTCCCTCTTTATACCCCCCTCCTGTTATGCCTCATATATATTATCTATAGATACCAATCTACAACTATTATTCCATTATATACGGGTACAACGAATCATTAACTACAAATGTATCTTTGTAATCCTATACATTTATATGAGATTACAAAGTTATTCACGCAGTTGGTGTATCTAGAAAACTAGACAGAAGTTATGAAATGTTTGAATTTTTCCTTACTTTAGACACTAAACACTAATTATATTCTAAATTTGAAGGTTCTATGACTGCTAGAAGTGCCTTAGACTTTTGATGATCGGTCAGTCAGTCAGTGAGTGACAAAATTGCGAAAGTTTGACAAGTTATAATTCTTAAACTACTGGTTCAAATTGAATGAAATTTTAAATATACCGTGTTTACACAATGCCTCTTTAGTATCTGAAAATTCAGGCTTCTTACTTTAACCACAACAAAGTTATGGGGGGTTGAAAATGGTCTGAAGTGCTTCGAGAAAAGGATAGTACGGCTATGCCGCTTTTTAGCTCGACTTGGAGGGGGCACTGCCGTGCCCCCAGATTCAAAAAGCATGCGCAACCAGGCAAAGATGAGTTTGGCCATTAGATTATAAAATGTAGAAAAAAAATATAGTTTATAAATATTAGCAGTAAATGTATGTTCTAAATTATGAATTGTCTAGTAAAGGGCTTAAACCTTTTTATCTATTGGTAAAGATTGAGCATTTTATTATTCCGAATTTATGGATTATTTAATATTTGGTATTTTATTTTAAACAAAAACCAAAGATGAATGCTATAATTTAGTTTTGATTAATGGCAGAAAAAAAGAATAAAATAAAAGTTCTATTATATTGTTAATACGATTGTGACGTAAGTAACGCATTGGAATGAATTAGGAAAATTCTTATTTGAATACTAGCGGCCCGGCCCAGCTTCGCCTGGGTGCATATATTTTTTGAGTCCACTCCACACCAAATACATGTTATTTTTCCTATAAACTCTTGTATACCTAAACTTGACGTAGCTGTCCTACTGTCCGGCTCAATCCCATCTCATCCGTCTGTTCAATCTCTTCCCGATCCGTCCCGTCCTTTCTCTTTATTATCCATCCCGTCTTATAATGTGCATTTACATTTGGTCCTATCAAATCTGTCAGCTATCCCAGTCCCCTCCCGTACCTTCCACTCTATTATATCCCGTCATATATATACGTATACATATAAAGATTGCCTTAGGAAATTTTGATATTAAAATCTTAAGCGTTTTTTATTGTTCATCCAATATTCCTTCCCTTAATTCAGCACCAAAATGCTGTTTTTCCAAATAATATTGCACGCCATTACTTTTTGTTAGTAATAAAGTAATAATAAACATTTAAAAAAAAGAATTGGCCAAATTGGTCCAGGCGTTGTTGAGTTTTGCACTTACCAACACATTTTGCGATTCATTTTTATATTATAGAAGAAGAAGATATAGTCCACCCCGCTGCCTTAGTGCGGGTTGGCGGATTTTATTTGACGTAGAAATTAATCCGATAAGTCAGAGGTGTGCCCTGAGATTTGAACCCGTGACCATCGTAAACTTGTTGGCAGTCGCGTCTAGTACGTTACCATATACAAATTAATAAAACCTTCATACTGCCTTAACAGGTGACGTAAGCAATAAAACAAATATTTAAAAATATAAAACTGCACATCGTTTCATTATACTGTCTAGATACGGCATCAACGTACCATTTTTTTTATACTTGAGTCTGAAAACAATACTAATGCGGAATTTAAATTTGTCCCCCAGCGCATCTAAAACTATCAATTCAAAAAACAATGTCGTTTATGAAAACGAAAAATTATAATTAGATATATTTTGGTGTACTCCGGCAAAACGCTTCGATAGAGTATAAAACTTGTTTAAAACTGTTGCAATAATCTAAAAAAACAATGGGCTATTTTGGTAGATATGTACATGATTTCAATTTACATTTCACAAAATTATGCGCAAGACGCCGTATCTAGATAATATTATATATACACGATATACACGATGTACACATTTTTTGAATTTTGTTCTATTTCGTCAGCCGTCAATGAAAGACAATGGAAAGATAGATCATTTTACGTTGGATGGTAGTTGAAGCTGGACCGTCTTTTACGTCTCCCGTCAAATAAACAAAGATCATCCTATATTGGCTGGACGCATCACGCTTAAACGATACCCAAAAAAAAGGTTTTTAGTATCTTCCTCAGAAATTTTCCTATTTTTCTCACCCCTAAAACCTTCCCAGGACTTCCACGAATATTTCAAGACCAAAATCAGCCAAATTGGTCCAGGCGTTGTTGAATTATGCGGTTACCAACACATTTTGCGATTCATTTTTATATATAAGATTTCATATAATACAAAAAATGATAATATTTTAATAAAACTCAACACTAAAACACACCTTTACTTTACATATATCTACCCATAAAAAACCTAATTTTCTGTAACAAAAGTAATTTCCTACTCAAAAAATTCTTAAACCTATAACTCGCTCATACACCGGTTCATAAACATTTTTAGGTTGCCCTAACAAGTCGTAACTCAAATTATGCAAGAAAATCAATAAATAAGTAGACCTAAAACCAAAAATTAATGCGCACAAACAGATCTAGAAGAGTAAAATCAGTGTTTTTCCAGAAATATCCATGGACTTACATTTGCGTGGCAGTTGATGCATAGCGACTCGATTTCAGTGACCTCTGGCTCCTCTTCCTCGACGTTGAGGTCCCTGAAGACTGGCTTCTGCTCTACGGTGCACATTTTCAGCAAAATGTGGGGTTCAAATGGGAGAAATAAGTACTTCGCTTATCGCAATAACAATGAATTGACAGAACAACGCACATGCGATTTGCGTCTTGCGAACAATGATAAAAGAATTATAAAGGATTACGCACAAAAGTAGCTATATATATCAAATAATTATAGTTATGTTAGGAATATCGACGCGGAATGTACGTTTATCTATCTGTCTCCTTTACACAAAGCTGACTTTTCCCTTAATGAAAGAGACAAATAATAATTCCTTTGTTTCGAATATGGCAATATTTTGTTCACTAACCACACTGAGACCGCCCCTAGACCAAAATGACGCCATTTTATTTAGCTCATCCGAAACCACAGACTAGTAAAACAAAAACTCCATGAAATGTCAAACTGTGGCGTTATCTGTCAATCGAAGTAAACAAATCTGCAAAATCAAAGAATTTCGAATTATTCATTGTTTAATCTCGTTTGTTAAGTTTGCTAATTAGTTTAATTGTTAAGTTTTTAAAGTGCCTCAGTGTTGTGTTAGAGGATTGTAGTCGAGTTCAAGCAAAAAGGACTCAACACAACTTTTCATAGGTTAGTAACTGTTTTTACGAAATACTAACAAATATGTGCTAAATTTACATTTTGGGTTTATTTTTATCATTTATAAATGTATTTGGATCTTGTTGATTAAGTTTTAGACTCTTCTAGGCGTTATTTATACAAGTAGTGTAAATAACAACCTCATTGTTTGTTTACACACAAGTTTAGAGATGAGTGGATTCGATACGAAATTATTCATATCGATATTATCATTTTTAAATATTTTGATCTTTATTTTTCAAAAAAAGAAAAAAATAGTTTATATTTAAATATATATTCAGACCGACAAACAAAGTGAAATTAAAATATTTTTTAGATTCCCTATAAACATATAAACCAGGACAAAATGGATACAAAAAATTGGAAGCTATTGGAACCCTGCAATAAATACATTTATTTGTTCATTACATTTTGAAAAAGAAAACAGCTTTCCAACAATATTCCCGGTAAGTGAAAATGTAGTAATTATGATATTTTACCTAATAATCCTATTAATAATACAACTGTTAATCAATAACAAAGATGACATGCAAGATAATTTGGACAATTGGTAGTCTATTGTCTAATGTTCTGGAGAACCTTTTAATGAACAGAAATAGTTTTATATTTTATTATTAATTATTATAATTGTTTATCTTAACCAACACTTTCATATTCATTGATTGAATTCTAAGTGAGACATAATGATTTTCCTCAGTCAAATAATAGCAATAAAAATCTACCTATGTTATTTTATTTTATTTGGTATGTATTAAATATCCTGATAGGTATTTTTGATTTTAGCAAAGAATGGTGCAACGTAATAATGAACGAAATGTATTAGATGCAACTGGGTGTTTGTCTCGACAGGTATAACCTTGTAACGGTTGTAACATGTAAATTAGTATTAGTTGGTCATATGTTTACATTATGGCGACTAAAAAAGTAACGATAATTGTAAAGTATAAGTATATTTTTAGGAATATCAAGAAATAATTACCTCCAACCGTCACATACATAGTCTGACCCCACACTAAGATCAAAATGTTTAATACATCATATTACTATTGTTTATGTAGCAGTTGCATTTTTATTAGTTTTGTTACAAATAAATTTATCATAATATTAATATTTATACATACATAAACTCACGCCTTTTTCCCAGAATGGGTAGGCAGAGGTGCAACCAGGACACCCACATTTCAGCCTCCGTGGCGCAGGCGGTAAGACGCCGTTTGTGAATCGAGAGGCCGCGGGTTCGATCCCCGCACCGAGAGAAATGTTTGTGCGGCCCACAAATATTTCTCTCGGGTCTGTGTGTTTGTGAGACCGAAAAGTCTCTCGTAGTTCCTGATACCCACGACACAAGACTCGATCTTAATGTGGGGTCAGGACTATGTGTGTGACTGTTGGGTGTTACCACGTTGGAGACTGTCCCACCCTCACACCCACCACTGTAACTCCTGTGAGCCAGGATCAACAGTGGCACGCAATGTAATGACACCGAGCATTGAAGCTCGGCGAGTCTCCGGGAATGTCTAACTTGTCTTTAACCCGCAACGAAATTAATCAGAAAGTGAAATTAATAGGAGGAGTTGGAAATAAATTATTGTCCACTTCCCTCCGTGCAAAGCGGGCGACAAAACAATGAACTAAACAGGTAAATAACCTCGTAGAAAGACTTTTACAGCCGGAGAAGCCAGCTGTAAAGCACCACGGATCACATCATCACTACATTTAAATAGGACCTATTATGTGAGCTTTTAGACTTGATTCCAATAATAAGTATGGCAAAAACGCCGGAAAGCACGGAAGTTCTTCCTAGTCTCTACAAGGTCCATGTAGTATACGACTCCAGATGATATCTGCATACTATCCAGCATAGTTTTACGCTCATTCTGCCAAAGACTACACTCCCAAAGTATATGATGCGCGGACTGCTCATACTCGCAATTAGGCGATTCAACAAGCTTAAAAGAGTAAAGTTTAGACCTAAAGTTACCATGGCCCGTGAGAAACTGTGATACGCAATAATCGACATCCAACCAAGTCTTTGTCAAACGGTCACGAACGCAAGGAAAATATTGATATAGATGTCGTTACTTTCGTACATAGTTTATTAAGTCTTTTAATTATTTTTTTTCGAGTTTCTTATTTTTTTATATAAAGCAGCTGTTAAATAAATAATTGTCGAAAGAGACTGACTTCTGTTATACAGGGCTTCCTAGTTCAGGAGTCAGGGTGTTATTATGTTGTAAACATGTTGTAATGAAATAAAGATTAATTATTATTATTATTATTTATTCAAATAGTCTTTCAAAAGATCTTTTGGATTGTTCATTTCTGCTACCACTGCTTCGGAACGTGTTGTAGCTGTGAAGAAGAAGTGGCGCAAGGAACTTCGTCAGCAACACGAACTGTCTTCTTTTTTCTTTTTTTTTATATCGCCATTTAAAATTACAATGGTTCATGTCACAGAACACAATAATGTCAGTTTATTTAGTTAATTTTGTTTATTTAGTTAATTGTTTAATTTCTATTTTTACATTTTAATTGTTAATTTTGTGTAGATATTTTATTTCTATTTATATATTTAACTTGTTAGTTTAGTGTACATATTTTCATTATTGTTTGCTAAATGTCTGTTTTTTTTTAGATTTTAGTTATAATTTGGCAAAAGAAATATTGACATGGTGAAAATTGGTGCTTAAGGAAAAAAGTGTGGTATATTCGAAGTCGCAACCAAATTCTAGCTATTAATAAAGTTGTATTTTATCTCACGTGTGTATTATTTGACAAATCCAATCCAATCATCAGGTAAAACTTACCCATCAAATAAATCATAGCATGAAAAAAATATCAAAACATTGACCTATTATTATCGGATTTAATTTTTAAAGACTTGACTCTCAAGTCCTGAAATCCCCTGTTTATACTCAATTGAGAAGTAAAGCAAAAATTAAAAATGTTATATTAATGTTAGTCGTATGCCACTGTTGATGATCGATATCGATAAAAAATTTGGTACTATCGTATCACTATTTTTAGGGGCGGAGCCGCCGCCATGTTTGTGAATCAAAGTGGTACGCGTCACGTGACCTTATGCTTTATCCACTCTATTCTATAATCATTGCTTGCGAACAGAATGAAATGTCAATTGTCAAAGATGTGAAGTTTCTGAACGGAGTAAATTGTAGAGGCAAAAATAGCGCTAGTTTAATCATTACTTTTGAAAAATTACTATAAATCAATAAATAATGTAGAAGAAATAAGGAGGTTTAATAAATTATATGTAAAAAATATACGAGTGCCACCACTGCTACCTTTGACTATCCCTGAAAGTCCAAGCAATCATCTAGTATAGATGCACGAAGCACTCTCATTTTCATTATTGGTAGTATAAATCTACGTGAATCGCAAGATGATTAAGTAGAGATTATTGAAGATTTTAAACAGTGACTGATTAATAATTAAATATAGTACGTGAAAATACGATAACATCATACGAAACATAATCATTAAACTATCTAAATTATTTGTATGTGTATCCGAACTCATCATTTTGAAGGCCAAGTCATGGGCCAAGTTTAGTTCTAAAACCGTGAGGCCAAGGTTTATTCAAATAAAACAGATTCTCTAATATCTAAGTTCACGACTGTACCTATTACTTTGTTAAGCGTTTATCTTTTTGAATTAATGTATCCAAGGCGCTATGTTTTATTACGTTTAACAGAGTAATATATCGCCTATGCCAGCCACACTGGGTCATTGAGAATCTATTATTAGAACCCTGTATAATCTCTCAAACTAGCTTTGCGAAATGATTAGACACTACAGCGTTAACTTTAGATCGTGAGCTATTCATTTCTAATCCATTACGTTGTATGAGACCCGAATTTGCGTGTGGCAAGACGATAATAAGCAAGACATCTTAAATCCGCCTATTATGATACACCTAGTTTTTTCTTTGTGCTATACGAAATATTTAGCAAAGTAAGAGGATGAAAAATAACTCCACCAATTTCATGGGTTCCTGGTAGTTACATTTTACTCTCACAATTTTGCAAAGGTCCCAAAAGAATTAAAAAATCAAAAGGCTTCAAAATCCTTGGCAGAGGCCATATTTAGCAGTGGACTTCCTGTGACGAAGACAGTAAGAGGGAGAAAAGGCGATATATCTTCAGCCGTCGACAGCCTCCGTGGCGCAGTTGGTTAGACGCCGCCTGTGAAACGAGAGGCCGCGGGTTCGTTTCCCGCACCGAGAGAAATGTTTGTGCGGCCCACAAAATGAGAAGTCACGGGTTCGTTCTCCGCACCAAAATAAACTTTTGTAGGCACCACAGGTATTTGTTTCGGGTCTGGGTGTTTGTGAGAGCGAAAAGTCTCTCGTAGTTCCCGATACACGCGACACAAGACTCGATCTTAGTGTGGGGTCAGGATTATGTATGTGACTGTTGGGTGTTATTTATTTACTTATATATGCTTTATTCTATACCAGAATGAAAGACACTTACAAATAACTTAAAAATTAAAGGTATGGGTTACAAAACGCGGCCTTATCGCTGCGATCTCTTTCAGGCAACCTGTGGATGGACTGGATTATTGTAATATTTTATTATAAACTAGATATGTATTCAGGATTATGCATATGACTGTTGGGTGTATTTATTATTTATTTATTATTCATAATAATAAGTCGATTCATACAACTTTATAGTTATGCAAGGAATTCAAAGTAAAACATTCTTATTTGTATTGTTTTGGTTTCTTAGAATTGTCCGCCCCGTGACCACGATAGCTGTAATTAAGTAATCGAAACGTCAAGAAGTTAAAAAATGTAAAAATTAAACGAAATCCGCGATAAAATTCGTGAATAAGTAGTTTTATTTCAATTATATTGTTTTGTTGGACTGCCTCGGTGGCGTAGTTGTACTACTGTACCGGTTACAAAGCTTTTTTTCTATTCATTATCAGCCCAGAGTCAGGAATTTGTGCCATAAATGGCGATAGGCTCGCCACCTATCACATCGTGGGACGGAACCTACAAGGCGAAATGTGGGTGCCCTGGCACCTCTGCCTACCCCTTCTGGGAAAAAGACGTGATTATATGCATGTATCTATTGTTTTGCTTTAAACCGCAGCAATGTAAAATGTCTGAAGTCATGCGAAAGGAATTCGTTTATCATGTTAATTTAATGATAAGAATTTTTGCAGAAAATAAATTTGCATACCCTAATTATCTTAATAATACTAAACTAGGACATTGCGGCGGGTCAATGTACTTTATTTTAATAACGACCCATTACAGTAATTCCAAATTCAGCCTCCGTGGCGCAGTTGCTTAGACGCCGGCTGTGGGTTCGATCCCGGCACCGACACAAATATTTTTGTTTTTCACAGTTTTAATGATTGGCGAGACGAGTATTCCATTTGATGGTAAACGATACGACCACTCTTGGACAGCAGCAAAATCGAACACCATGAATTACAAAGCTATGCTTGGCATTCCACTGCGCTCGCCATCCTGAGACATAAGATGTTAAGTAAATGAAAAAAATATTCGGATATGTTTCCATTCTTTCCGAAAAAAATCCTAACGAGTTTTTTCCATTTTTTGTATAATTTTCATGACCCAACAATTAGATATTTATTAAATGCTTATGCAGATCTCATATGTATGCTTTACTAACGACGTTTTCCTTCATTCAGTAAGCTTATTGTAAGCAGTAAATAATTGTCTACAATAAGGTCGCAACTGGCAAGTTATCGAGGTCACAAAACTAACTTTTGTAAGTTCCTTATTTATATTGTCGATTATTTTAACTGAGAAGGAGAATTGTTAGAAAATCTCTAATAGCTAACGTTTCAGCCACAGGAGGTCCACTACTGAACATAGGCCTCTCCCAAGGATCTTCACATCGAACTGTTTGAAGTATTGCATCCAATGCTTTATAATAATTTATATATTGTGTACTAACCGTATTATGGTAATGAACTAAGGCGTAAATGTATACCAGTCCATATAAGTCCCACTGCAGTGCACGAGCCTCCTCTACAATCGAGAGTACGATTGAGAGCGGTTAGTACAGTCCACCACTCTGGGTTAGAGCGAGCGGAATTTACATATCGTAGAAATTCATACAAACCGCTATGGTATGCAGGTTTCCTCACGTTATTTTCATTGTTATAGTGCGTGGTGATCACAGATCACTTCCAATAGATACCGCATTACGATAGTTTTGTTTTGAACCGAAAACGCCAACGAAGGGAACTGCGCGGGGGTTGGGCGGGTTGCAGCGCGGTCACGTGGACTTCACTGGAGAGATGAGGCATAAGTCGATAAATAAAAAAATGTATCGATAGTTCGATTTGCCAGTAAGTTCATGTGTTATGATCGCTTCTATAATTTAATTACCAACTTGTTAAATGTTTGATAATATTTTTTCGCTGGCCTGATCTGATAAATTATACCAACCGGCAACCGCTAACTACGAATAAATTAGGATTAAGATTTATACTTTGGTATGTAACGGTTTTATTTCTATTATTCACCGTGTATTTTTGTATACCATAATGGCGAAATACCCAAATTAAGTGTTGATATAAAAGATCAGAAAATATGAAATAGTAAATGACTAAAAGCCCTAAAGGGCTACAATAACTTATTCCGTTTCTTGAATTCTGACGGCGGCTGTAGTAAATGTAATATCGACAAGTGACGAAACCCACTTGACGAACTATGAATATTTTTGAGACGATACTATATATCCAACGTATGTTAAAATTAGTGCAATAGCTTGTGCTACTCTGATTCTCAATAAACTTAGTATACTAAAACTTATGATAAATACCCTCCTATTATATTTGAAAACGTATACAACTAAGGGAAAAAAGGAAATTTAATTACGTCAAAGATAAAAATATAAATATAAAAAAATTGTAAAAGGACCTTGTTAAAAATTTAACTATTTCAAATAACATAAAATAACGTAATTATGGTAATTTGCAATTTTTATTTAAATCAATATGTATTTTGTGACATTGTCATTTAATAAAATTAATTTACATTATTGTTTTACAATATCGATATTTCTGGGAATTATATTATAAACATGCGTCAAACACTAGAAGAACGTGTGAATTCGCCAAAAAAAGATGGCTTATTACGGTTATTGCTATGCGAAAAAGAGACGGCTGATTCTCCATCCGAACTCGACTGTTTTACATTGATACATTAACCAGTATAAATTGAGCTCGCTCGGGACCAAATTAATTTAAAGAATATTAGTTATCGAGGAAAACTTATTGCGTTTTTATAGATACTTTATTTTTTTGAGTTTTTTGCACACCATTTTATTGAACAAATCATTTTTAACTGTAATATTATGTTCCCAAAATGTAATTTTTGCTAACGTGCGACGACATGTGCGGGTCCACTACTTGGACGACACTGATGACGCGACATTTGGCATCGGTTTATATCTATCTGATAGCTTATATGTGTTGGGCGCAACCGCTGCCTTGCATTAGGTATCTATTGGGAGTGATCTGTGGTGGTGATTGACTATCAATACACACATGACTTCGAAAAGTCAGAGGTGTGCGTCATTTGAACCCGCGACCACCGTGAACATGTAGGCAGCCGCATAGGCATGCAAATCGTAAATGCCAAATGGTGTACACATGGTGTATAATAATTGCACAGATTATAGAGCGAGCGCACACGACAATGATGGTATAAATTCGATTTCGAATAGCGTCTCTCCTAGCCGTCTTTTTTTATTGCAATGAATGACGAGATGAGCCGTTCGCCTGATGGTAGGCGATACGACCTCTCATGGACAGTAGCAGAACCAAACAACACCATGAATTACAAAGCAATGTTAGACATTCCACTGCGGTCGCCATCCTAAGACATAAGATGTTAAGTCTCAATACGTCCAGTAGTTTCTCTGGCTACAACTTCCTACAAACCGAAATACAAAAGCTTACATTGCTGTTTGTCAGGAGAAATAGACATTGCAGTGGTACCTACCTAGGCGGCCTTCCACATATTAGAGACCTACCACCAGTAACGCCTCAAATCTATACATATAAATAAAATTGAAGTGTCTGTTTTTAGAGTAAAAATAAAAAATAATGTCCTACTACATATCGTTATATACACGATACCTATAACGAAAATGACCTTAGATTTTTTTTTGTCTGTCTGTTTGTTCCGGCTAATCTCTGAAATGGCTGGATCGATTTAGACGGGACTTTTATTGTCAGGTAGCTGATATAATAAGGAGTAACTTAGGCTACATTTATTTTAGAAAAAATCTTTTATTAAAAAAAACTAGCTAACTTTTTTGTTAAATTCCACGCGGACGAAGTCGCGGGAACAGCTAGTATAGTCCTGACCTCCCACTAAGATATCAAGTATTGTTTTGTGGGTATCATAAACATTCCTTTCAGTGCGTGATTTGAACCCGCACCCTTTCGCCTCGTAGCCGGCGTCTAACCAACAGCGCCACGGAGGCTGCCATTTATCCACATCTACTTACCCCAATAAATGTCACACCGTAAAATAAACATAATTTAAAGATGATTTATACGGAAACCCAAATGCATCTTTAAACTTCTTTCGTCGTGGCCAAATACAGTGTCCACATAATACCAAATCGATAATATTATGTCATTTACCCAATTTAAGTAAACCGAGCGGCCTTAAGTGATATCATGGTTGGAAATGGCGCTCCTTCATGTTTTAAGCAATGATGATGTCATTTAACCTTGAAATGGTCGACGAAACACTACGTCATTCAGTTATTTTTGTCGATTTGTCTTCAATAGAAACCGGATAAATTAAGAGGTCGTTTGACATTACGTTTTATTATCGCCACAATGGTGTCCTCAATTTCGTCGGATATTTTACGTTTCCCGCTGTTGCATTCTATTTGAATTTGGAATAGTCAACTACATAGTCAACTCTAGTCACTGTTCATGGACAGTCGTGTTGTGTTGTGTTCAAAGGATTTGTTTGTTGATTCAATTTATCGTGAGTATGCGTTAATTATCCCATTAATGCCGGGAGTCGTGATATGTGATGTTTATTTTTTTAATGCGAACTGCAGAAGGTCGTGATATGCTAATTTGCAACTGAAACGTTCGTGAAAAATAGATAAGATGATTCCGTTTTCAGGTTTTGCGATAAAATGAAATTGTTCGTTTTTGATCCTCAAATAGGAATTTAGAAACTTACAGAAATTATTATTTGATGAATTTGATAAATATGGAATAGGCTGTACGTGTTTTGTTTAGTGCTTTTTATGGTATAATTTGTTTTTTTTTTATAGGTTTTTTACCACCCTTTTCACAAAAATATAACACCCTCAGCAGGATACTTATAAATTACCGCCATTTTTATATACACGTGAATAAATCGATGATCAATCCGAAATTACACTTGTGTAGGCAATGTGGGTTTGTTTTAGTTATTTTTGTTTTCTAAATTCAAATGATAGTTATTTTTACCCATAGTTGGTTATTATAAGCTTAATGCTTGGTAAATTTTCCTATTCCCACATTTCCGCCTTCTAAATTATAATTCCATTACCTACAGTTTTGTTTGATGTTTACTAATAGTACTGTTTTGATCTTTGCTCCGCGCATTAGATATTATTCAAGGTTTTTCTACATTACTGTTGCTGCGCTTATAAAATAAATACTATTTCAACAAACTGAACGCGTCGTAAATCTTTGCCTCGGTACCTATAGAAAAGATTAAAATTCACTGATCACTCTCTTTTTAACCTTAAGCTTTTTGCCGCCACATTTATTTCCTTGGTTGATAAGCACAGGTTATCAACATTTCTGACTTAATTAGCAATTATTGTTTAGCAAAAATAAAATTGTGATGTTGGAAATACTAAACTAAACACGTGATAAATCGTTGCATCGGTACCTATTACAAATATGACAGGTCCCGCTTCAGCCATAGACAGTTTACCGCATATTCTAATTCCTTTGCGTAAAAAGCGTGCGTTGTGCACATTTCACGCAAAATTAGCCATTGATTTAACAATTGATTGTGATGTTTATGAATTCAATTGTGAAATAGGGGTCGCGGGTTCTAATCTTGCACAGAAACAAATGTTTGTTTTTGTATGATCGAGAAATATTTGTCTTGTGTATGTTAAGATCGTGAAATGTATTGTAGTTTGTGAACAACATATAAGTAGATATCTTAATTTAATGTATTATATTAGCCTTCGATAACAGACCATAATATGCACGTTTCTATTTATGCCGTCTGTGTCTATTTCTCCCACCAAATTAAAATGTAAATGCACTTTTGAATTTTGGATTGAAGGAAATTGTAGGCAAAGTAACTACTGGACAAATTGAGATTAAGTCTCAGGATGGCGAACGCAGTGGAATGCGAAGCATTGCTTTGTAATTCAAGGTGTTATTTGGTTTTGCTACTGTTCATGCTTCGCTTACCATCAGGCGAACGGAATGCTAGTCTTGCCATTCGTTGCCATAAAAAAAAACTACCACGGCACGTGAATACTCTACATTCTAAAACCAAGAGTTTGACTGAAGGATTCGGCCATTTTCCATCACGCTGGCTTATTGCTGTTTGGTGGACTTCACATGTCATAGATATTTTTCTGTACATCACTACATCATTGACATAAATATATGGACAGGGCGGAAAGCGCATAAAATGTTTCCCGTGTAAGTGGTGCGCGCGCTCCAGTACATCTCTAGTGAAGCGTTTCTGAAATTAGTCGTCGCTCGCAACGATTTTGAAAATTCTTGCTTGTATTATGACAGAAAGTTTAATAAAAATAATGATAATAATATTTATCATTGCTTAGACTTCAGACGAATGTATTAAGTTAATTTAATATAGATTTTTGATAGAACGGCATATTATAACAAATAAAACGACGTATTTCTGTGAAAACTCTTAACAAACTATTGTACTAAAATCATTATTTTAAATTAAGAATCACCATAAACAATATTTCATGGAGTTTATTTGATGTACAGAAAACCAATAGGTACTTCGTAACAATTTAAGCCATATTTTCTGGGTATTTTTTTCAAATTCCAAATGTAAAGAAGGCATATCCTTATCAATGCACACATGACTCCGAAAAGTCAGTGGTGTGCGTCATTCGAACCCGCGACCACCGTGAACATGTTGGCAGCCGCGTTTATTCCGTTACCAACAGACCACCATGCAAATTAATATTATTTAACAATATTGTGTGTAGTTAGTAACTATTCATTCTACTGTAATTACGTAATTCAAATGTAGAATGTATGCAATATGATGTCATTGTCCGAGTTCCGTGTTTGAATGTTAGGTAAAAAAAAATATCTAACATATTTTTTAATAGCAGTGAATAGCGAGACGAGCGTGCCGTTCGCCTGATGGTAAGCGATACGACCGCTCATGAACAGTAGCAAAACAAAACTACACCATGAATTACAAAGTAATGATTGGAATTATGCATACATACATACTTCGTATATATTATACGACATAGCCCATAAGATTGGCATGTTGAAGTGGCAGTGGGCCGGGCACATAGCCCGTAGAACCGATGGCCGTTAGGGCCGAAAGGTTTTAAAGTGGAAGCCACGTACAGGCAATCGCAATGTCGGACGCCCGCCTACAAGGTGGACGGACGATCTGGCTAAGGTTGCAGGAAGTCGCTGGATGCAGGCCGCTTCCAACAGGTCATTGTAGAGATCCTTGGGGGAAGCCTATGTTCAGCAGTGGACTTCCTGTGGCTGATATGATGATGACGATGATGATGATTGGAATTACACTGCGCTCGCCGTCCTGAAACATAAGATGTGAAGTATCAATATGTTCAGTAGATACTTAAGCTGCAATGTCATTCAATCCGTAAAACAACAATGCTTTTACACTGCTGTTTAAGTTCCGGTTTGAAGGACATGGCAGCCAGAGTAACTGCTGGACATATTGAGACTTAACATCTTATGTCTGAGGATGACGAGCGCAGTAGAAAACCATTGCTTTAAATTATTAATTCAAAGTGTTGTTTGGTTTTGCCACTGTCAATGATCGGTCATATCGCTTACAATGGCGAATGACATTCTCGCCTCGCCATTCATTACAATAAAAATTGCATCTTATATTCTCAATACTCATTAGATGCAATTACAATGATATTGATTGATATAAAAGTATTTATAGATCAAGTCTTCGCTTAGAAAACTAGAATAAATCTACTGAACGCATAATCAGGAAACTGGATCAAAGCCAACTCGATTTGTGTTGGTTTTCAAACAGAAATGTGTGTGTGATTCAGAATGGTGCGAAAACATCAACTCGGCTTTTCAGAAGTTATTGAACATATTTATAAAGACTTGCTTTCCGGCCCGAATGCAGATACACTTTTCAAAATGGCGGCCAAAATGTTCAATCGCGACTATCAATTTAGAATATTGGAGCAAAGGATCCCTGATATATTGATTTTGAGACCAATCGGAGCACGAAAATCTAATAAAATTTCTTCATATTTGCTAGATTTTCACTACTGCTTCCCTCCGTGATAATATACAGGGTATATCAAGAGTGCTACCGAAAACGAAGCTGGGTGGTAGTTTTAGTGACTTCAGACACAATGCAACTAAATTTTGTGCAAAAATTTGTGACGAAATTTTTTTGTTATTTTTTTCTAGCGTCGTATTAGGGTGGTAAATACATTTTTTCTTTTTTTTTTTTATTGCAATGTATGGCGAGACGAGCAAGCCGTTCGCCTGATGGTAAGCGATACGACCGCTCATAAACAGTAGCAACATTCCACTGCGCTCGCCATCCTGAGACATAAGATGTTAAGTCTCAATATGTCCAGTAGTTACTCTGGCTACAATGTCCTTCAATCCGAAACACAACAGTGCATTTAAGCAGTGTTGTTTGACGGGAGAAATAGACATTGCGGTGGTACCTACCCAGATGGCCTCTCACATATGAGAGACCTACCACCAGTAAAGGTGGTAATACATCGTTTCTTCTTAAATAATAGTGTACACCCTTTTATTTTTAAAGACGCTATGGGCGAAACTATGGGTTTACCACCCTAAATCGGCGATATTTAAAAAGTAATAAAAAAAAATTGTCGTGTTTCTTTGCGAAATTTTTAGTTGCATTGTGTTTGTAGCCACTAAAACTACCACCCGGCTTCGTTTTCGGTAGCAGTCTTCATATAATTGTTATAGTCTATAGCATTTCTCGATAAATAAGCTATCCAACACAATAATATTATGTTCAATTGAAACCAGTAGTTCCTGAGATTAGAGATAACAAACAAATAAACTCTTCAGCTTTATATATTAGTATAGATATACTAAGCCAAACAGCAGTGTAAATGCACTGTTATGTTTCGGTTTGAAGGATATTGTAGCCAGTCACTACTGGACATATTGAGACTTAACATCTTATGTCTCAGGATGGCGAGCGCAGTGGAATACAAATATTGTTTTGTAATTTAAGGTGTTGTTCGGGTTTGCTACTGTTCATGAGCGGTCGTATCGCTTACCATCAGGCGAACGGCACGCTCGTCTCGCCATTCCGTCCAATAAAAAAAAACTTAAGTATCTTTTGAAATCATTGAGACTTAATATCTTACATATGTCTCAGGATGGAGTTATGTCTCACTCTCACTGGAGTGCCAAGCATTGCTTTGTAATCCATCGTGTTGTTTGGGTTATTATTTTTGTAATATTTTCTCTCAACCGTACTCTCGATTGTAGAGTAGGCCCGTGCCCTGCAGTGGGACGTATATGGGCTGATACAGATACAGATTATTTTCTCTTGTGTTTGTATAGTGTCTATATTTAAAATAAAAGCAATTCAAAAACTAGTCAATATCTATCCCTACTTTCCTCCATTTTGTTCAATCTTCGGCATTCTCAATATTAAGACTTTTACTAAGGCCATTGACTCATATCTTCACCTTCAAGAATCACAATCTAAAACTCCGAATTCTTTAGCCCTCGTTAAAGATATATGATAAATAAGTGTAACCCACGCGAATCGAGTAAAATATTTTTACGATCCAATGGCGACCTACTTGGCACAACACGCTGAAATTTTCCTAAATGCAATTTTTTATCATCTTTTTTCACCGACTTCAAATAAAGGAGGAGGTTCTCAATTCAACTGTACATTCTTTTTTATGTTTGTTACCTCATATCTCTGTAATGGGTGAAAAGATTTTAATAATTCTTTCTTTGATTACATTGGTACTTGGCGACCCGCCTTTAATATGTTACGCATATTCAGATTTGTTGGTTAGTCAAGTCAATAAGCTTATTGATCAACGTATACAAGAACAATGAAATATATATTTTTTAGATTTAGAGTTGATGGTTGTCTTAATAACAAAGGTATATAAAATTCAGCTTTTTTACTATCTGTATCACTGTATCAGCCCATATACGTCCCACTGCAGGGCACGGGCCTCCTCTACAATCGACAGTACGATTGAGACTGGTTAGTACTTAGTACAGTCCACCAAGCTGGCCTAGTGCGGGCGGACTTTACATACCATATAAATTCTTGTTAATCGCTATGGTATGCAGGTTTCCTCACGATGTTTTCCTTCAATGTGCGTGATTGATGTGTGTGTGATTAACTAATAACTATCAATACACACATGACTATGAAAAGTCAGAGGTGTGCCCTGGGATACGAACCCGAGACCCCAGTGAACATGTTGGCAACCGCGTCTAGTCCGTTTACCAACAGACCACCATGCATTTTTGAACCCTGAAGATAAGAATCTTTGAATAAAAGCGTGACTTTAGCACTTTTCCCGAGTATTTTCCTTAAAAATATATTGCAGTTTTAAATTATACTAAAATGCTAATAATTTGTATCCGGAACCGTAATAAAATGTAATTATGCATTACAGTGTATGTATTTAACATTAGCGCAAAATAAATTTGCAAGTCAAGGAAACCAATAGCCATTCAATGTGTAGTGCAGGTTAAACGACATTATAAATACACCCAACAGTCACATACATAGTCCTGATGATGTATGACCAAGAAAAGTAACAGGCGTGCGAGGTGTCGAACCTGCGATTTATTTATTTATTTTATTTAATTGAATCTCCAAAAATCCAAATCTCCGAAGATAAGACATAACATACATATGTACTATATTAAACTACATATTTATCTTTAATTACAGGAGAGTACAGATTGTACAGAATTTGATTATTGGGCTACCAACGTTTTTTTTATTGCAATGCAATGCAATGGTGCTATGAGCATGCCGATTGCCGTTCCCCTGATGGTAAGCGATACGACCGCTCATGGACAGTAGCAAAACTTAAAATCACCTTGATAAAACTTCTTGGCATTCCAGTGCGCTCGCCATCCTAAAACATAACATGTTAAGTCTCAATATGTCCAGTAGTTGCTCTGGCAATAATGTCCTTTTAACCGGAACACAACATTGCATATTCAGACACTGGCATTTTGGGAGCGAAATCACTACATTGTATAAAACAAAGTCGCTTTCTCTGTCCCTATGACCCTTCGTATGCTTAAATCCTTAAAACTACGCAACGGATTTTGATGCGTTTTTTAATAGATAGAGTGATTCAAGAGGAAGGTTTATATGTAGAATACGTACATATTATTGTACAGAAATCTATGTGTGGCGAAGCTAGGCCGGGCCGCTAGTAAAAAATAAACAACAAGCATTTATACTCATAATAACATGTCCAATGTAAAAAATGTGATGAAAAACTATTATTATCAAATACATAACAGCGCTTTCCGCGACAGCAAATCTATTATATTACTAAGCAGCTAAAGTTTTTCTTTACGATCATTCACGTGATCGCCGTCATCACTATACATATGAATGACGTGACATCATCGTCTCACATATTTATACTGGTGGTAGGTCTCTCATATGTGAGAGGCCATCTGGGTAGGTACCACCGCAATGTCTATTTCTCCCGTGAAACAACACTGCTTAAATGCACTGTTGTGTTTCGGATTGAAGGACATTGTAGCCAGAGCAACTACTGGACATATTGAGACTTAACATCTTATGTCTCAGGATGGCGAGCGCAGTGGAATATTGCTACTGTTCATGAGCGGTCGTATCGCTTACCATCAGGCGAACGGCTTGCTCGTCTCGCCATTCAATGCAATAAAAAAAAATATTTTAAAACTAATTTATCGTACCTATTGGCTTTACGGAAACTTATTTTTGTACAACTACGTTGTACGGGGTATATCAAGACTGCTACCGAAAACGAAGCCGGGTGGTAGTTTTAGTGACTTCAGACACAATGCAACTAAGAACTTTGCAAAAAAAGCGACGAATTTTATTTGTTTTTTTTTTCCTATCGTCGTATTTGGATGGTAAATACATTGATTTTGTAAAATCATTTAATTTTTAAAGACGTCGTGGTACGCAAGGGTTTCAATTATTGTTTCATCAAAAACTATCAATTTACCACCCAAACACGATTGTATTTAAAACATACCAAAAATAAAGCCACAATTTTTTTTTTCATCCTACCGTTGTATTTGGGTGGCTAATACATAGATTTATATTATCTTAAATAATAGTTTAAAACCGTTTAATTTTTTAAGATGGTTTGGTACGTAAGGGTTTCAATTATTATTTTAGCAAAAACTAAGGATTTATCACCGGAAAACGATAAAGTATTTGCAACTTGCGGTACAATTTTAACAATACTAATTTCCCTTCAGATCATGGGTAAAGACGACAAAGAAGACTCCGGCTTCGGGTTCAAAGACCGCGCGAAGGCCGAGGAGACGCTGCGGCTGCTGGAGCAGCATGACATGAACTATAGGAGGCTCACCGTCAGGGGACTGCTGGGGAGGGCGCGCAGAGTGCTGTCCAGTAAGTTGTTTCTATTTTGTATAATTCCAATGGAACTCAAAAATCGCTCATAGAAACCCTTCGAAAAAACATATACTAGATACAGGGTCCGGAACAAAATTACACGCCAAAAGTGGCCGTGGTTGCTTAAATGCTTATTCATATATACATTTGAATTTCGAACTAAGAGATCTAGCAAAAAGTCTAAAATCTAAATCTAAATTTATTTATAAACTTAAGTTACCAATAAACCTTATTGCTTTAAATTAAGATGAATTGTGTAGTGCGTGGTGGCCTGTTGGTAAACGGACTAGACGCGACTGCCAACATGTTCACGGTGGTCGCGGGTTCGAATCCCAGAGCACACCTCTGACTTTTCGGAGTCATGTGTGTATTGATAGTCAGTCACCACGCACTAAAACGGTGAAGGAAAACATCGTGAGGAAACCTGCATACCATAGCGATTTATAAAAAAAGTCTATGGTATGTAAGTCCGCCAACCCGCACTAGGCCAGCGTGGTGGACTATATGGCCTAACCACTCTCAATCGTACTGTAGATTGTAGAGGAGGCCCGTGCCCTGCAGTGGGACGTATATGGGCTGATACCAGAATGGTTTAGATCATATTAAAATCAAATAAGACCACACGCTTATTTGTGCTCTTATTTTGTCTTGCTGTTACTTTTCATGTAGTGTATGTTTATTTGGTCAAAGGTTTTACTTCAACTATTCGTCATCTTCTCAGTGACAGTTTCTATTTAGCTAGCTTTATTTTACAATAATTTATTTCAAAAGTTTGTTGATTTCTTGTTACGACGTTTTATATCATTCTAAAACGTTCCACACTCCACCACAGAAACCTATTTTTTTTCAAATCTCTTCATAATTTCTATAATTATTTAACACTTATAGAAAAGCAGTATAGAATGTTATCAGCATAATAGTAATTATACGATAAAATTTATTTTTCCAGTGACGAAAGCAGAAGACAAAATAAAGAACATAAAGGAAGCAATGGAGGTGTTCGAGAACTGGCTCGCGGACCTCGATAAGAATAAAGAAAAGAAACCAGAAAAGAAAGAAAAAGAAGATAAAAAGGAGAAAGAAGACAAGAAAGAGAAGAACGATAAAGGCAGCGATAAAGTGAGTGTTATCGCCTTTGTAGAATACATTACCTTGTGAATATGTAGTCAATCTACCTCATCATCATCATTCATCATCATCATCTCAGCCTCAGGAAGTCCACTGCTGAAATGGGCCTTCCCCAAGGATCTCCACATCGACCTGTTATAAGCGGCCTGCATCCAGCGACTTCCTGCAACCTTAGCCAGGTCGTCTGTCCACCTTGTAGGCGGGCGTACGACATTTCACTTGCCTGTACGTGCTCTCCACTCTAGAACCATTCGGCCCCAACGGGCATCAGTTCTACGCGCTATATGCCCGGCCAACTGCCACTCTAACTTGCTAATCCTATGGGCTATGTCGGTACCCTTTGTTCTCCCACGGATCTCTTCATTTCTATCCTACTTGCTAATGAAACATTCTATTAATTCCAGGAGTCAAGTCCAGACGTAGAAATGGAAGACAAGTCCAAAGAGAAGAAGGATCTACCCTCAGACACGGTCCCAGGGCTGGGATTCAAGGACAAGGCGACGGCTGAAGGCACGCTGAAGGAATTGGAGGGAAGGGACCCTGACTACCAGAGACTGGCGGTCAAGGGACTCATCGGGAGGGCTAAGAGAGTGCTAACTTGTAAGTCGATTTAGATTTAAATATGGTGGCTTGTCATTAGCAATTAGACGACTTAGTTGAGTAAATAATGTAATTAGTCTGATAGCCATCTAAAAAATAATAATTATCATAAAAGATCTAGAGAAGTATTTAGATTATGTCTGTCCGTTTTATAGAGATGGGGTTTGGTGGAACCATAGATTTAGTATAAAACATAGATCGGCAATGTGAAAGAGATAGAATAATTTAACTCATATGTTAAAGCGAGATGCATGATGCGACCATACGTTTACACAGAAGTAGCCTGCAGTGACCCAGAGTCGAAATATGTCAAACTAAGCGAGCAACAAAATTCGCTTATTTCCATAATTTATTTAATTTTACAGTACTTGGTTATATTTATTAAACGTAGTTTATTATAGTGCATTGTGCAGTGCCAAGGTGTGGTTCATGCAGGCGTAAAAATCCGAAATAATTAAAGTTTTCACAGGTACCGGCCACTTTTGCACAATACTATTTTGTGACGATATTATAGAATAAAATGGAAATCTGTGTATACATATCGGTAGAAAAGAATATAGTATTTCATTATATAAATACGCTGAAAGTATCCATTACGTATAAAAAATAATATCAAATACGTGAATTTACAATAATTTCAACCAAAAGTTGCTAGGGATTGACTGACAGGTTCGATCAATAAAAGGTTGTCGATAAAATAGTCGATGACAACACATGTTTCCCTACATTTTTATGGAGCTATAGTATGTTGTGATAGTGTGCATTCTTCTTCTTCTTCTACCTGGCGTTATCCCGGCCATATTTCCCCGGCCATTATTCTCATTTTTTTATATTTGTGGAATAGTTAATATAACACTTCATGTGTGTGATTAATGAATTAAGAACCTGTTTCAGTCTCTGTCAAGAGGCTGTCAATTTATAATAGTAAAACAAGAACATATTCGATATTATTATAAAATATGCAATACTTCTATGCACAGCATGATCGTCCAAACCTTGAAGCAACATTATTCATGTATCATAACATCAGGTATAGGTTTATTTTTTATTGCATTGAATGGCGAGACGAGCAAGCCGTTCGCCTGATGGTAAGCGATACGACCGCTCATGAACAGTAGCAATATTCCACTGCGCTCGCCATCCTGAGACATAAGATGTTAAGTCTCAATATGTCCAGTAGTTGCTCTGGCTACAATGTCCTTCAATCCGAAACACAACAGTGCATTTAAGCAGTGTTGTTTCACGGGAGAAATAGACATTGCGGTGGTATCTACCCAGATGGCCTCTCACATATGAGAGACCTACCACCAGTGATAAAACCAGTGGTTTAAAATTTATAATTCTCTTAGGAAAAACATTAGTTTAGGTGACGTGATCGAGAAAAGCTTCATAGTTTATTAAACTAATAATCACGGATTTTGTTGCAGACTGAGTCCACCCTGTGACTACGAAAACTGTAAAGTAATCGAAACTTCGCGACGGGAAATTAAAAATGAAAAAAATAAACCGAAAACGCTAAAACTTTGTAAATTATAGTTTTATTTTAATAAAAGGTTTTTTTTTGTTCTCAATTTAATTAGTATATGTACTATGTATACATCACAATGAAAATAATAATTTTGTTCAGGTGAACATAAAGACCCATACAAAACATCTCAAACAAAATGTTTTCAAATAATATGACAATTTATCTTTATTTATTTGTGTGTTTATCAATCTGTATTGAAATAAACACATCAATAAGTTTCTGTTAATATATAATAAAATGTCGCATATATCCATAACATTTTATTTCACAACTACAGGCCGACAGCTAAATCGATATCGATATGATAGTATCGAAAGTGCTTGGTACACCACTATATGTCAAGCACACATGCAAACTTCACGCACACACTCGTAAATCAGTTTTGGTCGCGCTCAAAATGACACATTGCCGATCTATGTTCTATACTACATCTATAGGTGGAACATTTTGAAGTTATACTTCTTTTGGGACGTTTGGAAGTTTATGAGGGTAATTTTTTTAAGATGCGCACGCATTCGATTCAGTTAAGAAATGAAATGGAATGTTTTTACTGGTCATGTAGGTAATTAAAGAGCTCCTATGGCATGTTAATTCACATCAAGATCCACATAGTTCAGACACATTGTTCATAGAGCGCCTCCGTGGCGCAGTTGGTTAGACGCTGACTATGAAACGAGAGGCCTCAGGTTCGATCCCCGCACCGAGAAAAATATTTCTCTGATCTACAGACACTTGTTACGAGTTTAGGTGTTTGTGAGACCGGAAAGTCTCTCGTAGTTCCTGATACGACACAAGACTCGATCTAAGTGTGAGGTCAGGAATATGTATATGACTGTTAGGTGTATTATTTTTTTTATTCTGGCCCGGCATAGTGGCTTCATTGCACCTGATGGTCAACACAAATGCCGTCCAGACAGAGTATCCATTGGCATCAGACGGCAGTCCCATGCCAATAGATACAATTATGCCAGCCTGCTAAGATGCCTCTTCACACTACTCAGTAATATTAATATCAATTAATATTCTTGTCTCTAGGCACAAGAGATGAAACAAAACTGTCCAACATAAAGGAAGCTATATCAATATTCGAGAAGTTTCTTGACGATTTTGAGAGTATGCACCTGAGTAAGCAAAACAACCCGTACATCAGCCTCGGCATTGTGAGGACTGCGGAGAAAATGGCGGCCGATGACGTCACGGAAGAACAGGTGAGTGAACTTATTTATTTGTTCTTAATTGCATACAAAAGGGACATGATACTTAAAGATATTAGAAATGAACATAAAGTACAGACGGCGGTTTTATTTCTCTAGGCGAGTTCGTACAGACAACTGTTGGATGGATAGCAAACAAAAAAAAAGGAGAGAGTCTCGAAAGAGGATAAAGAAAGTTTAGACGAATTATTATAGAAACATAGATCATTTTACGTTAATTGGTCCTGCAAGCTTGAACGTCTCTATATTAAACAAATAATTTGCAATAAAAAAAGATTGCGACTGTGAATTGATATTTAAACTATCCCACCTCGCATGTTCGCTCAAAGTGCACACAGTGTACTAAGTTTTATTAAAATCGATTCAGTAGTTTAGAAGTTTATCGAACTAAAACAACTTCACGCGTAATTTTTATATATTAAGTTTATTAGGTGGGCATAATTGTATCGATTGGCATGGGACTGCTGTCTGATGTCAATCGATACCCTGCTTGGATGGCATTTGTGCTTACCATCACAATTAGAGTAATTGTTTACCATCTTACTGGTGCTCTGTGTACGGTGCTTACCATCAGGTGTAGTGTGGTCACTATGTCAGGCCAGAAAAATAAAAAAAGATGGCGAGCGCACTGCAATTTCATACATTGTTAAGTATAGTTAGGTGCATAGCTGGGCACCGTTAATCAAATAGTTAACTTCGTTAATCGTTAATCCGCTACAAAAAAAGTTAGCTTCGTTAAGCGTTAAAGCGTTACATTTCGGAAGAAATAACGCAAGTTAACGTTAATATTTAATCCGTTAATATGTGTAAAATTGCATTTTTATATCGTTGCGTTAGTGAACTTATACAACTTGTTGGTTTAGGTTCTGGAAGTTAACAGGTTAGGAATAAAACAAAATACTTGTATAATTCAAATGTGTAATTTAATCGTCGGGCATAAGGTGCATTCATGAACATTAACATGTTGAAGTTCTCGTCTGTAAGCGAGGCTCGTTTTGGTGTTAAATGTCTTTACCCGTGGAAAACAGACGTTCAACTGCAGCGCTTGAGGGTATAGCAGTATTGTATTTAATAAATAGATTTATGAATATCTGTTCCCCGAGGAATGCAGCATCGTTGAACGAGTCTTTTGATTTCATATCCAGCCACATTTTAACAAGACTTTGCGCTTTACTCTTTATAATAACAACAAACAAAACATTCGTCACTCTAAGCACTGGCGCTAAGTAATGAAATGATCAAACGAAAAAATATCTTCGCAGTTTTCTCGCTCGCACGTGCCGGCAAAATATATCTAGTTTTGTTTTTGTTTCACGAGCTGCCACGCACCGCCCGGCACTTATCATTCGTTTCATACTTGTCTGAACCTGATTTTCGCGCCGCGCCGCGGTGCCGTGCGGTAAATAGTAGGCATTAGATTAACGATTAACGGGCTTCTGCATATTAACGGAAGTTAACGTGTCCGTTAACATTTAAAAAAGTTAACTTAAATGTTAATTCGATAATCAAAATGTTAACTTCGTTAATTAACGATTAACGGATTAACGAGTTAATGCCCAGCTATGGTTAGGTGTAGTTACATCTTCTTTTAACCTTATAATTTCCGTTCTCGTCAACAGAGGGCGTTCATTGCAGCATACAGTTCAGTGAACGGCGAGTACAAGAGACTACGGACGGTGGCAGAGAAGGAGGGCGGCAAGACCTGGGACATCGTCAGAAACAACGCGCTAAAGGAACTTAAAGAAAAGGTATTCATCTGAAGTCTATTGGAAAGAAAGAAAGAAATAAAACACATTTATTTTCGTGTTTCGTTTGTGTGTATTTTTTATTGGCGTGTTGGGATATTTGAGTAATAACTGGTGGTAGGTCTCTCATATGTGACAGACCGCCTGGGCAGGTACCACCGCAATGTCTTTTTCTCCCACCCAACAGCACACGTTTTGAACACTTTTTTAAAATACTTAAGTATATATTTATATCTTAAACAAATTAAATAGTTCAGGTGGACATGGTGCCTGATTGAATTTTCACTCTGTATCAGCCTATATACGTCTCACTGCAGGGCACGGGCCTCCTTTACAATCGAGAGTACGATTGAGAGTGAATTTTCACTCAATCGACCTTAATTGTGCAGGAAGGCGAATGCAGAAATTAGATTAATCTTTCCCCAACTCTCTGTTTTAAAGCTGTCCTTTTTCCTATTCCTTTTCTTCTGTTTCTTCTTCTTCTGAATACAGATTCAACTAGAAGCATACGAGTACAATTTCTCAATAAGATGTTGAATTAATTAATTTACTACTTACTTTATTGCTTTTCATTCCAGCATGCAGAAGCAAAACTCTTTGACTCGGATGACCAACCTACAAAAGAACATCTAGAAATGCTCCTATGGGCATACTCTCCCGAACCCGCCAAAGTCAAGCACAGCGTAAAAGAGACGAAAGATGAACAGAAAGAAAACGATAGAAAGAGAAGGAGCAGTGCACTAGACGACGAATCTTCGAGCAAGAAGAAGAAGGAATGATGTGATATTTGATATTAAATGTTTGAATCGGATGCGTGTTTTCATTCATAGATGGCGTTAGGGTCTATACATTAGTGAGCGATATTCCCTTCCTTTCTTCCCACACAACAATATATTTATTGTAAATGTTGCAGATTATAATTAAGATAATATTTTTTCGAATAGCGATACATTATTTTCCAAGCAAAGATCTTTCACTAAAGGGATAGAACCGACGCGACATGAGGCTACTTAACAACATTTCCGAAAATATTTTATTTAGGCAACAAGTTACTTCCTAGTACATCATTTAAATACATCCAACGGTCACATACAGTCTTAAGTTCTAACCCCATATTCAAATGTAGCCCTTGTCTATTACATAGAAGGGCAACTTTCTGGCCTCAAACACAGACATAAAGACCCGAAGAATACTTTCACATCGTGTATAGTCCATACATTCATTTAATTCATCCAGGGATTTGAACCTGCGGCCCTTTGTTTTACAGCAGACGAATAAATACCAATAATTGCCAATCATATTCACTGGTCTGTGCTAAACAAGTTATTTTTATAAAATAAAGTTCATAAAAGTAACACGATTCTGAACGAACCAAGCACGATTTCATCGATTTGACATTTAAAGGCTATCGACCTTAAAGCTGAAAACACATTGTAGGTTTTTGTCTTACGCATAGAGTAAAGAGTACAAAACTATGGTAAAGAGCACATCTTACATGGTTCGTACGGGTCGTCAGAGGGCCCACGTACGTTTTTATTTTTTTAATTTCATTGACAAAGGACGGTTTTCTCGTCTGCCAATGACTAAGCTTTTAGGGATGGAAGAGTCGATTTTTATGTACTCTTTATCTCATCTCTATATAAACAAATAAATAATATATTTTATTAAATGAAATCAATCCTAGTTGGCGCTTATTATAAACAGTTCTTATCTGTGATAACCTGTGGTACTATCACATTCGAGTTTGCAACTGTTTTATTGTCAAAAACAATGATTCAATTAACGTTAAATCACACACAATCAATTATATAATACTGTGATTGATTAAATTCTGTACACAAACATAGATTACATATTGAGAATAAATTTACTGTGGAAAAATGTTAAGCAACAATGCCGTGTACACATATTAGAAATACTTATGTATAAAATGTGTGAATTCCAAAGTAGGCAAGATCGTGTTTCGAGCACACGTCTTGTTCTTGTTGTCTTTTTTTTTATATATTTCTACTACCAGTGAATTATGTAAGTCGCTGCCGGAGGACTCAAAAAAAACCGAAATTAAATTATAATTGACTTATTAATTAAAAGTTACAATTAAAACTTATGCCTAGTGACCCGATCGATGGTTGATCAAAAAGTGGCGTTGCTGGCGATCACGCAGAGTCGAACTCGTGGCCCATGATGCGTAGTCAGCATTGCGCCATCGTGTGGATTTTGGAATGATTGTTCATGCGTCGATAGCGTGATGTGGTCTCAGCACTTTCGTATATAGGTGAATGTGTAACATCTCCCCCCTCAGCTCAGCGATTATTTTTGTCGTTTAGAGAAAATATCGCTGGGAAGCTGTGGATTCTGCTTCGGTTGTGGTTTCTGGCGGGATGACTCTGGTTTCGCATATATGATGTCATTTTCGGGTGTTATACTAATATCCTTGGATCGGTGAAGATACCTTCGATATAGAATTCCGATAACAAGTGCAATTGTACCGAATAATATGCAGTACACAGGAACCGTGGTGTGATAGATGACATTGGATTGGCTTGTTGTAAGATGTTCTTGTAAATTTATTTTATCTTGGATTCTATGTAATGTCTTCAAATTAATGGAGTTGATTTTCACGAGTGGATATGTTTCAGGAGACTTTGCCTCTAAACCCGATGAAAGGTTTGCAATCTTGATTGGTTGTCCTCGTATACGATTGTTGGTGTTAGCTATGGTGTTTGCAGTTATGTGGTATGATTGCTAGATAACTTCCGGTTAGTTTCATGAAGTCATCACGGTCGCAGGTAAGTCGCACTTGAGTTGGTCTCGGGAATACTATGGCGTAATGGCGATCGTCCATTTTCTCTGTGGCTGGCCTCGTCAAGTCGATGGTGGTTTTGTTGCAGCTCTCTTTCGTGGTTCTTCCTTCGATTATATTACAGATGCAGTCCGGGTGAGATTTCAGCTGGTGATTGAAAGTTTCCTCGCAGAGATATACCGAGTCTACCTTCGGGCATTCTGCCTCAATGTATACATGAAGAGTTCCAGTGATCGCGAGGAAAGGGACAGGAGGGATAATAGCTTGCCTATCCTTGTTTGGTACTATTATTAATTTATATAAGGCAAAGTTCAATGGTGATACAATAGGAAACTTAAATAGGAAAACGATTTGATCTTCGCTAAAGTATGACGCGGGTTTTATGACGTCATAGTATTCTCTATACTGTAAATCTAATAATTGATCTTTACTATAGACCGATCTTAATGTGACTAACATACTATTCATTATTTTTAAACTTAACATGGAATGGTGAGTACGTGACTGACCACAAAATGCTAACGCATTCTCTAACCTACTTAATTCGCTTGCTAAGCTATCTATATTATCGCTAATTATAGCTAAAATTTGAGCAAATTTAGCAAACTTTAAAAGTGTGTATTGTGCAAATGCTTCGGTGTCAAGTAAAATATGCAACGTTTTGTTTAATTGAATTTGATTCTCTACGAGTTTCGAAATTACTTTTGTTTGTTCGTTCATCAATTCCGAACTAATACTAATATGCTGGTTTTGTTCGTTAATTATTTTGTCCTGATTATCTTTTAGAATTTTAAGCGCATTATTATATTTAATGGCATCTGAATAATCTAAATTTCCAGTTATGCTCTTAATGACAGATCCAAGACCATCTATGAGGCCTCTCTTAGAACGATTGGGTTCCAGAGTCTTTAATTGAGATGAAACTTTATCCAGCTTACTACTTAAATGATCTATTTGGAATTCATACATTGAATAAGTATAATTATCTAACTTGGTTTTGACTTGGGCTAATTGTCCTTCTACGAGTTTTATACTGTCGTCAATGTCTGTCAGTTTTATGTATTGCAAAAACGTATGGTGTGAAGTTGTGAGTTTCATAGGTCCTAATGTAAAAGGTAAAATCCCTGGTCCATCTTCAAGGGATTCCAGTTTTATCTCGGTCGCCCGCGCGAGGCCGAGAATCAGCATCAGTGGAATTCTGCAACAACTTAGCGGTGTTAGGGACACGTTTTAACCTAGCTTTCGCAATAGGGCCCTTCTTCTTAGAAGTATATATATGTATGGGTAAGTCTGCCAATACTGTATCCTGAGTATGTCTAGGAGCTAGTTTTGACCGGCTAGCACAAGATTTGTAATAAAAATCTGTTGTTCAGGTTGGTATTCCTGTTCCGTTTCACGAGCTTTATTCCGGTTATCTATGAGCGATGTCCTATTGGCGAGAGATGTCTCATTAATTAAGCTGTATACTTTTTCCATGCGGTCCCTATGCGTTACGATGTACTGTTGTAAAAGATGATGGGTGAGATCTATGTCAGTGGGATCCCTGGGGTCAGTATGCCCTAAGATAAGATCATAAGGCCTACATTTGGTAAAACTATGGACTGAACTATTGTAAGCGATTATGGCATATGACATGAGGTTAGTAATGGGTTCGTTACGCTTATTTAATTTTAGTATGCGAAGATGTTCTAGCAATGTTGAATGGAATCTTTCAATATTACCATTCGCATTTGGTGAATGAGCCAAAGTTTGGTGATGGATGATTTTATGGATTTTACAGAATTCGGAGAATAACTGATTGGTGAATTCCGTTCCCTGGTCTGTAATGATGGTAAATGGTAACCCGTGATGCGTGCTAAAGGTTAGTAAAGCTTGTATTATACTTACAGCGGTGCCGTCTCTTAATAGGTATGCTTGGCCATACTTAGAAAAAACATCAATAAAGGTAAGATATTTTTCATTCTGGGCGGTAAAACTATCCATATGGACAATTTCAAAAGGTCGCGTGGCTGGTGGCACAATATTAAACTTAGGCCTGATGGGGTTGCGATCGTATTTGGCTTGTCCACATATTGTACAGTCATTTATGAACTTAGTAATGTGTTCTTTCATTTTTTGGCCAAAAATATCTATCAGACAAAGCAAGATAACACTCGTTTATGCCGCGATGATTGGTTTTACCCTCGTGATAATGACGAATGATATCCTGTTGTCGCAAATATTCTTTAACGTTTTCAATCTCTCTCTTAGCAAGGACTAAATTCATGGATGAACTTTTGAATTTATTTTGAATTATTGGTATGATTTGGTACATAGCAAGAGGCGGTGTAATTAAAAGAGCAGTTTTAATTTTTGGGTTAACATATTCCTTAATGGCTGACACAACATCTTCTTCCAAATTAGATTGAGATAACTGAACAGATGTCCGTGTGTGTGTGTCAAAAGGTTTCGTAGCTACCGGTCTCTTTTTAATATCGCCTACTACGGTTAGACATACCTGACGATGAAATTTATTTAAGGGATCGTCTGTAATTGGAATGTCAAGTATGGGATTCTCATTGGATGTATGTGCTGTCTGTGTATCTGAGTTGGCTAAAGAGGGTGGCCTATCCGTCGCATTCGCAATCATAGAGCACGTGTCCTCATTATAAATCTCAATGCGAGAAAGTGCGTCGGCATTAGTGTTACTTTTGCCTTTCTTGTAAATGACAGTAAAGTCATACTCACTAAGTTTCAAACGCCATCTCGTGAGGCGAGAATTTGGTTCTTTAAGACTCATGACCCACTGAAGTGGTTTATGGTCTGTTAAAATTTTGAATTTACGGCCGAAAAGGTAAGGGCGGAAGTACTTTGTTGCCCACACGATTGCCAAAAGTTCCTTTTCAATCGTGCTATAATTAACTTCGCTATCGTTCAGAGTGCGCGAAGCGTACGCTATTGGTTTGTCCGAGCCTACGGTACCTTGAGACAATACTGCACCGATTGCAAAATTTGAAGCGTCTGTTGTTAGTATAAATTCTTTTTCAAAATCTGGATATTTTAAGATGGGGTCGTTCGTCAGTAAAGTTTTGCATTTTTCAAAAGAATTAACATAATTTGAATCAAATGTTACTTTTTTTCCTTTCTTTAGGCATTGTGTAAGGGGTTTGGTTATTCGAGCAAAGTCAGGGATAAATTTACGGTAATATCCTAAAAGTCCTAAAAATTGTTTTATTTCTTTGGAGGTCTTTGGTAACGGATAATTTTGTATCGCAGTAATCTTATCGGGGTTAGGTTTTATTCCTTCGCTGCTAATGACGTGTCCGAGGTATGCGGTTTCAAGTTTCAGAAATTCTGACTTATCTAATTGTATTTTAAAATTAGACTCGCGCAATCTCTGGAAAACTTTTTCGAGGTTGATCATATGTTCTTGGAGTGATGTACTGAAGACAATTATGTCGTCTAAGTATACAAGACATATGACATTCTGTAAGCCTCGAAGGACATTGTCCATAACACGCTGAAAAGTGGACGGCGAATTTTTAAGACCCATCGGCATTCTTAAAAATTCGAAATGCCCATGTTCTACGTTAAAAGCCGTTTTGGGTATATCGGAGGGGTTCATCTCGACTTGATAAAAGCCGGATGCAAGATCAAGAGTTGTGAAGTATTGACATTTGCCTAATTTATCGAGAACGTCTGCTATGTTCGGTATTGGGTATTTATCGTCAATTGTCTTTTCGTTGAGTTTTCGAAAATCAACGACGAGTCTCCATTTCTGTTTACCAGAAGCGTCAACCTTTTTTGGAACTACCCAAATTGGTGAGCTCCACGCGGATTCTGACGGTCTAATGATCCCTTGTTCTAACATTTTACGTATCTGTTCACTCACTTCCTCGCGGTGAATAAATGGATAGCGGTAACTTTTTGTATAAACTGGTATTTCGTCGGTAGTTCGGATGTTGTGTTTTATTTTATTTGTAAAAGTGAGAGGTTCGCCATCAATATAAAATACGTCACAAAATTTGGTACAAAGCGCGATTAAATTAGCTTTTTCTTCCGCGTTTAAATGTTCCGTACGTAAACGAGAAATGACGTCTTTAGCGCGTGGCGATGGTTGTTCGGTGCTTATGCACTCGTTATTAAATACTGTCGCTTGCGTCGCGCGATCTAATGACAATATTATATCGTTTTTCGTAGGGTTCGTCACTTCAACTATGCCACGGCTATTATTAACTGTAGTTAAACATTCAGATATTACACAATTACATACAATTTGTTCTGGAATGGATACTTCGCCATCTGGGGAGTTTACGGGTATTCTAATTAACTTTGAACTATTAGCAGGTATTATTGTTTCATATAAGTTTAAGTTCCGCGAGTTATAAATTTTAATAGGGTTAACGGCAAATTTCGTTGTGAGAGTAAGTGTTTTAAGGTCTAGTTTCGCTTCCCAATCGGTAAGTAAGTCCATACCTATTAAGCCATCAAAATGGTCATGAAATTTATAAACGAATAATTTCATAACTTTCGAATCATTAAATTCGGCGAAGCAGGGTAAATTAATGGAAAAATCATTTCTTGTGGTAGCGTGCACGTTTGTGACTTCAAATGGGTCGTAATTAAGTGGTATATGAGAAAAAAATTTGCTAACCGAGTCCGGGCTGATAAACGATTGATTAGCGCCCGTGTCAATCAAGAGGTTTAGTGGGGGGTTAGATATATGTATGTACGGCAATTGTCTTCGACTATGTAAATTTAACTCTATCCTAATTTGTCTGATTTCTGGTCCTTCTGAAAATCCTCAGCAGAGGGCTGTGGAATTTTTTCCTCGACTACTTGCTGTTCGGTCTGACTGAACATCTCTGAATTATAGGGTGTTTCATATGAGCTGTAATAATCATTGTAATTAAATTCGTCATATTCATTACAGTAATAAGGGTCGTAATACGCGTCATAGGTGTGATAGCTACTATCGTCGTAATTTGAGCATTCGTTTAAATTAACATCACGCGTTTTAAAATAATTTGAGGGTGGTGGATTCCCTTGCCTTGCCCAATTCCAGGGGGTTGGCGGTAATTGTTTAGGCATGAAGTGACTTACACCGCTCATTGGCTTAGGGCCATGATTTACCGGTTGCGGCGGCATTTTGAATACTGGGTTACGTTGATTGTACCCCGGTGGTGGCGCGGCAAACATTTGCTGAGTGCGCGTTTGCATTCGAGGTTGAAGCGGAGGCGGTTTGATTCCGTGTTGGGGACGACTAGGACCAGGCATTACGACATTATAATATGATTTAGGTGGGTGCTGCATGTGTGTAATGGTGTGGTTAGGCATTTTAAAATTAGGAGTTAGTTGGTTAGAAAGCATTTGCCCTAACATTTTCCTATCTGGAAGATGATCGTTTCTGCTTTGCATATAAATAGTGTTCATTTCCTCATGAACAAATTCTAATGCCTTTTCTATAGTTTCTGGTCGCATACACCTAATTCTGGATCCAAGAGGATCTTTTAGTCCGCGCAAATAAGCTTGTAGTGTTAGTTTTTTATATAAGTCCCTTTTCGCGGCTATGGTGCTTTCTAAGTTGTCATGCAATGAGATATATGTCATGATGGTACTAAAAAGATTTTGACAACGTTCATAAAACTCTTGTGGTGTACTAGAACCTTGAGTTAGCAGAGCTAAATCGTTGTACAGCGCGGTTTCGTCTCTTTGGTCGGAGAAATTGTTAACAAGAGCGCTACGGATGCCTGCCCAATCAGTAGGAATACCATTAGTATTTATTAAACGGGCTGCGGGGCCAACAATTTTATTTAATATACCGTTTTCTAAGGACAATTTTTCTAGTTCGTCGATATCCTGACCATATCTCTCTACTATTTCCTCGCATAATTTAATAAATCTAGTTAAGACGTTTGGATTTCCGTCAAACTCGGGAAGTAAGCGGAGGGCTTTATAGATGTTATCTAAGCTTGCCATTTCTACGTTTGATTGATCTAAATTTCTCCTAGCGTCTAAAAATAATTGCCTACTACTAGCTAACCTAGGTTTCCTTGATTTTGATTTGGAAAAAATCTTGGAGATAATGTAAACTACTTAAGGATAATAGAAAAGGAAAGGTAAGCAACCACTGGACTATTCAGTGTACTTACATGCACATGACGATTCTTCTTGAGCGGTATCGAAGTTCAGATCTCCGGCGCGGCCTCGTTGTTCAGGATCTCCCGGCGCAACGTTGAAAGTCTATCGGAGCGCGACCACGTGGTGCGATATAAGCGATTCGCGACCCGACCCGGGAATCCTACCGACTGCGCCAATTATGTAAGTCGCTGCCGGAGGACTCAAAAAAAACCGAAATTAAATTATAATTGACTTATTAATTAAAAGTTACAATTAAAACTTATGCCTAGTGACCCGATCGATGGTTGATCAAAAAGTGGCGTTGCTGGCGATCACGCAGAGTCGAACTCGTGGCCCATGATGCGTAGTCAGCATTGCGCCATCGTGTGGATTTTGGAATGATTGTTCATGCGTCGATAGCGTGATGTGGTCTCAGCACTTTCGTATATAGGTGAATGTGTAACAAGTGTCATTTTAAAAGAAAACAAAAAAGAGACTACCTGAAGACAAATAACAAGGTTAACTTTTTCCTATTATAATTCCTAAAACAGCGCGTGTATTTTGAAATTTTAACATCAATAACTTAATATTTGATTGTATAAAAAATTACTCCGTTATCTTTAGTATGATACTTTATTATCTTTAGTACAAATAGGTACTGACTATTTGTTCCCATACTTCTTACTTTAAGTAAGCATATTTGTATTCTTTACATTTAACATTATAAATAATTTCTCTATTACGCACATACTCTAATCGTTTTTCTTCCATTTTTTAAATGAACGCACAGACGAACTTTTGGCTAATTACTGATAATTAAATAAATAAATACAATTAACAGTCACATACATAGTCCTGACCCCACATTAAGATCAATTAAGTGTTGTGTCGTGGGTATCGGGAACTACGAGAGACTTTTCGGTCTCTCAAACATCCAGACCCGAGACCAATACTTACCGGGTCTCACAAACATTTGTCTCGATGCGGGGCTCGAACCCGTGGCCTCTCGTTTCACAGGCGGCGTCTAACCAACTGCGCCACGAAAGCTGTCAATTACGTCCAGTCTAGTATTTACAAACAACTGGTCAAAGAACTGCGGTGTTTATTTCTGTTAAGTCAAGTTAGATTACCAGCAACACCTCATGTAAATAATTAGAAATGTCCAAATTGTATTCAAAATTTTTAAATTGTATGCAGATTGAATGAAGCAAATTATGCCTTGTATGTATTATAAATTCTAATTTAATTGTAAGTTTTTAGAAATGTCATATTAGTTTGGCTTAAAAAGCTGGTAGCCATATTTACAAAACCTATTTTTGTGTAAACTCAAGTTTGTCCACAATCGCAAATCGCTCAAAAGCGCTGTGGTGCACGGAGAAATTGTTATTTTTTTCTCTCTTCAAATTTAATTACATTGGACATTATTATCATTACTACTATTGGACTACTAGTATAAATGTACATTGTATAAATTATGAAAGAATATTTTAATGAAAGCGTTGTAGATATTTTTTACTTTCATTTCTAGTTCCTAATTTCACCACTTGTCAATTTATGTTAGTTGCGCTGTATGTCTCAGACGTTTTTTGTTTTTGAAGGTCATGCCCTCGAATTTCGACCGACAGTGTGCACACAACAAAAGAATCTATTGTTCAGATCGCTGTAAGACGCGTTGCTCTAGTATTTATGGCCGCTTCTTTACTCTATGCGTAAGACAAAAACCTACAGTTTAGCTGAAAACAAACTGTAGGTTTTTGTTTTTGCGCTGTTGAGCGATTTGCGATTGTGGACAAACTTGAGTTTACACAACAATCGGTTTTCTAAATATGGCTACCAGCTTTTTAAGCCAAACTAATATAACATTTCTTAAAACTCACAATTAAATTAGAATTTATAATACGTACAAGGTATAATTTTCTTTATTCAATCTGCATACAATTTAAAAATTTTGAATACAATTTGGACATTTCTAATTATTTACATGAGGTGTTGCTGGTAATCTAACTTGACTTAAGAGCGTATACCTACACCTTGCGCGCAAAGTCAACTATAGGTATTTCTTCGTTAATTTCACGCACACATAAGCGACCAAAGCTGTATGCGTAGAGCTGCCACGTCGGCGCGCTATACAATCGGCTCAAACAACTTTGATCCGTGCGCTTCAAATATTCAATTGAAATGTAACTGTAATATAATATCATAAAAATATTTTATTTGCATTATAAGTAGACAAATATTACTGTGCAAGCAAAGAATAATACAAATTTTGGATACTAATCATATTTTCGTTATTATTACATTGTTAAGTTGCATTCAAATCAGTGTTCAATCAGTATACACTACGGACGTTTTATTAATCATTTCGTGTTCGAACACATAAATAGTGTGGGGGGCTTTACAACCCCTTACAATTACGAAATATATTTAATTTTATATTACAATACATAACATAATTTAGCCTCGGAATTACATTCCATTATATTACCTGAAACATAATTTATACTCACTACAAAATCATTGTAGGTAATAAAAATAATTAAATATTTTACTACCAAAGTACTAAGATGTGGTAATCGCATTCCGCGCGTGGCTATTTTTACTACGTGCGGCATAATCGACTGCAGCTAGGCCGGAGCGACGAGCGATACGTCATCCCTCTAAAAGGCCTTGCGGCGGTCTGATTTGATCCACGTCGGACAGCGTGTTTTATAGTGGTTTTTAAAATATTTGTAGAAAACATGAAAACTAATTTTGTTGAAATATAAAAATGGTAATTTATTGATAAGATGTTCTTCTATTGTAATATGCAATTGCTATAAAAAATTATGTACGATAAGTTGGTGAAAAAAAGTATGTTCTTGACGAGAGTTTCTGAATAATTTCGCATTGTTTTAATTTTTATTTTTCAGGAACTAAACACAAAAAGATTATTTTTCTCAGCAAAATCCCTCCATAAGGGTCTTATTAGTCTGATAATATTTTTATTTTCATCTTATATGTAGTGGTTTCGGATATCTTAAGCTTCTAAATTGCCATTTAAAGCCTAAATAACGAAACTTGTGTTCAGGAATCCGTATAGTACTCACAAATTATCCATCAATCTATAATGTTTTCCACCAATATCCCTAGATGACAACCTTTTCTAAAATTAGTAATAATTATTTTTCCTTTAAATTGTTTATTGGTGGCTATTAACTCATTTGAAAAGTCCCGTTTTTAAGCCAAAAAGCGCGTGCAGGGTATAAACGCTCTTAACAGAAATAAACACCGCAGTTCTTTGACCAGTTGTTTGTAAATACTAGACTGGACGTAATTGACAGCCTCCGTGGCGCAGTTGGTTAGACGCCGCCTGTGAAACGAGAGGCCACGGGTTCGAGCCCCGCACCGAGACAAATGTTTGTGAGACCCAGTAAGTATTGGTCTCGGGTCTGGATGTTTGAGAGACCGAAAAGTCTCTCGTAGTTCCCGATACCCACGACACAACACTTAATTGATCTTAATGTGCGGTCAGGACTATGTATGTGACTGTTAAGTGTATTTATTTATTTAATTATCAGTAATTAGCCAAAAGTTCGTCTGTGCGTTCATTTAAAAAATGGAAGAAAAACGATCAGAGTATGTGCGTAATAGAGAAATTATTTATAATGTTAAATGTAAAGAATACAAATATGCTCACTTAAAGTCAGAAGTATGGGAACAAATAGTCAGTACCTATTTGTACTAAAGAT
Source organism: Hyles vespertilio (assembly GCA_009982885.2). NCBI lineage: Eukaryota > Metazoa > Arthropoda > Insecta > Lepidoptera > Sphingidae > Hyles > Hyles vespertilio. The sequence goes on from CM042829.1 coordinate 8,602,957, forward strand.
AATAAAGTATCATACTAAAGATAACGGAGTAATTTTTTATACAATCAAATATTAAGTTATTGATGTTAAAATTTCCAAATACACGCGCTGTTTTAGGAATTATAATAGGAAAAAGTTAACCTTGTTATTTGTCTTCAGGTAGTCTCTTTTTTGTTTTCTTTTAAAATGACACTGGTAGTAGAAATATATATATAAAAAAAGACGGGTTGCACTCCGGGAGTGCCGGCAGAAGTGAAAACTTGATTATTAACGTTGAGCATGTTTGATATTTTGGAATGGTTAGGGAATAATTTTGCACCAATTGCTTTATCAGTATAAAAGTACTATCATTTATGTGGTAGAATACAATATTCATTTATTGCGCTATCGTACACAAACATGACAATTTATATTACATTAAAAATTTAACACTAAAACTATTACAATTATTTTACATTGAAAAGTTTATCTCTCCGAAAAATCAACTTTCATCCATAATTTCAACGACTTTTTCACCATCATCATTACCAGAACTATCATCGCCAATCTCTAAAACGATACGATAGGTTTATGGTAGCTGAAGTAAGAAACGAACAGTTTTGATTCGAACCTATTTAAATGTCTAATAAAGACCGCATCAATAGTAGTTTTGTATTTCGTTGTGCTAAGATTGCGATCATTAGACATAGTTAAACCAAATTCATTATTTAAAAATTCAATTAATAGTTGATTTTTATCGTCTGCGAAGTTTATGTTGAAATCTCCACTCAAAATCATTGGCAATTCATCAAAGCTTTATAAACTGACAGCTAACTGACAGCTGTCTACTCTCCATCCGTCTTACGCTTTTTCGATCAGGTCACGTGTCCTGACGCGAGTTTAAGATTTTATACCCATTACAGAAAAAGTGCTCAACGCCGCTAAAGAAGTTTTCACTTCAAAAAGACAACAAGATCAAGACGTGTGCTCGAAACACGATCTTGCCTACTTTGGAATTCACACATTTTATGCATGAGTATTTCTAATATGTGTACACGGCATTGTTGCTTAACATTTTTCCACAGTAAATTTATTCTCAATATGTAATCTATGTTTGTGTACAGAATTTAATCAATCACAGTATTATATAATTGATTGATGTGTGATTTAATGTTAATTGAGTCATTGTTTTTGACAATAAAACAGTTGCAAACTCGAATGTGATAGTACCACAGGTTATCACAGATAAGAACTGTTTATAATAAGCGCCAACTAGGATTAATTTCATTTAATAAAATAAATTATTTATTTGTTTATATAGAGATGAGATAAAGAGTACATAAAAATCGACTCTTCCATCCCTAAAAGCTTAGTCATTGGCAGACGAGAAAACCGTCCTTTGTCAATGAAATTAAAAAAATAAAAACGTACGTGGGCCCTCTGACGACCCGTACGAACCATGTAAGATGTGCTCTTTACCATAGTTTTGTACTCTTTACTCTATGCGTAAGACAAAAACCTACAATGTGTTTTCAGCTTTTGTTTTCAGCATTAAACCAGCAGCCACAAACACGGTAGAATCAAGAATGTAATATTTTTTATTTGAATAATTTCATTTTTTCAAATAGATAAGAAACTTAAGCTAAATAACAATGAGGGTATGATTCGAACATAAATATAGGATAGGATAATATAGGATTCTAGGTAATAGTCGGCAGAGATCGTGGACTTGGTTTGAATCTCGTTTACGGGCTAAGCCAAAGAGGCTAAGCTAGGTACGGCTTGTTTCATCAACGTTTGCCCAATATTTTAGGGATTGTTTTCTATATATGTTACTTCTGTTAAGATCCTTGCCTAGATTTTAAATTATTTTCTTCAATTCACACATGGTTTGGCAGGCGTAAGTTGACCCCTACCAGTAGTTTTCGGCTTTCGCCTTGATTTATCAAGACGAATGTGGAGACAACAACCATATAATATAAAATCATCAGTTGGAAATAAATAACTTGAAATCAAATTAGGCCGTTTTATTTTATAAATTTTTCGAAATACAAGTTCATTTGTAAGTTTTAAGCAGAATTTTGCAATCTATAATCTAGTGGTGACCATAGTGATTGCATACGTCTTAAAGAACATTGGTAAAATCATTGTTAATGCAATTCGTAAGCGTCTATAAATTTCATGTATAAAAATATTAATAATTAATTTTCAAAGTAATTTTGGTGCCTAGCTCACGGCGTACCTAAGCCTGAATTAAGAAAACACATTATTCGTAAAACTCTATTGATATTTGCCTTAATTTTATTGGAGAGGCGTTATGTCGTTTCAATGTTGCCATTTTTAAAATATATGCTTGACTGGCTTTTGCATTATCTTTATCAGAAAATTAATGTAAAAAAATAGTGCAGAGAAGTGAGAACAGAAAAATAATCACTGATTAATTAATTAAGGAATAACAATTTGCTTCTGTCGCCCGAAAGCGCTATTGTGCAAACAATAATATATAGTTGTCCCCTCCTTCCTTTTTATTTCATTGCACATGATATTACTATTATGTAGATTAATGAAATAAATAAGTACTCGATGTTTAAAATGCGTGTAAAAAATATTTTTTTACTTTTATTTGTGGGTCGTAACTTTGCCTCACGCCAATATAAATGGGACAAAATAACATTAACTACCCACAGAGTTTGACAAGATATAGAAAATCTGTAAAACTTTAAAGTGGAATATCTTTTTTCCTAGGCTTGCTACAATAGAAAATCTTAAGAAATAATTGTTAAGAAATTCGAAATGTATATTTGAAAATATTTTTCATCTCAATACACACAAAAAAAATAACAACAAAAAAATGTATGGAGGTTTATCATTGTTCTTTAAATCTGGTCACACTAAATCAAACTGTCAGACCGTTTTACTTTGTAAACAGAAGGTGCAATGAACTCTTTAATCTTTGTGTGAAAAAGACTATTATATATTGATAATTATGAATTAAATGTGTCTTTATTAGTGCCATATGTGTTTTAGAAACTAACTACAGACTGACTGCAGCCTTAAAAACTTAGCATTACGTAAATTTAAAAAGGGCGTTTGCCGATTGAAATTATTTAATTTAGTTCGTTAAGAGTCATAAAAAGCGGTTTTATCGAGTTCTTTGAGTGATTCAGTGTGTTATTACGTTGTTGGAGGTTTAAATGTATATTATATCGAGGTATGTTGTACAGTTTCTTTGTATTTTCACTATATTTAAGTATTTTGTGTGGTTCTTAACAACCTATCGATGTCGTTGGCTTTTATCGGATTTTACCTATAATTAAATCGTTAATGAGAAGTTTTATGGGGCTGTATAATCGTATCTAAAACTATGAAATACCTGAAATAAAAATCTAGCCGATATTGTAAGCAAATCTGCTTTAAAAGGTTTGATTCATTTCTGACAGTGTAGGTGTTATAACGAGACGTCTTTTCACCGCGTTGTATATTGTGTTGTGTGTTTTTCTGTTATATTATTCACATTAAGTTCAAATACAATGTCTGCAAATGTAATTCTTGTATAATCTGCAGGAGCTTTGTGTGTGTGTATTATGTCTGGTATTTTCAGGAATTATAATAAACACCGTCATCAAGTCTTCCATTTTAATCATCCTACATGCTGCATTATCTGTTTTAACCAAAAACTTAATTAAGCTCATATCTCGCACTCATACTGTGGCTTACAAAGCAAAGTGCTATACTTTATTATGTTTTGCACTATCAGTGTCGGCAAAAGCCAGACACGCTCTGTATCAGCCCGTATACGTCCCACTGCAGGGCACGGGCCTCCTCTACAATCGAGAGTACGATTGAGAGTGGTTAGGCCATACCACCACGCTGGCCTAGTGAGGGTAGTCAGACACGCTCACACAAACAAAATCTTCAAAAAATTATTTTGCTTATATGTGATTGTAGATTATGTTATTACTAAAATACATTTACGAACATTGTTTTGTCAGTCTTCTGATTGAATATTCATATCACTTGGAATCAACGCTAAAATCAGTGGTGCTGTGTTGCCTTTGCCATATTGCTCCATAAAACTAAATATGTAGGAGGTCCATTGTAGACGCAACAATTGTTTAGATTAAGTTACATATTTTATTATACTTTGTCATGTTTTATTTTAATGTTATCTTGTTTTCTACTTATGTTTGTTTGCGACTTTGTGTATTTACTTATTTCTATTTCATCTGGGCTTAAACTTAGCAAAACTCCCCTTGATAGCCACTCTAATCTGTACAGGAAATGAGCAGTTTAACTGGATATGTATTAATATATATTAAGACGTAACATCTCATGTCCCACGGAATGGCTAGCGTAGTGGAATGCCAGACATTGCTTTGTAATTCAGTTTTTGCCATTTATTGCAATAAAAATCCTGTAGGTATCCTGTGATTGATAACAAAGCAGTGACTATAATGTAAATGTATAAATAAAATGGTATTCCTTCTTTCTTTCTAATGCATTGTATCTAGGCTTACACTTGGCCAAATTTAGTACTTAAGTTATTTACATTGATTATATATTATAATGCTAATTGGTTCAGACTATGATGTTCATTATGTATATTATTTGATTTGCATGTGGTGATTCTTCTGTATCAGCCCATATACGTCCCACTGCAGGGCACGGGCCTCCTCTACAATCGACAGTACGATTGAGAGTGGTCAGGCCATATAGTCCACCACGCTGGCCTAGTGCGGGTTGCATGTGGTGATTGCCTGTTAATAATTGTTGTTCTTATGAATTACTATTTAATTGTAATCAAATATTAATGTAAGAATTAGAGTAAGCAATTGTTGGCAAACCTTTTAAATTAAATAAAATAAAACTCCTATCTTTTACTTGGTGGACTTAGATGACTCAAATGTGTACAAAAAGAGAACATACACAGGTAGCTGATGAAGAAATACTCCGAAGATTGGAATGTTGGTACACTCAGACACAACTCCAAGATCTAGTGACGTACCACGTACCACAAGCTCTTGGGATTCTGTCAGAGTGAACTGACGACTGCGGCGTACAAGCTACGGAGAAGCAACTGGTGTTATAGTAAATTCAACTGAGAAGCGCAGTCCTGACCCCACACTAACATCTTACTCAACTTTGTCACTGAAATGATACTTTGATGAGAATACTTACCATCAGGTCACCTGTTTGTTCCTTGCCGGACCCTTGCAACAAAAAAATATATTGTGGCACAAACGTTAGTCTATGTGTATTATTGTATTTTTAGCTAGCTCTTAATTAGTCTCTATCTGTAAATTATTGTCTACCTTATTGTTCAACCAATGTCAACTTTTACACGGAAAAATATGTATGTATTATAGCTTTCCTGTTGCATATAAAATTTTTACAATTTAACACAAGAGTACTATTTATAAAAGAGTGATGTGTTGCAGGCTATCGACCGCCAGATGTCGGTAGGCTTGCATATGCAGCGACGAAGCATGGAGGCAACCAGCGAAGTCAGTTATTGTGAGTAGTAATGGAAACTATTGCTATTTCAAATTAATCACCTTGTTATTTTTGAAGCGTTAGCATGATCTATATTTCTGCTATTGCTAATTGGCCCCCACAGAATTTATAAACAAAATAAATAACCATATATTTTTCACATCTAAAATGACATACAAAAATGACTTCAGTTTCTTCTGTATAAGGGTTCGTAAAAAATAATCACTGCTTTATAGACAAACACGAGATTGAATAAATATATTAGTACGGCGATATGGCGATAGGCTCGCCACCTATCACATCGTGGGACGGAACGTACAAGGCGAAACGTGGGTGTCCTGGCACCTCTGCCTACCCCTTCTGGGAAAATACGTAAGTTAATGATAATGTATTCTCCACAGGCGAACGTGAAACGATGGACGAATGGGGAAGCCGCTCATCACTCGGTCAAGTTGAAGAAGTAAGTAACAATATCGAATAAGATAATTCTAATAGTCATTATTTATGGTTAATGTGTAATATTGTAGTAGAATACAATTATTAATATTTGGCGGCTCGTTTGCTATACACCACGTCTTCACGCCGTTTCCATCATCAACATGTATCTATGTTCCCATTCACCCCTGGTTTGCGTTGTGTATAGTTCGAGACGACATGCAAAGAGTATGAATATATCAATAGTACAATAATTATAAAATTAAATGCCTTTCTTGAGAGTGTGATTGAATGTTTTGATTGGATCAAGATTGAACACTCTGATTGAAAACGTGTAGTACTTGAAAATAAATAGAAGCGTAAGATATTTTTGTATCTCTCTATCTTCTGGCATAGGAAGTCCACTCCTAAACTTAGGAGTTCCCCATGGATTGCCATATAGTTTTGCTGGTGGTAGGTCTTTCATATGTGAGAGGCCGCCTGGGTAGGTACCACCGCAATGTTCTCCCGATAAACAGCAATGTAAATGCATTGTTGTGTTTCGGTTTGAAAGACATCGTAGCCAGAGTAACTACTGGACGTATTGAGACTTAACACCTTATGTCTCAAGATGGCGAGCGCAGTGCAATGCATATTGCTTTGTAATTCATGGTGTTTGGTTTAGCTATTATTCATAAGCGCTTGTATCGCTTACCATCAGGCAAACGGCATGCTCGTCTCGCAATTCATTGCATTAAAAAAGAGTAAATCGAATTTCGAGAATAAAGAGATTCGAACCTGCGGCCACCATGAACATATCGGCAGCCGTATTTGATCAGGTTACAAATAGGTACTTTAACGCCCTAATACTGGAACGCCATTCAAATAATAAGTTGCTCTTAACAGCGCACAGCCCACTTAGCCAGTACATTTAAGCGGGATTAACGTAGTTAAGCACAACTTATATTTAAGTTGCGTAAAAGAATAGTAAATTAAGGTCAATAAAATAAAACCAATTCAAACATTCTGTCGCGAAGTACCAGGCGCGCATAAAGGAAAAGAGTTTGTTCGAGACACGAGGCGTCCCACATTTCGCTTCCGCGTTCCGTAGTCCGTACGATTAATTAGGAGCTCGGATCTTTTTTGGAATAGTTACTGTTACACAACTGTCGCGCCGTCCTTTTAAAGAAGCTATTTTGAACCGATTTCGAAATAGTGATCAATTTCGAACGATGGGGAAGGGACATTGTGATATACCATAGAGGTTTTAACAATAATTTTTGTACTACTTCAGAGCTTTACTTGTATTTTTGTAGCCGACTCCTTTAGGCGCGATTTTGACCCACTTTAAACAGTCAGATTTCATTGAAACTGCAGATTTCGACCGATGACAATACAGGGTATATCAAGACTGCTACCGAAAACGAAGCCGGGTGGTAGTTTAAGCGACTTCAGACACAATGCAACAGAAAAAGTTGCAAAAAAAAGCGACAATTTTTTTTTTGTTTTTTTTTTCCTATGGCCATATTTGGGTGGTAAATACATTTTTTCCTAAAATAATAGTATATACCCTTTTATTTATAAATACTCTAAGGTATAAAAGAGTTTAAATTATTATTTTAGCAAAAACTATGGATTTACCACCCAAAAATGACGATATTTAAAAAATCATAAAAAAAAATTGTCGCGTTTCTAGGCGAAATTTTTAATTGCATTGTGTTTGTAGCCACTAAAACTACCACCCGGCTTTGTTTTCGGTAGCAGTCTTGAGATACCCGGTATAATAATTTAAAAAGGATATAACAGTTTCTTATCCAAAAACTTCAGTTTTTTTTGTAAAATATTATGAGTAGGTAAATTACGCGCAGTTATTTTCCTTTGATAAGATAGCTGTAGATAGATGTTTTTAGTCAAAACATGTATGCCATTCGCCTGTTGGTAAGCGATACGACCGCTCATGAAAAGTAGCAAAACCAAAAACCTTAAATTACAAAGCAATGCTTAGTATCCCACTGCAATCGCCATCCAGAGACAAGACATAATAATGTCTATTTCCCCCGCCAAACAGGAATGCAAATATTGGGTTTCGGATTAAAGGACATTGTAACAAGAGATTTCATTAGATATTTTATGCATTTTAATTTTCGGCTAAAAAAATGAAAGGTATATATAGTGCATATATTTATAAATAGCTACATAAGATAAATATATATGTCTATTTTTGTTTAATGAAGCGTAGAATATTACCGACATAGTCATAGCTATTTTGACTCCTTGTTAATGATAGATAGGATATAGAGAACGGACGTAATGCGGTTAGTATAACTTGCACTTGAGTCCCCCATAGGATGTATACAAGGGCGGATCCAGGGGGAGGTCATGGGGATCATGACCCCCCCCCTGGGCTGGCTCCAGACTGACATAATTTATTAATTATTTTGTTGATAAAACTTTAAAGCACGATTAATTCTTTTTATGTCGATAAATAAAGTAAAAAAGTGTATGTGTGTTCACAAATCACGGCTGTAACAAACTTTAAAAAGTCATTATTACGATATTAGCGTAAAACCTGACATGAACTATAATATGACCCCCCTTTGGCGTAAAAGCTGGATCCGCCCTTGGATTTATAAATAGTTTTTAAGAGAGCAACTGATATAACCAGGATGTGACTTCATTGATTCGTTTGGAGTTATTTCTGCATCCCACTTTAGAGAAGGAAGGGTTACAAATGGTGCAGTGGTTTGTAGTTTACATCTTTGCGGGTAGTAAATTCGATCCTGCTTTGATTAACGATATTAGGTCCACATACGAAGACTTGCGATTTCTCAATGCGCGACTCACAAGAAAACGATCATCCCGTGGTTGGGTACATGGTTTTCTTCCAGAACCAGGCCTTCTCTCGACGGAACCGGTGTCTTGATACCGCTGCCAGGTCCTTTGAACCGTCGAGCGACTCACACTTAGCCTCTGAGCCACGAAGCATTGGCTGCAACCCTCTTCGAGCAGCGCAATAATTTTGGTAGCTTTTACCACTTTCTCTAACATTATTGAGACAGCTAAACAGCATTAAATGAAGCTTTGACAATTAAGAATATGAAATAAATTCATAAAAATTGACTAAAAGTTATGAAAACCGATATTATCTTTTGGAACTTCGCACAAAAAATGTAGGATAGAAACTTAGGATAGAAAGTGGTTTTCTGTAAAAACGAGTATCAAACGAAAATTTGAATTAAGAACGTACTGTTTTAAACACCACGGAATTTTTAAAACCGGCCAGTAACATGTACAAGTGATTGAAATACGGTACCAAAAGGTACCGTATTTTTTTAAAGAAGAATTAAAATCAAAACCGCCCGTTTTTTTTGCAAATGAGTGTATATGGGTGGAAATCACGTAAAGTGTTCCTCGTGTAAGTGGTGCGCGCGATCCAGTACATCTCTAGTGGAGCGTTACTGAAATTAGTCGTCGCTCGCAACGATTTTGAAAATTCTTGCTTGTATTGTAACAGAAAGTTTAGAAAAATGAAGAATATTTTTATTAACGCTTTTTTTCAAATAATAAACAGAGAGACGAGCATTCCATTCGCTTAAGTAAGAGATACGACCGCTCATGAACAGTAGCAAAACCAAACAACACCTTGAATTACGAAGCAATGCATTTCATTCCACTGCGCTCGCCATCCTGAGACATGCGATGTTAAGTCTCAATATGTCCAGTAGCTACTCTGGCTACAATGTCCTTCAAACCGAAACACAACAGTACATTTACACTGCTGTTTGTCAGGAGAAATAGATATTGCAGTGGTACCTACCCAGGCGGCCTCTCACATATTATGAGAGACCTACCAACATGGCATCAGCAGTACCTCCGATATCTCCATATTATAAATACTATAATCTACTTTGAACTATCATCATGATTTATAGTTTTCGTTTAGTATATAAACCCTAATTTTAGCCTATTTGCCAGTGATTAGGCCATGGTAGAAAATGGAAACACAAGATGTAGTGAGTCTCAATATGTCTCTGTATGAGACTGTTTATTTGATTGTACAAATAATGTTTGTTTATTAAGATGCCTAATTGTAATACATGTGATCGTGCCTAATTTTAAATCATATCAAACGTGCTTATTGTGAGTGCGTGAAGTTGTGTGCTGTCACAGCTGTGAGTCATGAAAATCCCTGATACAACTAAACAAAACAAAATACAAATATATTGCCATACGTACTACACACTTTATAATACAAAAAATAAAAAACTACAACAGGAAACTACTAAAAAGAAAGTATAACTTGCGAGTAAAGTCGCCGCACGCAACTAGTGCACAATTTAGCTTGTCGGTAACACAGCGCTCTCTTCTATAATTCAATGGAATGGACCGACCGAGCTGTCCGCTACTAATGTACTTTGTGTTGGTAGATACTCACTGTTTTGTCGCTTTGTTTTCGATACTTTTTCATACGTCTGACAAGATACAAACCGTTCTCATTAATACAAGTAAGTAAAGCAGTTTCTTGCAATAATACTGCTAAATATAGGAGTTCCACACGGATCGCCATATAGTTTTACTGGTGGTTGGTCTCTCATACGTGTGAAGCCATCTGGGTAGGTACCACCGCAATGTATATTTCAAACAGCAGTATTAATGCAATGTTGTGTTTCGGATTGAAATAAAAGCTAGCCTGAGTAACTTCTGGGTATATTGAGACTTAACATCGCATGTCTCAGGATGGCGAGCGCAGTGGAATGCCAAGCATTGATTTGTAATTCATGGTGTTGTTAGGTTTGGCTACTGTCCATGAGCTGTCGTATGGATTACCATCAGGCGAATGGCGTGCTTATTTATATAAAAAATAAATAAAAAAACAGATAAACATTATGGTTTCTTAGATTTACATGAATGAACGAAACACACGCACAGAGATAAATGTATGTCTCAGCTGTGGGTATTTATGACACTGAAAAGATTCCCGTAGCTTCTGATACCCACGCACATTACATATCACTTTGCCTGACTCGGGATTCGAACCCGAGACCACAGCATTGCAATTTAACTACTGCACCATCCGGTTCGTTGACGTTATCAAGTGAGATGAATGTGAGTTACGTTCCCGTGGTAGCGTTAAAACAGCTGTATGACATTTGGTAATTGTTGCCAGCTCAACCGAATGCGTCACGTTTCGGGGTAATTTGATTGGGAAGTTACGTACTCGAGTGGGAAGTTTGTTTGAGTTTTTGATGGATTAGTTCTTTTGTTTTTTTTTTTGTAGGATATTTTGGGGTTTAATGCTCGCTTTAAGGCTTCAGATGAATTATCTTTTCAAAATTGACAGCGTGAGTGGCGCAGTTGGTTGGACGCCGGCTGTGAAACGAGAGACCGCGGGTTCGATCCCTGCACCGAGTGAAATGTATGTGCCCACAAATATTTGTCACGGGTCTGGGTGTTTGTGAGAGCGAAAAGTCTCTCGTACTTTCTGATACCCACGTCACAAGACTTAATTAATCCTAATGTGGGGTCTGGACTATGTATGTGACTGTTAGGTGTATTTATTTAATAGTGTGGCTCGAGTTATATATGACAATTGAAAGTCTAAGTGGCGCAGTTGGCTAGATGCCGGCTATGCAATATACCCGCACGGAGACAATAAATGTCTGTGTGATTCACAAGTACTTGTATCGCATATGAGACAAAAACGTCTCTAGTTGTTGACGAGACTCACGACACAAGACTCATTTATGTATGTGTGTTGTCAGAATAATGTTAGGTCTTATACCCTTTGTATCGTAGTTGGATTGGATGCCGAAACGTGGAGCCCATAAGTTTGGTCGTGGAGATAGATGTTTGACCTACAAATGTTTGCTGTTGTAGTTTGTGATACACGGAACATCGATTATACTGTATTGTAATGTGTCAACCCATATACGTCAAACTGAACACCGTGAACATGTTGGCGGCGGCATCTGGAACGTTTACCAACAGGCCACCACGCATTCTTCTTGTATACTAATATATCTTAAGCTGAGGTCAATTATATAAATAAAAACTATTAAAGCGTTGTAGTTATCAAATATTACAAGAGACTCTTCGATATCATAACACAAAACGGAAACAATATATGTAAATCATTCATTTTTATTTTTATTTATTATTTTGAATGACAAGACGAGCATGCCGTTCGCCTAAGCCCTAATAGTAAGCGATACCATCGCTCATGAACAGTAGCAAAACCAAACAACACCTTGAATTACGAAGCAATGCTTGACATTGCACTGCGCTCATTTTCTCTTTGAAATTGAAAATGTGTCCAGTAGTTACTCTGCTACATTATCCTTCAAACTAAAACACAACAGTGCATTTGCACTGCTGTTTGGCAGACATTGCGGTAGTACCTACCCAGGCGGCGTCTCACATATGAAAGACCTACAACCAGTAAAAAAGGCTTAGGTTAAGTTCTCCGCGGGCTCCTTAACCTTTTATACAAAAACTTAAGGGTTTTTACCTGATAAGTCCATGACACGTTCATAATAACCTCCGTTCTAGTATGCAAAGATCCTTAAGGATATAAAAGTAATATACCCAGAATATTTTACGCCGCATAGTGACTCCAGCAAACTGCGTTACATAATAAACGGGAGTCTGTATCTCCGTACGCGACAACACTGTCCAAATGCGCCATTCCACGGGCGACACCGCCGCGCGACGCCCGTGCCTCCACGATAAAAACCCATGTCAAAAACAACGCAACATTATCAAAAAACCGACCATTTTACATTCAAAAGGAATGAAATACGCCATTAAAAGTCTCAAGATTAATGTATAGTGATAGAAAGTGTTTCGAACCGGTTCATGTTCCAAGTTTGAATTTGTGTTTCGGTGCACGGTGTTGTGACCTACTTGCAAGTGCAGTGTGACGTCACGAGGTTCTTTTCGCGCCTTAAAAATGTTTTTTCAGTGGATGGAATGCGATTTGAAATTTTAACGCGCAGTTTATGCCAATGGTATTTTTTTTATTACGGATATTAAAAATAAAAAGTCTGGATCATATTTCGATAATTCTCATCAATAAATTAGGCTTTAATTGTTAATTGGCACTATAAAATTTTTTTCAATACAAAATAAAAAAAAAATGCAGATAAGGTCCTAATGTCAACAGCATTTTTTGTTATGCCTAATACGGAAACCTAACACGAACGATTTATTTTCCTCTGCCATTATTTTTAAACGAGTTATCAAACGTTTCAAAACGTGCCTACGGGATAAATATTACATTTATAATTGTTAATTAAACTGGATAACCGTAAAAACAAGAGCCGATAAGCTATTTTTGACCTCGTACCTAAATATAAATTGGTTACTACGGCAATTAAGTCTATAATCGCGTAACAAAAATGTCTAATTCCGGTGTGTGTGAGGAATTAACTGTCGACCGGCAAAGCTTTAATGATACAAGCAACTTTCACCTTTGTAAGATAATGCGTAGTTACTTTTCACTTGTAAATGGATGAAAGGCGTTATAATCTTTATCGAAGCTGTTTAAAGACTAGGTTTTGCCCGCGGCTTCGCTAAATGTTGGTTTGTGAATTATGATGGAAATAAAGTGGTAATTTAAAACGTAAAGTATTTTACTGTCTCTTGGGATGTTTTTTCTGTATGAAATTAATACACTCCATCCGGTTAATTTATAGTCAGTTTGTGCCAATTTTAGTTAACGAATATTTTTGTGTCTTTTGATCGATTTGTTCAGGGGGTTACTCTATATTCCGACACGTAGTTCGAATTTTCGGGCGTTGAACGTCAACGTATAAGATACTAGCGGCCCGGCCCAGCTTCGCCCGGGTACAAATAGATTTCTGTACAATAATATGCACGTATTATACATATAACCCTTCCTCTTGAATCACTCTATCTATTAAAACAAACTGCATCAAAATTCGTGACGTAGTTTTAAAGATTTAAGCATACAAAGGGACATAGGGACAGTGAAAGCGACTTTGTTTTATACTATGTAGTGAAGAAATAGTTTTCCACTTCTAAATATCAATACTATTCTAGGTATATGAAACTTATCATTCATTGCGAACTTAGTATAAGATTACGACGCATGATACAGAATTCGAATATTTTGTAAAGTGCTTAGGCATATTCGAATCCCGGGTTGGGCAAAGTTATATTGGATTTTTCTATTCATTATCAGCCCAAAGTCAGGAATTTGTGCCCGATATGGCGATAGGCTCGCCACCTATGACATGTGGGACGGAACATACAAGGCGAAATGTGGGTGTCCTGGCACCTCTGCCTACCCCTTCAGGGAAAAAGGCGTGAGTTTATGTATGTTTATGTATGTATTTAGGCATATTAGTACAGTTTTACTTGCGATGTTTGAATATTTTTCGTCGTGTCGAAGTACACGGTGGTTACTCTATAAAAACGATACGATCTTCGAATGTTCGGACGCGGTACGTAAAACTTCACTAATGTGCCTAGAGTCTAGACAGTAGACACTCCATAAAATGTTGGATTCCTCTATCGTACGTCGCAACCATAGACTAAGTTCGGAAAAAATGGTAAGTATAACAGAAAATAGTATTGATTTTTAGAAGTGGAAATCTTATATCTTACTCCGGACGTCGAATATCCGAACGTCGTCTTTATAGAGTAACAAACTAAAGACAACACTACCCACAGTTTGAGTGAAGAAAACAAATCATTTGATTGATAATATAGGTTTATAAATTGTCTATGAATAAAGCTGTATTTATTAAGAATTATAGCAAAATATTTAACAATGGAAAACATCATGAGGAAACCTGCATACTATAGCGATTTATAAAAAAATCTATTGTATGTAAGTCCGCCAACCCGCACTAGGCCAGCGTGGTGGACTATATGACCTAACCACTCTCAATCGTACTGTCGATTGTAGAGGAGGCCCGTGCCCTGCAGTGGGACGAATATGGGCTGATACAGACAGAATTTACAGTGACAATATTATGTAATGGTACCTATATAACATGAACCATTCAAAAGTGTATGGAATATGAATAATTCACAAAGAATTTAAAATAGTCATGCAGTCATCAATATGATACAATGCAATGCTATGTATTAAATTATTATTAGCAACCCATTTAAGTCAAGTGTTAAAGTGACCAAAATTTAACACAATGAGTTAGCATATACATGTTATTCTATTTTGACACTGTCTTCTGTTCCATTTTTAATTTGAGGCATAAAGAAAAATATTTAAAATTTTTTGGATTGATTTTGTATTCATTTTCAGCCCGGAGTCATGAATTTGTGTCCAATATGGAGATAGTCTCGCCGCTTATCACGTTATGTGATGAAACAGATAAAAGTTTTCTGGCTTCTACCAGAAATACTCTGCCTACCCCTTCTGGGCAAAATGCGAGAGTTTATGTATGTAAAATTAAATATTTTTTTCTTTTCTTTTCTAATTTAATATCTTGATTATTACACATTTTTGGGCTCTTGCCTACAAAACTGCACTATATCAGCCCATATACGTCCAACTGCAGGGCACGGGCCTCCTCTACAATCGAGAGTACGATTGAGAGTGGTTAGGCCATATAGTCCACCACACTGACCTAGTGTGGGTTGACCGACTTTACATACCGTAGAAATTGTAAATCACTATGGTATGCACATTTCCCTCAGGATGTTTTCCTTCACAGTTTTAGTGCGTGGTGATTAACTATCAATCCAGGAGTCAGGACACACCTCTGCCTTTTCGGAGTCATGTGTGTATTGATACACTTCTATTGTGAAAATACAATTTGTTATTTAAGCGATGAATTTGAAGTGGGGCAAAACTATAAAATGATAACAATAGGCACTTTGTAAGTGTTAAAGCATCACTGTATGTTATTGTATATATAGGTAATACAAATATATTGGTTCTCCTCTTAGAGTATCTATAATATAGAGGGAGCGCTGGTACTTCAAAAACGCAGATAAAAATGGTGGTGCCAGGACACCTTTTTCTGCCTGATATTTGACTGATATTTGACAGGGTGTCCAGCATACATAAGTTACTTAGAAAAGAAAAGTAAAAATAAATAGGGCAAATTCCACACCAAATCGTTTTAAAAGGATAATAAAAAATGCTAAATGTAATTTGGGCTATCAAAGGAATTTATAGCAATTTATTGCTAAATGATTTATTCAATTTTCACTAATATAGGTGCGCTACCAACATTACGAACAAGAAAATATCTACGTTTTTCAAATCGCGAATGTATGACAGCGCTCCCTCTATATTATAAATACTCTAAGGTTCTACTATGAAAATAATACATCAACTCACCCCTTTTTCCCAGACGGGGTAGGCAGAGGTGCAACTAGGACACTCACGTTTCGTCTTGTATGTTCCGCCCCATGTTAAATACCCTATCGTTATATAGGGCAGAAATTCCGGATTGATTATGAATAGAAAAATCTAATATCACTTTGCCCGAACCGGGATTCGAACCCAAGACTTCAACGTTGTGATTGTACTGTAGTACATCTAAGCAGGCAGTCGAATATAATTGACTGAATCTATAAAAAAAATATCTATTGTCGAGTATTTTTTTTAGTTCTGTCACCCGGTTCGGAAAGCGGTTTTTACTTCAGAACGGAAAAGAAACCCTAGTGTTGTTCTTTTCAATACAGTTGCAATAACCTCGGTGGCGTAGTTGTACTAGGGTGCGGTTACAATGCTGAGGTCTCGCATTCGAATCCCGGGTTGGGCAAAGTGATATTGGATTTTTCTATTCATTATCAGTCAGCAATTCGTGCCCTATATGGAGATAGGCTCGCCACCTATCATATCGTGAGACGTAACATACAAGGCGAAATGTGAGTGTCCTGGCGCACCTCTGCCTACCCCTCCTGGCAAAAGGCGTGAGTTTATGTATGTATATTAAAATTAAATAATGAATGCGGTAATTGGCAATCATTTTGTATATGACAAAGACATTAATTAAAAGTCAATACAAAGTACATTAAAATGAAATAATTACTTTAAAACTCGTTTGCTGTTTGTGGCTTACAAAAGTTAATATTGTTATTGAAATACTAGCGGCGTGGCCCGGCTACGCTCGTATGCAGATACACTTTTTGAAAATATTCTATAGCTTATGTTAATCAGGAATAATGTAGGATACTAATGGTGAAAGAAATAGGCAAATCAGTCCAGTAGTTTCAGAGCATATTCGATGCAAACAAACAAATATTACCTCTTTATAATATTACTTAGTAAAGAGAAAAGGTGACAAATTGGTGAGGCCCTAAACAAAGGTCAAGTGCGTGGCCTGTGTGTCACGAACCAGGGGCTCTACTATATAAATCCGAAATACGAATCTTCGTGACGTTTGTCGTTTCGAAACCTACTCTGTAATACGAAATTCGAATCTTCGGATCGAAGAATGAATGATTCCAATATATCTGCAATCCGAACATTTACAGAGTAAGTACATTCGTATCGTCACAAACTTCGTTCGTCCGAAGTTTCGAACTTCGTTTCGGATGAATATAGTAGGGCCCCAGAAACGGCTGCCAAATTACAGAATTTTCCATTCAAAACTTGATAATCAATCACTACGCATCATAACGGTGAAGGAAATCATCGTGAGGAATCCGTCATACTATAGCGATTTGTAAGAATCCCTATGGCGTATAAAGATTGATAACGTGCTTTTATAAAGTTCGCCCGCACTAGGCCAGCGTTGTGGACTGTACTATCCACTCTCAATCATACTCTCGATTGTAGAGGAGGCCCGTGCCCTGCAGTGGGACGTATGTGGTTTGATAATGTTACAGAAACAAGAGTCAGGTCAAAATCCTGAATCGACGAATGCATGAAGAGGTTGATAAAAGTGGATGTAGCGAAAATAATATATTACTTGAGCTTCGCTGTTTTTAGACATCTTTTGATAAAGTGATTATCAGTTTCTTCAAACACAGTTAAATCTTAAATCTTGCTCGTGCAGAGATTTTCGTCACTAAGCTACTGCTACTGCAGTGACGTCATCATAGATAACTGACATGTTTAGACATACATACCTGAAATGAAAATTAAATAATAAATAAATACACCCAACAGTCACATACATAGTCCTGACCCCACACTAAGATCGAGTCTTGTGTCGTGTATCAGGAACTACGAGAGACTTTTGGTCTCACAAACACCCCGACCCGAAACAAATATCTGTCAGGCAAAACATTTATCTCGGTGCGGGGATCGAACCCGCGGCCTCACGTTTCATATACAGGGTGATATTGACACATGTTACTTAAATTAACCCACATGTTTCTCATCACCCCAGGTGATATTGTATATAATTTGAAAGAAATGTGAGAAGATTTTTTGTCATAAATCGTGATTTTCGTTTTCACGATTTTTGGACTTCCCATGTAGATAAGAGTATTTTTACCGCTTAGATGAACTTTAGTTCGGTTAAGGAACTTATCTGAACCAAAAAAACCTCAGTATCTATAGGGGTTGATCAAAAGCCTTGAAACCTAAAATCGTGACTTTTGACAAAACTATAAGGCAGTTTTTATTCAAATTTGGCACAATAGTACCTAGGGGGATTAAGGGACATATATTTTAAATTAAATACCATATCTCAATATCACTTTGTATAGAAATAATTGTTTAATTTTTAATTAATTTATGCAGTGGTCAGTGGAATGCATTGCTTTGTAATTCAATGTGTTTGTTTTGCTACTGTTCATGAGCGGTCGTATCGCTTACCATCAGGCGAACGGCTTGCTAGTCTCGCCATTTATCGCAATAAAATAAATTTATAATCTATAACTGATATTGATAAATCAATACACTAATATTATAACAATTTATTAATGACCTGCCCTGATTTAAACCACTTGTAACTTTTGTAATAATTACCGAATTGTAAACTGGTTTTGAAAAGAGCAACACTAGAGTTTCTTGTCCGTTCTTATCTAGTGAAAACCGCTTTCCGTACCGGGTGGTACAAAACAAAATGACTGAATCTAAATGATGTTGAACATCGTAATGGATTCAATAAATTATTTTCATTTCATTTTATTTTCAAAAACTTCATACAAATATAATAAAAGCTTTTTTTTTTCTTTTTTATTCTGTCCCGGCATAGTGGCCGCATTGCGCCTGATGGTGAGCGCCAATGCCGCCCAGGCAGAGTGTCTACTGGCATCGGACGGCAGTCCCATGTCAATAGACACAATTATGCCGGCCTGCTAAGATGCCTCTTCATACTATGACGGAAGGACCCAGGATTATAGGAAGTAGGGAACACGTGAGACGGCAAACAATTCCACAGCCTGACGGTGCGGCACAAAAAAGAATTTGAGAACTGTTTGGTTCGCGCCGGGATGGTGTGGACCGTCAAGCTATGGCTTCGCAAGCCAGCACGCGTGGTTCTGGTTAGGAATGGAGAGGAGGGGATCAAGTTGAACAATTCAATGTCATAGTTTGTTTGTGTTTCGCAACTTTTCTTCGGCTAATGGAGACGGAATGAGGGCGCACCAATGACTTCTTAATTCTGGATATTGTTAGTTATTTATAACTGAAGGAATATTAGTAATATTAGCTGTGCCTGTGATTTTGTTTGACTTTACGTTAAATGATTTTTTTACGTAGGTATAATGTATGAAATTGTAAATAAATAAATACAACTAACAGGCATACACATACACATAGTACTGACCCCACATTCACATAAGTTAAGTATTGTGTAGCATATCAGAAATTACGAAACTTTTCGATCTCACAAATAACCAGAGCCGAGATAAATACTTGTGGGCCCCAAAAGCATTTGTGTCGGCGCGGGCATCGAACCCGCGGCCTCCATTACTGTGTATGGTGATTGGTGACAGTCCGAACTTGGAAAATCGTGATGTTCTGAGTTCGAACCCTATCTTAGTAACGTTGAGTATATTATTAGTTTTAGTAGTTCAAAAACATTTATCGCGCGAAATAGTTCCATCACTATATAGTATAAGTCGCTTTCTCTGTCCCTATGTCCCTTTGTATGCTTAAATCTTTAAAACTACGCAACGGATTTTGATGCGATTTTTTTAATAGATAGAGTGATTCAAGAGGAAGGTTTATATGTATAATACGTACATATTATTGTACAGAAATCTATTTGTACCCGGGCGAAGCTGGGCCGGGTCGCTAGTTATTTCTAAAGTAGACTGGTAACAAAAACACAAGGCATAATATCTATCACAAAACGGTCATTTGGACACAACAAATCCTCGAACTCACGCCCTTAATATTGAACTGCCATGCAGAGACCCAATTGTGTGGTGACGTCACTTATTGCATCATTCTTGGGTATGGGATGGCAATGTATGTGCGTGTCGCGAATGAAATGATAGCTATGCATTTAATATGGCTTATCAATCGATCTTTATTAATAATGGCTTGGATTCCGGCCCAGTGTAGTTACTCTTAAATACGAAATGAATTTCAATCATGAAGTGGGCATAGTGATATTGGATTTTTATTTATTTACTAGCGGCCCGGCCCAGCTTCGCCCGGGTGCAAATAGATTTCTGTACAATAATATGTACGTATCACTACATAGTATAAAACAAAGTCGCTTTCTCTGTCCCTATTTCCCCTTGTTTGTTTAAATCTTTAAAACTACGCAACGGATTTTGTTGCGTTTTTTTTTAATAGATAGAGTGATTCAATAGAAAGGTTTACATGTATAATAACATCCATTAAATAGTGGAGAAATATTGTTATTTTTGAGGTTTTTAATGTGATGTCGTTAATTATCAACTTTTTTCCGATAACAATGCAAACGCAGGTTGAACCCTACGAGATTTATCAAAATAATGTACTATATATTTGTACACATTGAAAAGGTCTACAGAAAACTCCGCGATGGTATATGTCTATCTCTTATGGATATCCCACAATAACATTTCTTTGTCATTTACTTTTTACGACAAATAATGGCTATTTTTCGAAGCGATTTTAAGCAATACAGCATTAATCCTTATCCAATTCAATAGCTTAAATACTTTGTTTATTTAACAAAGATCTATATGGTCCTTTACAGCACAAGATTTAAATGAATATTTTCGAAGATATTACAGATTTAAAATTGCGCCCCGGCCGGCCAGTACCGCCACATACATAGAGACATAGAAAGCGACTTTGTTTTATACTATGTAGTGATTTATTATGCTCATTATGCATTATGTTGTATAAAGGCGGACTCTTCTATTCTCTACCAGTCAACCTTTGGGTGAGGCAGAGATTGTACAAAGTAGGTGTTAACAGTATAACGATTTTTCTATTAATTATCAGCCCAGAGTCAGGAATATGAGCCTGATTTGGCGATATTCTCGCCACCTATCACATTAGGACGGAACATACAAGGCGAAATGTGGATGTGCTGGCACCTCTGCCTACCCTTTCTGGGAAAAAGTCGTGAGTTTATGTATGTATGTATTCACATTTCGATCGTTCGAATATACGTAAAACTATATGATTGTAGGCACTCTACAATTTGTTGTAATCGTCTATCATACGTCGTATATAAGTTCGGAGTGAATGATAAGTGTCATATATAAATACACCCAACAGTCACAAACATAGTCCTAACCCCACACTAAGATCGAGTCTTGTGTCGTGTATCAGAAACTACGAGAGACTTTTCGTTCTCAAACACCCAGACCATTCGAGATATGTCCATTTCTCGACTCAAGGATGCTTTATTGTATTCGGATATACAGAACCCAAAACTATACACGAGGCTCAATATGAAGGTTCCAAATAAGCAGCGATACAAATATGTATATCACCTAAAAATCTATACTAATTAAGTTAAAGTGTTTGTTTGTTTGTACGCGCTTATCTCAGGAACTACTGTTTCGAATTTAAAAAATATTTGAGCGTTGGATAGCCCAGTTATCGAGGAAGGATATAGGGTATATAACATCACGCTATGCCTAATAGGACAGGAGCAACAATGAAAAATCTTGGATGTATTTATTTATCTCGCGACAGTAGATACTCTGTCTGCACTACGCTAACCATCGGGTTCAATGCAGTAATATTTATGTCTCTTTAAGCATAGGAAGTGCACAAACTTAGGCCTTCACCAAAGTCTTTTTATTAAAAATCTGGAATCTGTATCAGCCCATATACGTCCCCCTGCAGGGCACGGGCCTCCTCTACAATCGAGAGTACGATTGAGAGTGGTTAGTACAGTCCACCACGCTGGCCTAGTGCGGGCGGACTTTATATACCATAGAATTTTTTAGAAATCGCTATGGTATCCAAGTTTCCTTACGATATTTTCCTTCTTCGTTACATGGGCCCTACTATGTTCATCTGAAACGAAGTTCGAAGCTTCGGATGTTCGAAGTTTATATACGATACGAAAGTACCTACATATATTTATGGTCGTTATTGACTTATGGTTACGATGTACGTTATACAAATACGAACTTTTACAGAGTAGATACATTGCGTGCGTGGTGATTGACTATCAATATACACATGACTCCGAAGTTAAAGGTGTGCCCTGGGATTCGAACCCGCGACCACTATGAACATTTTAGCAGGCGCGTCGTGACCTATTTATCATGAAAATATACCTACAATAAAACAGCGTATACCGAACCGCGTAAAATGATACCAGCCTGATACAAAACCGCACTATACAAGTACTTTTATAACCTAGGCACTAAACACAGCTGAAGTCTAGATCGTCTTTATCGACCTGCCGGCTCGGGGCCAAGGTCAGGGCCAACCCCCCACCCCTGCACCAAGCAAGCGACACTCGTCCTTATCATTATGTAGATAAGGTGCATTATAGCCTGAGATTCCATGCCTTAAACGACGCAAGGGAAACTAGATCTTAATACTATAGTTAAAAGGTGGGATTTAGCGTGAAACAG
This sequence comes from Hyles vespertilio, assembly GCA_009982885.2. NCBI lineage: Eukaryota > Metazoa > Arthropoda > Insecta > Lepidoptera > Sphingidae > Hyles > Hyles vespertilio. Next base: position 8,625,760 of record CM042829.1, read on the forward strand.
GTTTGTTTGTCGCATTCATTGAAGCAGTGGTTGTATGAAAGGAAGTAATAATGCGAATAACTTTTTAAATGTTATTTATTTGTGTAAAAATAATACTGCAGAATATACACGGTCAATATTGCTTGGGCCCCATCTATAACCAAGAGTTTCATTGTTATGGGTTAGGCCACTCACCATCCGGGCCTAGTGCAAACATGCAAAAAAGCATCAAAATTGGCCCAAAAATTATGACGAACTCGGTGGCATATACAGGGTATATCAAGACTGCTACCGAAAACGAAGCCGGGTGGTAGTTTAAGCGACTTCAGACACAATGCAACAGAAAAAGTTGCAAAAATAAGCGACAATTTTTTTTTTGAAATTTTTTTCCTATTGCCATATTTTGGTGGTAAATAATTTTTTTCCTAAAATAATAGTGTATACCCTTTAATTTATAAATACTCTAAGATATAAGAGAGTTTAAATTATTATTTTAGCAAAAACTATGGATTTACCACCCAAAAATGACGATATTTAAAAAATCATAAAAAATAATTGTCACGTTTCTATGCGAAAATTTTAGTTGCATTGTGTTTGTAGCCACTAAAACTACCACCCGGCTTCGTTTTCGGTAGCAGTCTTGAGATACCCGGTATTTTACTGGTGGTTCATATGTGAGAGACCTATTTGGGTAGGTACCACAGCAATGTCATTTCTCCCAACTAACAGCAGTATAAATAAACTGTTGTGTTTCGGATTGAAGGACATTGTAGCCAGAGTAACTACTGGACATATTGAGACTTACATCTTATGTCTCAGGATGGCGAGCGCAGTGGTATGCCAAGAATTGTTTTGTAATTCAAGGTGTTTGGTTTTGCTACTGTTCATGAGCGGTCGTATCGCTTACCATCAGGCTAATGGCATACTCGTCTCGCCATTTAATAAGGATCAGTCGTTGCACGGGTATCGAACCCGCAGTCTTTCGTTCCACTTTGTCTAACTCAATGTGCCTTTGCAACAATTATTCATAATCTCGGCATTTTTTGCTTCTATTATCCGCGCTTTTTTGCCCGTCTTATCAAGTCATTAACACTTAACCTACAATTACTTAAAAATCAAACTTATCCTCTCTTGTATAAGCTTCATTTTTAAATGACAAAACGTTAAACACTTCGTTGCTATTTAAAAGACAGCTTTATTATGTGAGCAACAAAGTTCATTTTCAAATGTCATAACATTTTACGCATATCTAGTATTTCTCAAATGTTGCTTAATTTCTTCTACATAAGGTTCACTTTTAATTGTTGCATAGTGTCGCAGGCTGTATAAGCATTTTAGGTTTGTACTGAATTTTGTCACATTATAATCGTGATTTCTATGTAGTTTCTAACTGTTTTTTTTTTCAAGGAGTGTATTGAGCTCCCCCTTTAGTTACCCCGGGGGAGGCTGAAAGTGGTATGTTAGAGTCACAGGCTTTTTAGTCCAGCAAACAGTGGATTGTAGCCATTCTGGGTCCCTCACAATATAGCTGCATACAATAAATAAATAAATAACACCCAACAGTCACAAACATAGCCCTGACCGCACACTAAGATCGAGTCTTGTGTCGTGGGTATCAAGAACTACGAGAGACTTCGGTCTCACAAAAATCCAGACCCGAAAGAAATATTTGTGGGCACATACATTTCTTTCGATGCGGGGATCGAACCCGCGGCCTCTCGTTTCACAGGCGGCGTTTACTGTGCCACGGAGGCTGTCAAGTATTAAATAAATAAAAATAAATAAAATGTTGCCATCACCTGACGAAACGTCAAACTTCAGAGGTGATAAACCAGCGCTCCAATTGAACCGGTAAAGCAGGTTCCCAGGTCGGGAACAATAGCCTCCAGTTATCATTGTGTTGGTAATGAGTTGACACAATACGCAAGGCTGCCAACACTTAGCGCCGCAAATGGCCATCCGCAGGGCTGCCACGCTTCAGATATAAAATCACTATTAAATGTATCTAGACTAATGTTATACGTAGGAAAGATCGGTTATTTTGACTTTCTCTCTGGTGTAGGTACGGTTACAAAGATAGTTACTATGGCTACTAGTGTTAGAATAAATAACAATAGCAATCACAAATACCATGTGAAATTGATAATAACATTTCACAAGTTATTTAAATAAGCTATAATTTTCTATTTAATCAATTTTGTTAATTTTGTGTGTGTAATTTTAGAAAAAATGGTTATAAATTATGGCCAATTTTTTGTGTTCATATTCTGCGGGGGCAGTTAGCAATAGCAGAAATATAGAGCATGCTAAGTCTTCAAAAATAACAAGGTGGTGATGTTAATTTGAAATAGCAATTGTTCCTATTATTACTCGATATAAAGTCCTTAACATCTCTGTATTCCTTTCCTATTCAACCATTACCCTATATTTCTACCTATTGCTTTTTCCAATCCATCCAAAGGTTGTCTGAAAGACATCGTCGCCTTTAGCGATAAGCTCGCCACTTGTACTACCGATAATGTTGTATTTAAGCCTGTTTCTTTTTAACACGCTTTTATTAGCTTCATCTGTATGTTTGGATGTATGTTTGTATGTAACCGACTCCTTTAAGCTCAATTTTGCCCTACTTTGAACTATCAGATTTAATTCCAACTTTGCATACTTATCCAGGACCGATGACAGCGCAATAATTTAAAAAGTATATGACATTATCTTATCCAGAATTATCAAAAAGTTATTTTTTTTGAAAACAATATTATTATTATTAACTTGAGCGTCTCCAAAATTTTTGCATACGGTTCATATTTGGCCTTCGCAAATATGACCATGTTTCCGAGTTTCGTGTTAAGCTCAAGTGGTTACCCATACGACTTCGTCGGAATACTCATATTCTTTTTCTTCTCTACAACATCTTGTTTAATCCCTTAACTCCCTCTTATCTTAAAGATCGTTTTATGTTCCTTCATGATTCACATACAAAATCCTTGAGATCGTCGGAGAACCTGAGGTTGAGAATGCCCGTGCACTCTACGACTTTCATGGACAAGTCTTTTACAGTACAAGCAGTCCGATTATGGAATGCACTTCCTGATGCAGTGAGACGGGCACGAACATTGGTGTCCTTTAAGAAAATGGTTAAAGAACACTACCTGTCCCTTTAACTACTACATTACTCAAGTGATTGATTGTTTGTATAATAAGTATGTATTTGTATGTATTATTATGATATCTGTGCACTTGTATATGTATATACATGTATTTATATATTTATTTATATATCTAGTATATGTTATGTTTGTTAATTTTGTAATTATATTCGTATGTCACGTTTTTTGCATATATGATTTTATTTAATTTATTTTTTCTTTATTCAATTTTTTTTTTTTTTTGGTACACTATTGACTGCCCTCTCTTTTTTTCCATCTCTTACTGTCCATCCCAAGGTAGTCGGTAAGAGATTGCCTCGAGCGATACGACCGCCTTTTGTACCACTATGTAATAATATAATGTTCTGTAATTAAGTTAACTTAGTGTACAATAAAGCATTTAAATAAAATAAATAAATAAATAAAAATAAATATTAAAAGTTGGTATTTTGCGCGCAGCTGTTTTTCTTTGATAAGACAGCCGTAGATATATGTTTTTAGTACAAGCAATTAAATTATAGTTTAAAAAACACGCTTTCATAAAGTCCAACTAAAAAGAAAAAAATAATTGATAATAAGTTTAAGATTAGAAAATGCAGTAAAATACATACATTTTATTGTTACAAAGCGTGGGGTGTTTACAACAATTACTTATCCTCCAGCACTAAAAAATAAGCTTTCATAAAAGATCCAACAAAAAAATGCTTACATCAAGCACCCCACGCTTTATTTTTTAGTTGGATCTTTTATGAAAACCTATTTTTTAGTTTTTTAAATTATAATTTGTCCTTTGAATGGTGTTCATATGTACATACATAAACTCACGCCTTTTTCCCAGAAGGGGAAGGCTGAGGTGCCAGGACACCCACATTTCGCCTGGTATGTCCCATGATGTGATAAATCGTATAATATCGTCATATCGGGCACAAATTCCTGACTCTGCGCTGATAATGAATAGAAAAATCCAATATCACCCAACCCGGGATTCGAACCCGACACCTCAGCTTTGTAACCCTACCCTAATACAACTACGCCACCGAAGCAGTCACAATCAATGGTGTAAAGTAATGTACTAATTTAATGTCCAATATAGTTTGGTGAGGTTGTCAGCCCTATGGTATTGCTGACCCAGTTTAAGAGTGCGCTAATCATTGCGAGCATCTGGGCGACGCAGGTCACATCTTTAACGAGATGAAACTCACAAGATTAACTTGATGTGTGTATTGGACTTTATTGTCTGTTAATGAGGACTAAATTTTGAACAGGAAACTGGTACTGCGGTATTTTTCAATAATGCTTCGCTCTCATTCGTCATAGCATGAAATTAGTGCGTTCAAGAATATCTTCAGCTTTATATACATATATACAAACAGCCCAAAATTTAATGTTCCCATGACACTCTCAGTCACGATTGACGAAGATTTAAGGAGAGTAGAAACTATAGAGAAATGCTATAATGTATTTATGATGTATCTGTATCAGCCCATACACGTTTTACGCGGACCAAGTGCCTTGCAACTTTTCCTGTTGGTAGGTCTTCCATACATAAATATGTGAGAGATCGCCTGGGTAGGTAAGAAAGAAAGAAATACATTTATTAAAGGCGAAAAAAAAAACATGTCAAAATATTATTATGCAACAATATTACGTGACTAAACTATTTCGCCGACAATGGGCCTCCCATTCAGCTTTATGCTGCACTATGGGAAAAGCAAACTAATACTGGTACTACTAAGGTACCACTGCAATGTCTATTTCTTCCAACTAACAACAGTATAAATGCACTGTTGTATTTCGGTATCAAGGATATTCTAGCCAGAGTAACTAGTGGGCATATTGAGACTTAATATCTTATGTCTCGCTTACCATCAGGCGAGCGGCAGCCGGCATCTTCTCGCCATTCAGAGCAATAATAAGAAATATACTTTAGCAGCAAACCCATATATGTACGTCCCACTGCAGGGCATGGGTCTCCTCTACAATCGAGAGTACGATTGAGAGTGGTTACAGTTCACCACGCTCGCCCAGTGGGGGTTGGTTCCATAACATTGTCACAAAACTAAAGCAATTTCTCACCTACCAACGCGTCAGTCCATTCTTCCACAAATAGACCTTCAGTTAAAAATAACGAACAATAACATTAATTAAGAAATCATTGGATCGACCTCGTTCCGTCTTCAGTTCCATTAGGAAAGTTTCACAAATAAATTAAACGTATTGGATAGGAGTGATCGATTAGTTTGTAGTTGGGTAATCCGACCGCCATGATTGCGTACATAAATTATCTAGATATTCTGGTTAATTTAGAGTTTCGTACCTCGAAAGGAAAAATCGGTACCCTTATAGGATCACTTTATTGTCCGTCTGTCGATATAGATAGATAAATAGATAAAACCTTATTGTTCACCACATATTACATACATAAGTGCGTGGTGGCCTGTTGGTAAACGGACTAGACGCGGCTGTCAATATTTTCACGATGGTCGCGGGTTCGAATCCCAGGACACACCTCTGACTTTTCGGAGTCATGTGTGTATTGATAGTCAATCACCATGCACTAAAACGATGAAGGAAATCTTCGTGAGGTTATCATACCATAGCGATTCATAAGAATTTCTATCGTATGTAAGTCCGCCAACCCGCATTAGGCCAGCGTGGTGGAGTATATGGCCTAACCACTCTCAATCGTACTCTAGATTGTAGAGGAGGCCCGTGCCCTGCAGTGGGACGTATATGGGCTGATACAGATACATATTACATACAAGTGTAAGTGTAGTAACAACTGGCGGTCATAATTGCATCAAATGTCATGTGACTGCCGTCTGATGCCATTGGATACTCTGTCTGGACGGCATTTGCGCTTACCATCAGGTGCTTTGCATTCATTTTGCCAGTATAAAAAAACATACATAAGCTCACGCCTTTTACCCAGAAGGGTTAAGCAGAGTTGTTACCAGGACATCTACGTTCCATCTTTTGTGTTCTGTCCTACAATAGGGGCCAACCTATCGCCATATCGGCCACTTTCTGCCTCCGGGCTGATAATTAAAAGAAAAATATAATTTAACCCGACCCGGGATTCGAACACGAGACCTCGACGTCGTAAACATATTATAATACAAAATAAAAAAAAAAACAATGGAATTAAATATAGGTCTTGCGTGAAATTCCTCGCATGCTTAGCAAAAAGGGTTTTCAAATTCTACACGTCAAGTGTAATTATAAAGTTTAATTACAGGATTCAAATGCAGTTTTTATGTAGCTTTCTCTAATTAAAACCTAACTTTCAAATGAGGAAACTTGCACATGTTGCAGAGGGGACATTGTGAACAAATTGAACTAGAATTGCAGTTTAGATATTGCTGTTTTTGTCACGCGTACGCGGCGGTATATTTCGTCTCGCTCTAGCGTCAACTAGATTTAGTGAGGAATTTAAGAGGTAAAACGGTGAAGGAAAGGTTCGTGAGGTAACCATACCATAGCGATGTATAATAATTTCTATGGTATGTAAGTCCACCAACTCGCACTAGGCCAGCGTGGTGGATTATATGGCCTAACCACTCTCAATCGTACTCTCGATTGTAGAGGAGGCGCGTGCCCTGCAGTGGGACGTGTATGGGCTAATACAGGTACATACAGAGATGAAACACTGTTTTCTGAGTTATTCAAAGTACAAATAAAATAAAAAATAATTCTTAGCTTCCCAAGTCTATTCGATAAGAATGCTAATAGTCTTGTTTTTGTCCGATAGGAGTGTATCCATCTAATAGTTGATCTGTTTTGGCACATGTCCAAGGTCTTTGTCCTCCCAGCTATTTCATTGTCTATCACAAAAACAATCACTAGATAGTAAATAATAAGAAAATAAATAATAAATAAATAACACCCAACAGTCACATACATAGTCCTGACCCAACACTAACACCGAGTCAGGGGTTCAACTTTGAATGTTTGGACGCCGTACGTACAACTTCACTAATGTACCTAGATACTCCACAAAACGTTGAATTTCTCAATCGCACCTCGCAACCATAGATTAAGTTCGGAGAATAAAGTATAATAAAGAATAATATTAATTTTTAGAAGTGGAAAACTTATATATTACTCCGGACGATGAACATCCGAACATTTGAAGTTCGTATCGTTTCAATATGTCCAGTAGTTGTTAGGACCAGTGTCTTACAAACCGGAACACAGTAGTGCATTTAGACTGTTGTTGAGCGGGAGAAATAGACATTGCGGTGGTACCTACCTATGGGTAATGGGTAACTTCTCACATATGAATGACATAATAATTATCACGTTTATAATTCGTCATTGTAACGCACCACAAGAATTTTTAAATGTAATAGTTTTCTAGATTTTTCTGGTTAAATATTATTCTCATTTTGTCTCTGTTTATGTGTGCTATTTTTATCGGCAATAAAAAATCTTTCTTTTTTACACACTACCACTTTGCCTAACCTATGCAATAAAAAAGTTTATTTATTTATTATTTATATAATGCTTTATACATATAAATTGTATAAAGGAGGGCATTAAGCCTGAGTCATTCTCTGCCAGTCAACCTTCGGGTGTTGCAGAGAGAGCACGGTAGGCGCATAAAATATGTAATATATTTGATATTCAATTAACAAATATAATTAAATACATACACACATACATTTATATACATGTATAAATATATATAAATAAAAAATTTTATTAAAAATAGTTTATCTTAAAAATAAGTAGTTTCAATATAATATTGGATACAGTGAACTGACTAGGCCAACCAAAAAGGGACTCATTAAAAATTTGCTTCAAATTTAATTACTGTAGTGAAATTCAAGGGGTGTTGCTAAGGGATGGTTTTCACGGCAATTTAACATGAATCAAGATCGCTTGGCGAGGGCTGCATCTCTACCTACCCTTTATGGCTGTGAAGTATAACTGTTTCTTGTAATAGAAAGTTATTCTATTAGTATAAAAAATAACTATATAATAATTGTGAAGGAAACATAATTAGTAATCTGATTGTGGGACGAGCACGGGCCTCCTCTACAATCGAGAGTACGATTGAGAGTGGTTAGTAAACCACGCGGGCCTAGTGCGGGCGGACTTTACATACCATAGAAATTCATATAAATCGCTATAGTATGCAGGTTTCCTCACGATGATTTCCTTCACCGTTATATTTATTTTATTTTTATTGATATATACTTTACTAGCGGCCCGACCGAGCTTCGCCTGGAGGCAGATATTTTTTTATACTACTTCACACCAAATACGTGCTATTGTTTTATATAAGCTCTTGTATACCTAAACTTGACGTATCCTACGGTCCTGTTAATCCCGTCCCATCGCGCTTGTCCAGTCACTTCCCGATCCATCCTGTCCTTTGTCTTCATTTTCCATCCCGTCTTATACCGTATAATTTACATTTCGTCCTATCAAATCTGTCAGCTATCCCAGTCCTCTCCCGTATCTCGTATTCTATTATATCCCTTCTCTCCATATCCGAAAAGTATGCCTTGTACATTTTTGTCATTAAACACTTTAGCGATTTTGATTATCCATGAAATATTCCATCCTTTATTTCACCTCCACAATGCTGTTTTCCCAATAATATTGCACGCCATTACGTTTTGTTAGTAATAAAGAGTTGAAATATAAGTTTTCATAGAAATAACTTCAGTGGTTTCGATTTTCTTCGTCATAACATTTCAACCCTTTTTGACCCCCCTTTAGGTAAAATAAAGCCTACCTCACTCAGAGACGATATACATTTCTATCAGTGAATTGTAGCGAAGGAAAGGCCAGTGTAAGAATTCCTGATAAAAGTGACATTCGATCCATGTTCCATCTTGAATAGAAGTATTAATAACTGAACATTATTGAATTTTTAATAATATTCAATATTGCCATAATTGTTTTTCGTTAATGCCAATTGTCACCGCATCGTACTCTTTTTTGCAAGTTATAACTGTCCAATATTTATGTATCTTAATATACAGGGTATATCAAGACTGCTACCGAAAACGAAGCCGGGTGGTAGTCTAAGCGACTTCAGACACAATGCAACAGAAAAAGTTGCAAAAAAAACCGAAATTTTTTTTTTTGTTATTTTTTTCCTATGGCCATATTTGGGTGGTAAATACATTTTTTCCTAAAATAATAGTGTATACCCTTTTATTTATAAATACTCTAAGGTATAAAAGAGTTTAAATTATTATTTTAGCAAAAACTATGGATTTACCACCCAAAAATGACGATATTTAAAAAATCATAAAAAATAATTGTCGCGTTTCTATGCGAATTTTTTAATTGCATTGTGTTTGTAGCCACTAAAACTACCACCCGGCTTCGTTTTCGGTAGCAGTCTTGAGATACCCGGTATACTCCTTTGTTTACACAAAATAAAAATTTTTAACGCATGCATAAATATTTGACAACCAATTTCAATGTCAACCACTTTTCATTACTGTCATTAATTTACAGATTTAAAATCTAAAATACGCCATCAATCGAAATCTGTGGATATATGTTGTCTATTCGAAACCTTTATTTAAATACGTTATTTAATTTGAGGGAAGAGTTTACCGTATCGACGCTATGAAAATTGAATGTTTGACAGTTACAAACCCATGAACATTTTGTACGGCAAAATGTTTTTTCCTTTATTTTATACTTTCGTCAATTTAATCGAGATAAAAACTATCTCACCCTGTAAGGTGGAACAAATAACACATATCTACAAAATTTCATTATAATCAGTTGAGTGGTTTAGGAGCCCATTGAGGACAAACAACGTGACACGTGAATTATATATATTAAGATTGTACACCATAAAAAACAAAAAGAACAGATTAAATACATAAAACTGAAGACATGGTAACTATTAGCTGCGATCTCTTCCAGGCAACCTTTGGATGGACTGGAATAATACCGGGTATCTCAAGAATGCTACCAAAAACGAAGCCGGGTGGTAGTTTTAGTGACTACAAACACAATGCAACTAATCATTTCGCAAAGAAACGCGTAAATTATATTTTATGATTTTTTAAATATCCACTAATAATATATATTATTTTTGGGTGGTAAAACCATAGTTTTTGCTAAAATAATAATTTAATCTCTTTTATACCTTAGATTATTTATAAATAAAAGGGTATGCACTATTATTTTAGAAAAAAATGTATTTACCACCCAAATATGGTCATAAGCAAAAAATAACAAAAAAAATTGTCGCTTTTTTTTGCAACTTTTTCTGTTGCATTGTGTCTGAAGTCGCTTAAACTACCACCCGGCTTCGTTTTCGGTAGCAGTCTTGATATACCCTGTATAATAAAGAACTAATGGGGCACCACTGTTATAGTGCGTGGTGATTGACTATCAATAGTCTGATGTTATAGTGCGTATATAGACTGAAGTTACTTGAAACATCTATATTTTATCTCAACAGTAAAAAGGCAGTATATATTTTATTATTACTTCTAGCTTCGATAACCAACATCGTAAAATAAGTAACACAATAGTTTGACCCATTTGGTGTATGACAATTGACACAAAGAAATCTATGTGACTAAATACTTTATTTTAGTTCAAACAATTTAAGGGATTTACAACCAGGTTTAAGGGTAAAAACCCTTAAACCTGGTTGTTAATCTCCCAAAATGTACGGAAAAGGGCATATAAGAGTATCTTTCATCCAGAAAAAAAAATACCGAGGTAGAGACGGACAGTATTTAGACACAATTTCGGCAAAATAACTCGGCATACATACATTAATAAATTACCACATGATAAAGTACAAAAATATGGACATGTAACTAGAATCTAATATATAAAAATCTATTCTTGACTTTTTAAGACTCCTGTGCGAAGCCGCGAGAAAATCTTTTTATCTATTCAAATCTTAAAAATACATACAGTGGAATTGAGAAGCTCTCTTTTTCTAAAGTCGGTTAAAAAAAGACCTTAATTGATCCAAAATGAACCATCCCCATAAAAGTTCAAAAACAAAACACTAGCATCAATTCAAAATTAACTTCCACAGCGATCGAAATTAACAGAATGACATGAAAAGCGAAGTCCTGGCGAGTCCACGCGCGCAGGGGGCCGAGCCCCCACGCTCGACGGCGTACTACTATGCAGACCTCGAAAGAATCAAGAGAAATGACCCCCCAAAGAAACTTGATGAAGAAAACATAACAGACTACCAAGATACCACTGACGTCACGAACGATGCTCCGATTGTCGAAGTCCCACCTCTCAGAGACAGGCCTAGGCAATGGAGTCTCCCAGAATACAACACTCCAGAAAATTCCAGAAAGATTCCAGAGGAAACTTACTCCACAGCTGGAACTTTTCCAATGCCAGAGCCTAAAGAGAAGGAACCGTTGTTAGCTGAACTAGAAGTTGTGGGACGACTGCCTTTGACTCAATTGGAGACTTCGTCAGGAGTTAGAAGAAGTAGGAGTTGGTACCTCTGCTGCCCCAATGTGGGGGATGAAGAAATATCAAGAGAGTCTTCTTGGAGGTATTCAAGCTTAAGGCCAGTGACCGCGCCGCCTCTGCCCGGACAGAATGGGATGAACTTAGTAAGTATTAGGTGGTGGGGTTTTGGATTTGGTGTGGGATTGGTGTGGTGTTATGTTTTTAGTGGAATCCAGTGACAGTATACAGGGTATATCAAGACTGCTAGCGAAAACGAAGCCGGGTGGTAGTTTTGGTGACCTCAGACACAAGCAATTAAAAATATTGCAAATGAGGCATTAATTCTTTTGTATTGACACTTTTTTCATATTCGGGTTTCGTATTTGAGTGGTAAATATGTAGCATTTTTTCCAAAAAATATTAGACTTTATGGTAGGCAAGGGTTCAAAATTATTATTTTAACAAAAACTATGGATTTACCACCCAAACAGGATGATATTAATTAAAAAAGTACAAAACAAATTGTCGTGTTCCTTTCCGAAATTTTTAGTTGCATTGTGTTTGTAGTCACTAAAACTACGACCAGGCTTTGTTTTCGGTAACTGTCTTGATATACCCTGTATGTATATAGTGACTATATGGCCTGACGCCTATCAATCGTACTGTCGATTGTAGAGGAGGCCCGTGCCCTGCAGTGGGACGTAAATGGGCTGATATAAATAAATAGAATTACCATGGTAAGTGTGGAAAGGTGATGGTATATTGTCAGTTGTAATAATTTTGCCGGCCGGGTAAGGACTGTTGTATACAATAGATTAAAATCAGACATTCGTTTGTCCCGTTTAGGATGCAGCATGTGTTTTTAGCTAGCGGCCATTTTTATGTCTGTCGACTGGTGAATTGTTTTTACTCCATGGGTAAATGCACTGCCACCATTAGGTGTTAAATGCAATATTATATTACCAGCTGGAAATCATGAAGGTTGAACCCAAATTATAATATTAGAGATTATTTTTCCGACCCAAATATCGACCAATAGAATTGCACCATTCGACGTCACGTGGTACAACCTACATGGTATTATACTGATAATTGTTTGAAAATTTTCTCTGGTAGTTGCTATATATAAAAAACAAAACATGATCCAGTCAAATTAACCACACGTCAAACTGACAGGTTGAATTCAATTGTGAAAATTGGAGATTTTGCATGAAAATGAGTTTGAAATTAAAATTTGGGACGGAAAAATAATCCCCCGAATACCACACGAGCTTCAAAATTATCTGGCATTTCCCTCAAGGTTCCCTGCAAACAAATAAAGTCGTCAAGTTTTGACTCCTTCATTTGTTTGCAACGAACCTATCGGGAAATACCCGATAATTTTGAAGCTCTTGTGGTATTATAAGTGAGTATTTATATTGAAGTTACTACCTGTAGAATGTCTAATCCCGGAATCAAGCACACTTTTACTTATGAGTATTGTTTTGTGCGAAATCCTAATTTGTTTTCCAAAATAAAAAGATGTACGTTCTAGGTTCAGCACCACACACCTTATAGTTCAGTTTTATGATGATAAAGGATAACACACATGTAACGTCTAACTATTTATTGTCCAACTATTTACTTAACACACTAAATGAGGATGATTTGAATACGACTGATAAATGCTTGATTGCTTGATGATTATTTGATTGATAGATTGATTAATGATTGATTTATTGATGGAGCACGCGCGGCCGGTTGCTCAGCTGTACGCGAACTGGGGCGATTACCGGTATCAGCTGTAATCGCGTAAAACGCTGAGAGTGCATTATTGTACGGTTGGACCGTACATGCTCCCGAGGGAAAAATAAGGAATGAGTTGTTAATATGATTTGATGATACAAGGTGATATACAATGTTGATTAAATCTATGGTTAGTAGGTTATGATAACAAGTGAAACCCGACAATTAGTTTGAGTCGAATTCCTTGAAACTGACACTTTTCTTGAGATCATAATACATCCGCTCGTAATTGGTGTATACATTTTCATACTCCTGGTTGATCTCTTCTAATTCGCTGTCAATTTCCCAGTGAAGGGTGTCAATGACTGACCAACGCGACTCAATTGATTTGAGGATGTCTTCGAACTGCCATTTTTCAGTTACGGTCTCCATGTCTATCATAGAAATTGCTCGCTGAAAGGCTTTGAAATTACTTTTCTGCTTGCGTAATAGCTCTTGTGTTTTGGAATTAGTGCCACGTGACTGAGGTGTAGGCACCTGAAAAGATGTTCCTGGAACTGACATGGGTGTTGCTGGTTTTAAGACCGGTGTTGTTGGTCTCGAATCACCCTGATAATTTTCTATGACAGCTTTAATTGTCTCATACCTATCTTTTGCAAGGTCGTACTGATTGTTAGTAAAATAAGGATGTCCCTTCACTCCTAAATTACATAGTTGTAAATGATTAGATTGATACTCTTTCCAATAATTTTGTAAAGTCTCTGACCTACGCCTGATATAATCTTTAGTTTTTCTATCAGCACCATCCTTTTTAAAGTTGGTGTACAATTGCTCAATGCTGACCAATAGTTGCTGCTGTGTTTCAATTAGAGACTCCATGATGTTTATGTAATGATGCAATATCTTAAATTAGAAAGATCTTACTTGAATTCTTGTTGCTCGTGCTTTGTCTCCGACGAAGAAGACTGATGAATCTTGCTACTGATATCCGGCTCGAAGGACCAAAAAGATGTACGGTCTAGGTTCAGCACCACACACCTTATAGTTCAGTTTTATGATGATAAAGGATAACACACATGTAACGTCTAACTATTTATTGTCCAACTATTTACTTAACACACTAAATGAGGATGATTTGAATACGACTGATAAATGCTTGATTGCTTGATGATTATTTGATTGATAGATTGATTAATGATTGATTTATTGATGGAGCACGCGCGGCCGGTTGCTCAGCTGTACGCGAACTGGGGCGATTACCGGTATCAGCTGTAATCGCGTAAAACGCTGAGAGTGCATTATTGTACGGTTGGACCGTACAGTATCCTAAGTTACTCTCGCAACAATTAGCTATCTGTCATTGAAAGTCCCATCAAAATCGATACAGCCGTTCTCTACATTAGCGGTATTAAAAACACAGAAAAAAAGGAAATTAAAGTTCATAACCGATATAGGTATGAAGTAAATAACAATATATAGTTGGAAATAAAATGTTATTTTTAGTTTAAATACAGACAATTTAATTTTAAAGGTGTACAGATTAAAAGTGTTTGGCTATGTACGGTTTTACTATTCGCTCCTTCGCATATACACATACAATTGAATGAATTTCACCTAAAACATACATGCTCATATATCCTCATTTTATATCTTCCCCAGGTCGCAACCCAAAGCAGCGGTCGCGAAGACCTAACCTCCCTACGCGCTGAAAGAGACGCCCTAGCACGAGCCTTGGCAGCCGAGCGCCAACGAGCTGCCACCGCGGCAAGAGCTCACGACGCAAGGCTGGCCGAGCTGCACGGAGTCATAGCTGAACTGGTCAGGAGGCGAGCAGCTGACAAACACGCCAGGGCTATACCAGAAGAGGAGGTTTCAGGTGAGAATATTCTAGAAAATTTTCATTTAGTATTGATAGTTGGGCAGTTTCTGTGCCGGCAAGAATGACTACGCTGCATGGTAAGTCTGATGAGGTGCAAAGTAACTGGAAGGTTTTAGAGTAGGGTTTCTTAAACTTTTCGCAGTCACAGACCCCTAACTGAATCGTAGATCGGAACGCAAAAACAGATTAATTTTTAATTTAATAATTGTAAATTAAGGGTAGTTAAATTGTAATAGTCACAGAGCGGATGACTAATAACTAAGTCCGCCTCGTGACCACGAAAGCTGTAAAGTAATCGAAAATGTCGGGAAGTTTTAAACCAAATCCGCGTTAAAATATATAAATAATATTTTTACTTCAATGTGCGCTATTTAGATTAACTGTACTGCTTCGAATGAGTAATTCTAAATCATATTGGAATATCTACATCCTCTTGGCTCTTTCATTCCACTAAAGTATATTGTTATTGTATTTTCAGATGAATGCGAGTCGACCACACAGTTGGCTGGTGAACTTGACAACGATGCAGACAGATCCAGGACTGAACAGGTAAAAGTTACATGCGTCATAGATATAGGATTTGAAGGTTATGAAGAAAGATGAGTAGAATGAAACCACTGACTTCCCTTTCTGGGAAAAAGGCGTGAGTTGATGTACCAGTATGTATTTGACAGTTCTTAAGAGCTAAATTCTTATCAAATATTTTTTTTTTCATACTACTGACAATATTAAAATTGCAATTGTTTTGATTTACCACCATATTGTCATTAGAACATAAACAGTCTCGGTCTATTCTCAACTTGATACGTCAATATCATCATCATGTCAGCCACAACAAGTCCATTGCTGAACATAGGCGTCCCCCAAGGATCTCCATATTGACCTGTTGGAAGCCGCTTGCATCCAGCGACTTCCTGCAACTTTAGCGTATCGGTATCAGCCCATATACGTCCCACTGCAGCGCACGGGCCTCCTCTACAATCGAAAGTACCATTGAGAGTGGTTAGGCCATATAGTCAACCACGCTGGCCTATTGCGGGTTGGCGGACTTATATACCATAGAAATTTTTATAAAGCGTTATGGTATTCAAGTTTCCTCACGATATTTTCCTTCACCGTTTTTTTTTATATACTCATATAACTTTTTATGCGTCAATATACTCCCACTAACTCTAATATATTTCTTTCCAGAACGACTCCTCATCGCTAGTGAGTCCTGCCGAGCTCCCCACTCCTCAGGAGCCGAAGATGGATTCGGAATTACCTGACGACACTACGGATATCAGTTCACACGATCATGGGTGAGAATACCATCTGGTTCATAGCAAATTAGGACGAAAAGGAGTCGCTTCCAAGGATCTTTGTAGCGACTTTTTGGTGGAGGCTGTTGGTATTTTGTAAGAAATAAACACTTCCACGCCCGATTTAAAAGATTTTTAATTAATTACGTATGCGACATCACAAAAAAACAAGTGTTGGGTTCAGGAAGGAAGAGAGAAGAGAGTTGACATGACGTGTCAAAACATACGCGAATGTTACACATTGAAATAAAACTATTGTTTACGGATTTTATCGCGAATTTAGTTTAATTTTTTACATTTTTAACTTCCCGACGTTTCGATTACTTTACAGCTTTCGTGGTCACGGGGCGGACTGAGGTATTAGACGTCCGCTCTGTGACTGTTACAATTCAACTACCCTTATTTTACAATTATTAATTTAAAAATTAATTTTAAAATATCTAGTCTATGTTTGCGATCCGATCTACGAAGAAGGAGCTCACAGTGTCTTGAGGTCTGGCAGTTGGTCTTTTGGGTTCCGATTTAATTAAATGTAGTATTGGATCCCATGCTTGTGCAAGCTTCAAGCCATCTTCTCTGTTGAAATTTGGATGTTTTTAAAAATGTTAAAAATGTAAAAAATTAAACTAAATTCGCGATAAAATCCGTAAATAATAGTTTTATTTCAATACGAGGTGACATTAGCAGTCGAAATAACGTTTAGTTACGTTTAATTCTAACAGAGGCTACGAAAGATAATAATGCTTAAAATTAAGTTTACCATTTTTTGTGTTTTGTCCCTGAACGTTTTTCTGTTTATCCCGGGCGACAGAATTTAAAAATAAAGTAATTATCATCAACTTTACATTTTGTCACAACGACACATACAAAAAAGAAATTGTCTATAGTTAATTTCTCCAAGAACTCCGGGCCTGGGTCGCAATTATTTTTTAATTAAAATGTATGTTTTTCCCAACACAAAAAAGTAGGTTTCATCGAGGTACAAACATCTTCGTATGCAATATACATTGTCATAAGAGCTATTAATTATATTGACAGCCTCCGTGGCGCAGTTGGTTAGATGCCGCATGTGAAACGAGTGGCCGCGGGTTCGATCCCCGCACCGAGAGAAATGTTTGTGCGGCCCACAAATATTTCTTCCGGGTCGGCGTGTTTGTGACCGAAAAGTCTCTCGTAGTTCCTGATACACGACACAAGACTCGATCTTAGTGTGGGGTCAGGACTATGTATGTGACTGTTGGGTGTTATTTATTTATTTAATTGCCTACATGACCAATAAACCAATTTTATTTCAACAACATGTATACAATACTTCATTATATCCAATGTAGTTGTTAGGCACGAAAAATGATATACACTTAAGTGTAACAAACAAACATTTGAATTTATTCTCTGGAGGAGATTGCTAATAGCGGTAAGACAACCAGTTGTTACACTATTTCAAAAGAACGTAAGCTGTTTACTTGTATGTTATATGTGGTGAAAAATACAGTGTTATATATATCTATTTGTCTAAAACAGTAAATATCTTTGTTTTTCCAGGCCAGAAAAGCCATGCGTGGAGGTAACATCACCACAGAGCCAACTCGAGACAGAAAACTGCGATACAAGTCTCAATCTGTCAGAACGAGACTCGGAAATATGTCTCAACACTGCCAGGTATGTCTACCGAAAGTATGGCGTCTTTATCATCCAGTCCATACTGGGATATCAAGACTGCTACCGAAAACGAAGCCGGGTGGTAGTGTAACTTCAGAAACAATTCAACTAAAAATTATGCAAGAACAAATATTGAGGTATTATACTAGAGCGGACATCGGGATCAAAATCTCTGCGTATTGTGCGTGCACAGTACACAGTGAAGCGAGAGGAAAGATAATGTTACTGCGTAGGCGTGACAGAGACAGAAATAGAATGTACCGTTCATTTTGTTACAAACATTTTGTTTGCAGTGTCCCCTCTAGTATATTATCTCAATGAGAAAAAAAACGATGTTTTTTTTGTAATGTTTTTCTTATAGTCGTGTTTTGGTGGGAAGTACATAGATTTATCTAAAATAATACTGTACACCCTTTTTTTTAAAGATGCTATAGTACGCAAGAGTTTAAATTATAATTTTAGCATAAACTATGGATTTACCACAGAAATATTATGACAACAAATTACAAAAAATCACACTTTTTTACTATTTTAGATACATTGTGTTTGTAGTCACTAAAACTACCACTTTCTTCGGATCGGGTAGCACTCTTCATATACCCATTATATACGTCCCCCTGCAGGGCACGCGCCTCCTCTACAATCGAGAGTACGATTGAGAGTGGTTAGTACAGTCCACCACGCTGGCCTAGTGCGGGCGGACTTTACATACCATAGAAATTCATACAAATCGCTATGGTATGCAGGTTTCCTCACGATTTTTTCCTTCATCCTTAAAGCAAGTTTTTTTTATTGCATTAAATGGCGAGACTAGCATGCCTTTATCGTTAATGATACGACTGCTCATGGACTGTAAGCTAAATATAATAACACCATGAAACAAAAGCAATTGGCATTCCACTGCGCTCGCCATCCTGAGACATAAGATGTTAAGTCTCAATATGTCCAGTAGTTACTCTGGGTACAATGTCCTTAAATCCAAAACACGAGAATGCATTTACACTGGTGTTTGGCGGGAGAAATAGACATTGCAGTGGTACCTAGCCCTCACATATGAGAGACCTACCACCAATAACACCAGTAAGGCAGTAACGTGCATTGTAAATAAATAGCACCCAACAGTCACATACATAGTCCTGTCACTCCTGACTATACACTAAGATCGAGTCTTGTGTCGTGTATCAGGAGCTACGAGAGACTTCGGTCTCACAAATACCCAGACCTGAAATAAATATTTGTGGGCACATACATTTCACTCAGTGCAGGGATCGAACCTGCGGCCTTTCGTTTCACAGGCGGCGTCTAACCACCTACGCCACGGAGGCTGTCGATTTCTATTGTGGTCTCTTTATCGTATCGGCATAATGAAGCCTCAATAATTTGGTTCCAGATGCTGTCAGTATGCTCGTCAAGTACATGGCGGTAGCTCAGGCAGCTGCGAGAGACAACATGGATCTCCTGACGCCAGGCTATATACTCCTTCACCTGGTGAGTGCGGTCTACTGACAGAGTAGACCAGTAGACTAGAAGAAAAGACACATAATTACACCCTACTTCACATGACATTTTGGTGGTCTACTGGACTCTTGACTAAGCTAGAAGACCAGGCATTCTTGACGCCAGACTTTACGCTCCTTTACCGGGTGATTACACGGTCTATTAGAGTAGATACAGTAGACTAATAGTAGCAGGATACGAGAAGAAAAGACACCTAATAAGAACCTGCTTCACTTCGCATGTAGATGGTCTATTGGATTCTAGAGTTACTAGTAGATTGAACGATCCTGACGCTAGGCTGTGTATTTATTCGCCTGGTTAGTAGACGGTCTTCTGGATTTGATACAGTAGACTAGAAGAAAATACACCTGATTACACACTGCTTCACTTGGCATGTAGATCAGGTCTACCGGAATCTACCGGGTATCTCAAGACTGCTACCGAAAACGAAGCCGGGTGGTAGTTTTAGTGACTACAAACACAATGCAACTAAAAATTTCGCAAAGAAACGCGACAATTATTTTTTATGATTTTTTAAATATCGTCATTTTTGGGTGGTAAATCCATAGTTTTTGCTAAAATAATAATTTAAACACTTTTATACCTTAGATTATTTATAAATAAAAGGGTATACACTATTATTTTAGGAAAAAATGTATTCACCACCCAAATATGGTCATAGGAAAAAAATAACAAAAAAAAATTGACGCTTTTTTTTGCAACTTTTTCTGTTGCATTGTGTCTGAAGTCGCTTAAACTACCACCCGGCTTCGTTTTCGGTAGCAGTCTTGATATACCCTGTATAATGAACTAGAAAACCAAAAATTCCTGACGCCAGGTTCTACACTCCACCTGAAGAGTAGATGGTCTACTGGATTTGATGCAGAAGACTAAAAGAAAAGACATCTGATGCTTCACTTAGTATATGGATGGTCTACTAGACTCTGGAGTAGACTAGTGGACCAGACATTTCTCGAGTAAATCTTACTTAAAGTAATGTACATTGCTTGCAGGTCGTTCAGAGTCAAGACAAGCGAAGATAGCTTCCAGGGTTCGCCTCAGGAAGACTGAGGACTCTGATTCAAACAACCACGCTAGCACTGACGAGGTATGAGACCTATTTATTGTCTAGACTTAAAGCATATGGCTAGTATCGTAATACTACAGCCTCCATGGCGCAGTCGGTTAGACGCCGCCTGTGAAACGAGAGGCCGCGGGTTCGATTCTCGCACTGAGAGAAATTTTGTGCGGCCCACAAATATTTCCTTCGGGTCTGGGTGTTTGTGAGAGTGAAATATCTCTCGTAGTTCCTGATACACGACACAAGACTCGATCTTAGTGTGCGATCAGGACTATGTATGTGACTGTTGGGTGAACGAGATAATATACTAGGGGGGACACTGCAAACAAAATGTTTGTAACAAAATGAACGGTACATTCTATATTTGTCTCTGTCACGCCTACGAAGTAACATTATCTTCCCTCTCGCTTCACTGTGTACCCGTGTGCACGCATCATACGCACAGATTTTGTTTCCGATGTCCGCTCTAGTATGATACCTCAATGGTTGGGTGTTATTTATTTATTTTACACACAAATATTGACCAGGCCCCCAGTCCCCGGCAGCTCCACTATTCCTGGCATTGGTAGCAGCCATGGTTACGGTGGGGCAAGGGGTGCTAAGAATCCCCGGGTTGGTCCCGGCTACCACCCCCGACGACGACTGGCGCTGGTAACACACAACATACGCACTTTGAGGACAGATGAGAAGATTGTCGAACTGGAAGAAGAATTGAGCAGGTTACACTGGGATATTCTAGGGTTATCGGAAGTCCGAAGAATCGGGGAGGATACGATAACCCTGAAGTCTGGTAACCTGCTCTTCTACCGAGGGGACGACCAACAGTCCCGAGGAAGTGTCGGATTTCTCGTCCACAAGTCTCTCATCAACAACATCGTATCCATCGAATGTGTGTCGAGCAGGGTCGTATACCTTATACTCAGAATATCAAAAAGATATTCGTTGAAGGTCATACAGGTATACGCGCCGACCTCGACAC
This sequence comes from Hyles vespertilio, assembly GCA_009982885.2. NCBI lineage: Eukaryota > Metazoa > Arthropoda > Insecta > Lepidoptera > Sphingidae > Hyles > Hyles vespertilio. The sequence continues at coordinate 8,647,424 of CM042829.1, forward strand.
ACCCAGATGAAGAAGTAGAGATGTATGAGGACATAAGTCGAGCCATACATACTTCCAAAACCTACTTTAATGTTGTTATGGGGGACTTCAACGCAAAGATGTCCGTGCTCACAATACTGTGAGCATTAAGGAGACAATTGAGCGGAACGGAGGCTCCAAAGTGTTTGCAAGAGACTTGTCTATTGGGCAAAGCCAGTTGTCTAGGCTGAAACCGAACGATGGCCGCGTGGTATCGACGAGGGCAGAGGTATTAAGAGAGATGGAGAGGTTCTACGGACAGCTTTACAGCTCGGTTGCCGAACCTACTGTTAGCTCGGCCGAAGACCCGAGAGCCGAGTTGATCCGACACTTTAGCGATGATATCCCGGACATCAGCCTGTTTGAGATTGAGATGGCCCTCAAACAAGTTAATAGCAACAAGGCGCCGGGTGAGGACGGAATCACTTCAGAGCTTCTGAAAGCGGGCGGAACGCCGATACTGAAAGTCCTTCAGAGGCTCTTCAATTCCGTTCTCCTCGAGGGCTCAACGCCAGAGGCATGGAGCAGGAGCGTGGTGGTACTGTTCTTCAAAAAAGGTGATAACACCTTGCTGAAGAACTACAGGCCCATCTCGCTCCAGAGCCATGTCTATAAGTTGTTTTCGAGGGTCATCACAAATCGTCTCGAACGCAGGTTTGATGACTTCCAGCCTCCCGAACAAGCCGGTTTCCGAAAAGGCTTTACCATACCATAGACCATATTCATACGCTACGGCAGGTTATACAAAAAACCGAGGAGTATAACTTGCCGCTTTGTTTAGCGTTTGTGGACTATGAGAAAGTCTTTGATTCGATTGAGACCTGGGCTGTGCCACAGTCTCTTCAGCGGTGCCACATAGACTATCGGTATATCGAAGTGTTGAGGTGTATATACAACAACGCCACCATGTCGGTCCGAGTACAAGATCAGAGCACGAAGGCAATTCCACTACAGAGAGGCGTGAGACAGGGAGATGTCATATCTCCGAAACTGTTCACTGCCGCTCTGGAAAACGCCTTCAAGCTCTTGCAGTGGAAAGGATTCGGCATCAACATCAACGGCGAGTATATTACTCACCTTCGATTTGCCGACGACATTGTAGTCTTGGCAGAATCGCTGGAAGACCTTAGCACTATGCTCGAAGACCTTAATCGAGTCTCCCAACAGGTGGGTCTTAAAATGAACATGGATAAAACGAAGATTATGTCGAATATCCATGTTGTGCCCACCCCCATTGGAGTTGGGGGCTCGACTCTCGAAGTTGTAGACGAATATGTCTATTTAGGACAAGTGGTCCGGTTAGGCAGGTCCAACTTCGAGAGAGAGGTCAATCGTCGAATCCAACTCGGTTGGGCAGCGTTCGGGAAACTTCGCGACGTCTTCTCGTCCAAAATAACTCAGTGCCTAAAATCGAAAGTCTTCGATAGTTGTGTGTTACCAGTGATGACATACGGCACCGAGACGTGGCCTCTCACTGTGGGCCTAATTAAAAGGCTCAAAGTCACTCAACGAGCCATGGAGCGGATCGAATCAGAAATGAGGAGATCCGTAGGAGAACCAAGGTTACCGACATAGCCCATAGGATTGGCAAGTTGAAGTGGCAGTGGGCCGGGCACATAGCTCGTAGAACCGATGGCCGTTGGGGCCGAAAGGTTCTTGAATGGGGACACGTACAGGCAAACGAAATGTCGGACGCCCGCCTACAAGGTGGAAGGACGATCTGGCTAAGGTTGCAGGAAGTCGCTGGATGCAGGCCGCTTCCAACAGGTCATTGTGGAGATCCTTGGGGGAGGCCTATGTTCAGCAGTGGACTTCCTGTGGCTGATATGATGATGATGATGATGAATATATCAGAGTTCCGACACTCATATATGCACTCAGTTATAACCTAACATGGTTGAAAGTTGAAACTCATAACCCTCCTTTCTCGGCAGGGTTGGTGTGCAGAAGCTGCAGAACAGTTAGCTTTGGATGTATGCGCCCACGCAGATTTGAGAGAGGCACTTGTCGCTGCGACAAATGACGGTCAGTATGCTAAGTCTAGACCAGTGGATAAACATAGGTGGATCCACAGAACAGTTGAATATGGTTAGAAAGGCAATAGCGGTCAAATTGTATGAAAACCAGCGTCGTCGCTTTTGAAACACAAAACCTCAACAAATCCAATACATAAAGCTTGCAATAGTCGATTTAAAGTATCGATAAAATTATGGAAATATGCCTTTGTTATAAGACCGGAATTTATTTTATCGATATGCTTAATGGTTTTTTCTGATACAGTTATTTCATTAGTATTATGTCAATAGGTGGAAAATAAATGAGACTTGTATTGAAAATTCATTTTAATTTGTATACAATTTTACAAATCTATATGTACAGGATTTTTAAGAGTTTAGGCTGTGTGTGAGGTATTAACATTTTTATTATTGGAAAGACATATACAGGGTATATCAAGACTGCTACCGAAAACGAAGCCGGGTGGTAGTTTAAGCGACTTCAGACACAATGCAACAGAAAAAAGTTGCAAACTAAAGCGACAATTTTTTTTTGTTATTTTTTTCCTATGGTCATATTTGGGTGGAAAATACATTTTTTCCTAAAATAATAGTGTATACCCTTTTATTTATAAATACTCTAAGGTATAAAAGAGTTTAAATTATTATTTTAGCAAAAACTATGGATTTACCACCCAAAAATGAAGATATTTAAAAAATCATAAAAAAAAAATTTCGCGTTTCTAAGCGAAATTTTTAATTGCATTGTGTTTGTAGCCACTAAAACTACCACCCAGTATCGTTTTCGGTAGCAGTCTTGAGATACCCTGTATAAGCAATTATTATAATCGAATTATGATTTTTTACGTCAATAGATTCAGTAGTTTTGATTTCTCATACAATATTTAATTATTTTATCGCCGTGATACAGTTTTTCCATAAGCGTTGCACGTAACTATTTTTGGTTTGTATATTACATATGATCCAGATTTTTTTATTGTCTTCCGTTTCACAAAAATGAAAACTTAGAAAAAATCGTACTGGATTTTGTAGGAATCCAGTTGTCTCTACCGTTATCGAACTGTTATCGACTCACTCTTGGAAACGTATAAAGGAATAAGTTACTATATTATAATGTGTTTTCAGACACAAAATATGTTGTTCTCATGTTGGCAGAGGTATGAAATTAGAACATAAGGATAGCTCGTCAACGTTATCAAACGTTGCTGCAATTGAAAATGACTAAAAACTGATTTACGAGTATATGAAATCAATAACTACATCGATATAGTTACTATGTACAAGACTACAACACTACGTGACATGTGCCAATTTTCGATGTTGACATAACAAAAATAAGTCGTATGCATTGCGTAGGAACTTGGCATTCGCGAGCATTGTATGTACGCGTAATCAGCAATGTATATTTTTGATTTATCGTCTATCATATTATCGAATTCTTCAAAATGTCGTAATTAATAACCGCAATTTTCGAAAATACAGGTGAAATTCAATAAAATTGGGTTGAATATTGGTATGAAATTCCTCCTCTATTGATATTTGATGCTTTAGTATTGAAACTGCAAGATAAAATAGCACAAATCTGCATTTTTACTCTATTTCGCCGGAGCACCTCTCTCCAGGCATTTCGACAGCGACTAATTTGACAAATCATCCGTTCCGCGGCAGTGATGCTTTTTATGCACCACCTTGCGACGCGTCAAACCAATGATGTTTTAATAAAGATGACGCATATTCATACTGCGTGACGTTTAAAAACTGTACTTCTATGCATATACATACTCATTTGTTAATACTTTATGACAATTTTAGTGAATGAAACAGATCATACAGAAAGTACGAGACGAAAAGAGATAGCATTGCGCTATCCAAACATAGAATCGAAGCGATAGAAACAGAAGGGTGACGATAAATAAAACTACCTATTTGGTTTTATAAGTATATAATATATTAACTTTGAGGTTGCTACATGAGTCCACCTGTGGTACGCCATCCTGAAACAAATATATTTTTATTTGCACATAACTTTGATTAAATAAAAAAAAATAAGTGATTGCCGTTTTTTATATAAGTTTATGGTAAGCATGCACTGAAAAATCGATATCTTATTAATATTTTTTTTTTGTTGTAATGATGACAAGTGATACGACCGCTCGTGGACATAAGCGAAACCAAGACACCTTAAATTACAAAGCAATGCTTGGCATTCACTGTGCTCGCCATTCCGAGACATAAGATCTTAAGTATAAGTACAGCGATTACTCGGGCGGGAATGTCCTTTGGATCGGAACATAACATGGCATTTAAACTGCCGTGTGGCGGGGGAAATAGACATTGCGGTGGTACCAACACATGGTGGTAACGTATGAGCGACCTGCCACTAGTAAACAACCGATGGTGCAGGGTTTTTTTTAGGTGGATATATATATATTTTCGTAGTTGTATATTTTTATTCATAATTAAATGTGCTAAACCAATATTAATCAGTTTTAAAGGAAGTCACGAACCTCTCTTTTTGTCCGAGCTGTGCTTAGTGCATATCCATTAACGTCTGAAAAGCTCATCACGTGGAAATCTGGAAACATTAATTAATCTTATATGTAAATATAGTTATTCAAAATATATAATGAGGCAGCTAATGTATTTTGTAATGTTCGTGGTTGGATTAAGTTATTTGAATTGATTATGAAAATAATTCATAACAAATAACTTAATTGTTTTAAATGTGATTAAATTAGAAATAAATATACAACTATCCAAATCCATTCAAACTTTCATCGTCAATTTTCTGTATGATCGGTTTCGCTTCTGACTTGTTAATCTATGACGTACGCTTTTTGTCCCTATCGCACTTCACAATCTTTGTATTACGCGATCCTTCTTACACAATTGAAGGCGGTGTTTGCTAATTTAAAATAAAAATTAAATTTTGTGTGGTTTTTATATACTTACGTATGGTGTGTAGGTCCCATTTAGTTTCGTATTTTTGCACCATTGTTTTAACACTTTTAAAACACACAATTCGACACTTTAGACAATATTTTCGAAATAAATTATGTTGACAGCACTGAGGTCTTCCCTCTGTCGCCGTTGCTATGCGACTAGATGAAATTACACCAATTGCCCGAATTTGAACGCCTCACTTTTGAAGTGCTAGTGCGATATCTACGTCGTATTTGTATAATATATCATTGCGTCAAACGCTTTTATTTCCCTTCTAACTATATTCATCTGTTCTGTGGGTGGATCTTTAACCTTAAGCAACGGCGGATCTAGGGGGTAGGTCATGGGGGTCATGCCCCCCCGGGCCGACTCCAGTTTTTTTTTATTGCATTTGATGATGAGACGAATATGCCGTTCGCCTGATGGTAAGCGTTACGACCGCTCATAAACAGTGGTAAAATATGAGACATAAGATGTTAAGTCTCAATATGTCCAGTAGTTACTCTGGCTGCAATATCCTTCAATCCGAAACACAACAGTGCATTTAAACTGCTGTTTGGCGGGAGAAATAGACATTGCGGTGGTGCCCAGACGGCCTTTCACATATGAGACACCTACCACCAGTAAATAGACAGAATGTATTATCTTGTTGATAGAATTTATAAGTGCAATAAATCGGTATACATAGAATATCGATAAATAAGAAGCCGTCCATCAATCACGCGAGGTTTGAAATGGGGAGAGGGAGGGGTTTGACAAAAATCACGAAATATCACAACGGGGGAGGGGGGTCTAGTTAGATATCACCAGGGGCGTGCACTCCTTGTAGGCAGAAATGCAGTGCTTTACTTGCCATTCACAGATATTTTATTATAACGTTCGTACGTTTTAGATGACTTTATATCAGCCCATATACGTCCCACTGCAGGGCACGGGCCTACTCTACAATCGACAGTACGATTGAGAGTGGTTAGGCCATATAGTCCACCACGCTGGCCTAGTGCGGGTTGGCAGACTTACATACCACAGATTTTTTATAAATCGCTATGGTATGCAGGTTTCCTCACGATGTTTTCCTTCACCGTTTTAGTGCGTGGTGATTGACTATCAATACACACATGACTCCGAAAAGTCAGAGGTGTGCCCTGGGATTCGAACCCGCGACCACCGTGACCATGTTGGCAGTCGCGTCTAGTCCGTTTACCAACAGGCCACCACACACTAACTACTAATTTATAGTAAATAAATGAATAAACAAAATATAATAACTTAAAAACGCCTAATATTTTATAAATAGCACCTATTTGCAATCACGCAAACATTATGGTTGCCACGCGAAAAGCAAGAGGCGCTGCAAAGCAAATTAATGTACCAAGTCATGCCGCCGCGTCCCGCATTACATTTGTTTGCATGTGTGTAGTAATTTTGGTGTCCGTGCACAGTCGCAAACGCACACACCCATGAATATGGAAAGCCGCGACTCCTGCGGCAGGCCTCGGGAGTTCGGCAGTCGTCGGGAGTAATCGTAAATGTTCGTTGCCTATAATCCGAGTATAATTAATAGGCTGGAATCTAATAAATCACCTATGCACATTATGCATTTTTGGTTAGTAAGGTTTTATTTGTTTAAATAGAAATGTTTCGTGTTTCGCGGGGGCCATTTTGCTTTTTTTATGAGTATTTGCATTGTTTACTATTTTATACTAGTATGTTTGTAAAACAAAATAGATTTCTAACGGATTTTTCATTTTACAATTTGAAAGTGTGTACATTGAGCAGTTAATTACTAAGTTTCGATATTAATTGTAGTCATTTGCTTTTACTATTGTGTTTGTTTATTTTTTTAAATGTTATTTGATTGCGAGGTTTGTGTTAAAAATGTATGTTTATCAAATGAATGAATGAGGTGGCCGAAATCTTGCGTTTATTTACATCGGGATAGGTATAGTAATCTCAACTAACCGGAACCTTGAATATGTGAAAATTGAAAGCTGACTAGGTGAGTTTTTTTTATTTTACTTATTAGAATTTCTTCCGCCGCGACGATCGATCGCTGTTTTGTCTGCGTTGCCGTAGAAGATGGACATGAATAGTAGTACATCTAAGACTTGTTATGTTGGAATGGTTTCCGACTTAGAGATCCGTCGCGTGGTTGTGACTATGCTAAAAAACTATAAAACAAAAAAGTTTTTGTGACCGAGTACTCCGCCGCATACCCAGTGTCATAATCCTGTGCACGCCGCTGGATATCACGTGTATTTTACCGGCACATTATAATTTTGATTACAATGCTACACAATATGTTTTTCGTATGATTACACGAGTCGTTTATTATATTAGATTTTGGGTAAGGGGGGGAGGGGGTTAGGCTAGTCTTAAAACTTACCAACAATCACTAAAGGGGAGGGGGAGTTGAAAATGCTAAATAAAAGATCACGTGATCAATGGACGGCCCTTAATGTAAAAAGGTGTATTTAACAACTTTAAAAAATCATTACTACGAATTCGAGTATTGAAATCGTACCCAATGTTCTGATGAAACAATAATATGACAGCTGGTTTCAAAGTTGGATCCGCCCTTGCCTGGAAGCACCCCCAGTGGTCCGCGGAGTTATAAGGCCTTAAAATAATTTTACTATGTAGTATGTACATTATATATATATAGGTTGATATTGACACTTGGTACTTAATTCAACCCACATGTTTCATTGTACCCCAGGTGACATTGTACATAATTAGGAAAAAATATTACATGTATTTTTTTCAAAAATCGTGATTTTAGTTTTCACGATCATTTCATCCCATATAGGTACTAGTTTTTTTTCGCTTAGCTTTATTTCGGTTATGGAACTTACTTGAGCGAAAAAAGACTCGGTATCTGCAGGGGTTGATCAAAGCCTTATGCTGAAAACAAACTGTAGGTTTTTGTCTTACGCATAGAGTAAAGAAGCGGTCATAAATACTAGAGCAACGCGTCTTACAGCGATCTGAACAATAGATTCTTTTGTTGTGTGCACACTGTCGGTCGAAATTCGAGGGCATGACCTTCAAAAACAAAAAAACGTCTGAGACATACAGCGCAACTAACATAAATTGACAAGTGGTGAAATTAGGAACTAGAAATGAAAGTAAAAAATATCTACAACGCTTTCATTAAAATATTCTTTCATAATTTATACAATGTACATTTATACTAGTAGTCCAATAGTAGTAATGATAATAATGTCCAATGTAATGAAATTTGAAGAGAGAAAAAAATAACAATTTCTCCGTGCACCACAGCGCTTTTGAGCGATTTGCGATTGTGGACAAACTTGAGTTTACACAACAATCGATTTTGTAAATATGGCTACCAGCTTTTTAAGCCAAACTAATATAACATTTCTTAAAACTTACAATTAAATTAGAATTTATAATACGTACAAGGTATAATTTTCTTTATTCAATCTGCATACAATTTAAAAATTTTGAATACAATTTGGACATTTCTAATTATTTACATGAGGTGTTGCTGGTAATCTAACTTGACTTAACAGAAATAAACACCGCAGTTCTTTGACCAGTTGTTTGTAAATACTAGACTGGACGTAATTGACAGCCTCCGTGGCGCAGTTGGTTAGACGCCGCCTGTGAAACGAGAGGCCACGGGTTCGAGCCCCGCACCGAGACAAATGTTTGTGAGACCCAGTAAGTATTGGTCTCGGGTCTGGATGTTTGAGAGACCGAAAAGTCTCTCGTAGTTCCCGATACCCACGACACAACACTTAATTGATCTTAATGTGGGGTCAGGACTATGTATGTGACTGTTAAGTCTATTTATTTATTTAATTATCAGTAATTAGCCAAAAGTTCGTCTGTGCGTTCATTTAAAAAATGGAAGAAAAACGATCAGAGTATGTGCGTAATAGAGAAATTATTTATAATGTTAAATATAAAGAATACAAATATGCTCACTTAAAGTAAGAAGTATGGGAACAAATAGTCAGTACCTATTTGTACTAAAGATAATAAAGTATCATACTAAAGATAACGGAGTAATTTTTTATACAATCAAATATTAAGTTATTGATGTTAAAATTTCAAAATACACGCGCTGTTTTAGGAATTATAATAGGAAAAAGTTAACCTTGTTATTTGTCTTCAGGTAGTCTCTTTTTTGTTTTCTTTTAAAATGACACTGGTAGTAGAAATATATAAAAAAAAGACAACAAGAACAAGACGTGTGCTCGAAACACGATCTTGCCTACTTTGGAATTCACACATTTTATACATAAGTATTTCTAATATGTGTACACGGCATTGTTGCTTAACATTTTTCCACAGTAAATTTATTCTCAATATGTAATCTATGTTTGTGTACAGAATTTAATCAATCACAGTATTATATAATTGATTGATGTGTGATTTAATGTTAATTGAATAATTGTTTTTGACAATAAAACAGTTGCAAACTCGAATGTGATAGTACCACAGGTTATCACAGATAAGAACTGTTTATAATAAGCGCTAACTAGGATTGATTTCATTTAATAAAATATATTATTTATTTGTTTATATAGAGATGAGATAAAGAGTACATAAAAATCGACTCTTCCATCCCTAAAAGCTTAGTCATTGGCAGACGAGAAAACCGTCCTTGGTCAATGAAATTAAAAAAATAAAAACGTACGTGGGCCCTCTGACGACCCGTACGAACCATGTAAGATGTGCTCTTTACCATAGTTTTGTACTCTTTACTCTATGCGTAAGACAAAAACCTACAATGTGTTTTCAGCTTTACAATCTAAAATCCCTACTTTTGACAAAACTATCGGGCAATTTTTGTTCATACTTGGTACAATGTTACCTGGGTTGATGAGGACAATGTGATTTAAATTAAATACAATATGTCAATATCACCCTGTATATTTATACAGGGTATATCAAGACTGCTACCGAAAACGAAGCCGGGTGGTAGTTTTATTGACTTCAAGCCAAATGCAACTAAATATTTAGCAAAATAAGGTTTTTTGTTATTTATTTTTTATCGTCGTATTAGGGTGGTAAATACATAGTTTTTTTTTAATTTTAGTTTACATCCTTTATTTTTAAAGAGGCTAAGGTACGCATGGACTTAAATTATTATTTTAGCAAAAACTATGGATTTACCACCTAAACACGAAGGTATTTTAAACTACCACCTGGCTTCGTTTTCGGTAGCAGTGTTGATATTACGAGTATATCGCATCTTTAGAATTATAGATATCTAACTAAACAATCTTATTTTGTTTGGAAACGTTCATAAAATATTTATAACGTAAGAAATTTTGTACTTATGGAAGATACATCGAGAATACCGGAGTATACATCTTTCTGCCTTTCATGCGTCAATAGAAGACGAAGGACCTTCTTTGTAGGTCGATGGAGATAGTCATTTTGAGTCAAAATATGATTAAAAGCCATTTATTTTTATAAGGTCTTTTTAATTCTAAAAATGTGATGTATAAAGGCGGCAACATATGATGAAAACTCCAAGCCGCACGCACGCGATACGGCGTTGCGTGGCTTGTTTGTATTGTGGTTCTGGTCACAGAAAATACTAGTATAACACCATGTACACGCAGCCGCCTGGCTTCGTTGTTGCCAGCAGTGTCGACACACCCTGCATAACACCCTGTACACGCAGCCGCCCGGCTCCATATTCAGTGCTATTAACACCCTGTACAACCCCGTGCACAGGCTCGGCGCTGTCGGCCGGCGCGTGCGTGCTGCGCGCGCGCGTGGCGCGGCTGCAGGCGGACGCGCGCGTGCTGCACTGTGCGCTGCGCCGGGCCGTGGACACCGCGCACAGGTACTGATGCTGTGGGTCGGTCTGTAAAAAAAAAGATGTAATTTTAGGCAAAATTCATATTTTTCTTCAGTTGTTTTTACACATTGTTTTTAATACCTGCAGGTTGTCAACATGTTGCGCGGCACACGAGGCGTCCTCCGTGTCCCTCTGCTGCGCCCTCCGAGCCGCCGACCGCGCGCTCGAGGCATACGACGTACTGCTCGCCCTCGCAGAGACACAGCACAACCACCACCAGGTACCTGCACACTACCCGCTCACTACTCACTACTCACTACTAGCAGGCACCTACAAAGTAAGTTACGTAACCCCTTTTTAAATTATACATAACATGTGTCTGTTTTTTTTTAATATTATTAATCGTTTCCTTGTTTATTTTAAATCACAAAACAATCAAAAACCGCACGGAAATTTATAAAAACACCATCCTATTAAATTATTCAGCGTAATCAATGACATTTTTAACAGTATTGCCATAATTGTTTTTCTAGCCAATTTTCACCTCATATTACTATTTCTTGCCAAGTTACATGTCGGTATGTATATTACTAAATTCAACCTCAGTCCCCTTATTAAAAATCTACCATATTATTACGAAATTCAACCTTAGCACCCCCACTCAAGTCTCATATTCCCCAAGCTATAAAATGATTGAGCCACGTCACTGTATTCCCCAGCGCTCCGCCGCGGAGCTGGTGGCGCGGCAACTCCTCGCCAGGCTGGATGCGGAGCAGGTGTCCGCGTCGATAGGGGAGCCTCTGCTGTCTCCTGGACCCTGGCTGCAGCATGACACACAGTCAGTATTCCATTTAAACCCTCGACTGTCATAAGCGCCATATTGTGGCCTTGAATTAAAATAGCCCCTATTTCAATGAAATTAGGTTGCTTTATTGCTCGAATTTTATTTACTTTTTAAAATAGCCCCTATTTCAATGATATTAGGTAACTTTATTGCTTGAAATTCGAAGAGCCGTATTGCGGCTCGTGTTGACAGTCGAAGGGTTTCTTCCATACACATAATACAAGAAAATAACAATACAACTAAGTTAAGAATAAGACAATAGCTAACAGGTACATTCTGGTATTTGCTGTAATATGCGTGAAGAATGGATACCAGCTCAGTACACGCTGTTTTACAACATCACTGATTTTCAGCTGGATCCAAAGCCATCATCACAGAATACTAAACTAACAGCAGTCAAGCTCCATACAAAGCGCGCTAAATCAACGCACACATAGACAGCGTTCACCGACACGATATTTCAAACCAGTCGAGACCACTGCGAGCGCGAGTGTCACCCGCTTCGGGCACGCAAATAATGATATTTTTTGTGCAAAGATGGAACAAATGAATAGAAGCTATTACACTTGTATATAAAACACCAGGTTATAATAATAGAATGTAAATATCATTAAAAAAATACATATATTATACAAAAACAATAAAAAATCTTGAAGAATAATGACATACACGTTCTCAATGACTTCATAAATACAATTAAAATTTATTTATTATATTATTGTGTTTTATATATTTTATTTAAAAAAATAATCAAACGATACGAGTGCTATTAAAACGATACGTGTTTTCGCATAAGCCAGAGTTAACAACCCTTGCGCGAACGCCGAGCGTAGTGTGCGTGTGGCAATAAAAGTGAAGTACATACACAAGCTTGACTTCTGTTAGTATTCTGTGGCCATCATAGTCATCATATATTCCACTTGGTACCGGATTGATTGGTTACACCTTGATATTAAATTGCTAAAGTGTGTTTTATTTTATTTATTTTATACCTTTATTGTTCACAAACTTAAAATGCTATACAGAAATAATTAAACAAAAGTAAAAATGACGGTGGTATCGCTTTATAGCAATTTCTTTTAGAAAGAGCTTAGTAAATATTTGTGTGGTTATCAGAGGCGGCTCGTAATATTTTTTGATGGGGGTTCACAAAAAAACTAATTAAAAAACTAGAGCTTACTATTTATTATATTTGTATACAAAATCCATTCGCTGGTCTTTTTGGCGTGCGAAGATATCTATTTCTTTCTTGTGAAAATCAGAAATGGAATTGATTAAGCGTACAAACTATTTTTTAATACTTATTTAAAAAAAAAATGCGAATTAACTGAGTGACGCGTGAGCGGCGCTCCAGACTACGCTAATTTCTCATACGATATCTTTTGTTTCACGCGTCAGCGCGAGTCGTAGCTCTCTTTCGCACTCATTGAATACAGTACTAAGAGTCGTACTAAACTTCGTTTCATAGGAGCACAATCGCTGGCGCTCCACTCGTTACAAATTGACGCTACATGTACCTATATAGGTAATATAATAGACTTATTATAGGCGTAGTAAAATATAAAGAATGTACCTAATGTAAGCATTTATGTTTTATAAATATATATAAATTATTAAATTAGCTAAGTATGTAATTTTCGTGGGAGTGCACTGCACCAGCGCTCTTTCGGATGAGCCGCCTCTGGTGGTTATTATTTCTTATACAACGTTAACGAAGAGTATTTGTGACTGTTATACAGCGTGTTGCGTGTTATACAAACTGGAGTATATATTTTTAAATAGAGGTTGTTGTATTACTCGTATTATAACCTGCTCTTCTACCGGGGGACGACCAACAGTCCCGAGGAGGTGTCGGATTTCTCGTCCACAGGTCTCTCATCAACAACATCGTATCCATCGAAAGTGTGTCGAGCAGGGTAGTATACCTTCAGACATCGCCAACGCATTCAACACCTTGCCCTGGCCCTGCATTGAAGAGGCATTGCGGTACCACGTGGTGCCCCCGTATCTTCGGCGCCTGGTGCACTCGTATCTGTCTGACAGATACGTAGTGTACCCGGGCGCGGACGGGTGGCACCGTAGAGCCATGTCGTGCGGTGTTCCGCAGGGGTCAGTCCTCGGACCTCTCCTGTGGAATATCGGCTACGACTGGGTGCTCCGTGGTGCCAATCACCGGGGTGTCGACGTCATCTGCTACGCCGATGACACGCTGGTCACCGCGTGTGGCGGAACCTTCGAAGAGTCTGCCTTACTCGCCGCGTTGGGAACAAGCAACGTGGTGAGGAGGATAAGGCGACTGGGCCTGGCCGTGGACCTCCATAAGTCCGAGGCCACCTGCTTCCACAGGCCTCGGAAGGGGCCACCGGCAGGGGCCCAACTGGCGATTGAGGGCGTGGCTATTTCTATCGGCTCCACGATAAAGTATCTGGGAGTCGTGCTGGACAGCCGGTGGAATTTCCGCGCCCACTTTACCCAGCTAAAGCCGAAGCTGGTTCGGGCGGCAGGCGCGTTGTCAAGCCTGCTGCCCAACCTCGAAGGTCCCGGCATCCCTTGCCGAAGATTGTACGCGAGAGTCGTGCGATCCATGGCTCTTTACGGCTGTCCCGTTTGGGCCGAGTCCCTGGACAGGCACTGTGTTTTCCTCCTGCGTCCAGCGCAGCGAGCGGTGGCGCAGCGAATGGTCAGGGGCTATCGCACGATTTCCCATGAGGCGGCCTGCGTATTGGCTGGTTTCCTTCCCTGGGACATTGACGCCAGAGCCCTTTCGTCAGCCTACCACTGGCGGGAGGAGGCGTCCCGTCGTGGGGAGCTACCGGCCCTTAGAGAAGTTGAGGCCGTTCGGGCCTCCTTCCGCACGGCCGCAGTGGATGAGTGGCGCACCAGGCTGAACAATCCCAGTGCTGGTGTTTGGACCATCGCGGCAGTGCGTCCTGTCCTAGACCAGTGGCTGGGCAGGCGCCACGGTGTGATGACGTTCCGCCTGACGCAGGTTCTGTCGGGGCATGGCTGTTTCGGCAGATACCTGTGGCCGGTGGCGAGAAGGGAAGAATCCGCCGTGTGTCACCATTGTGACAACTGTCCGGAGGACACAGCCCAGCACACTCTCTCGGAGTGTCCAGCCTGGGAAGTGGAGCGTGCAGCTCTCCGCGCAGCCATCGGAGTGGACCTCTCACTCTCGGCCGTGATTCCTTCCATGGTTGAGAGTAGGAGGTCATGGCAAGCCATGCTCACCTTCTGTGAGATCATCATCTCGCAGAAGGAGAGCGCGGAGCGGGATCGGGAGCAGAACGATCCCGCCCGCCGCCGCCAACCGAGAAGGAGGCGCCGGGTAAATGACAATGGCTGACCCGGCGCCCCGCCCAGTGGTCAAGGGGCGTCAGAATTCCACCACGGTATCCCCTGCCTGTCGTAAAAGGCGACTAATAGGGGTCATCGGGGTCGCTAAGCACACAGCGGGGGCTGTGCGCTCATGTCAGGAGTGGCTCCGAGATGGGCGGCAGAACGTGTGGCCTCGTATCTGTCGCGGACGAGCATCTCACCATGGGCGTCCGAAGTAGGGAAAGTGGGGGCATCTGCGCCCCCCAAGCTGGGAGGAGCCATATTTGGCAGTGCGCCGGGTGGCACGGCGAGTTAAATGGGCGCCATTCGCCTGTCCACATCGCCTGTCATCCATTAAGCGCGAGACGGCCACCGAGAGGTTTTAGTCGGTATGCCGGCAAAAGATCTTCTTAGATCTCGGTAGGGACCCAGCCTGGATACAATATCTGCGCAGTGCGGACTACTGTCCAGTGTCCCCGCATCCCAGGCTGGAAGGCCGGAGACCCCGACATGCCCCTTCCGATCCACCCCCGAGTATCGGAAGGAAGGCTAAAGGAGATTTATTCTCGTTAAAAAAAAAATGGTAGTATACCTTATACTCAGAATATCAAAAAGATATTCGTTGAAGGTCATACAGGTATACGCGCCGACCTCGACACACCCAGATGAAGAAGTAGAGGAGATGTATGAGGACATAAGTCGGGCCATATATATACTTCCAAAACCTACTTCAATGTTGTTATGGGAGACTTCAACGCAAAGTTGGGCAAGAGAAGCGATGCAGAGTTGAAAGTGGGGCAATTTGGACACGGGCAACGGAACCTCAGGGGTCAGAGGCTGGCCGACTTTCTGGAAAAAGAGGGACTCTTTGCGATGAACTCTTTTTTCCAGAATCCGCCTCACAGGAAATGGACCTGGTTGAGTCCTGACGGTTCTACGAGAAACGAGATAGATTTCATCTTGACGACGAATAGACGGATATTCAGAGATGTCTCTGTGATCAACAGGGTGAAAACCGGCAGCGATCACCGAATGGTTAGGGGCACACTGAATATCAATGTCCAATCGGAAAGGCGTCGCTTGATGAAATCTACGCTCCGACCTACTCGCGCACATATCCAAAACCCCGAAAGCTTTCAACTCGAGCTTACAAATCGCTTTGATTGTCTAGAAGAAAACCTTGCAGTGGACGAGCTTAACAGCGGTTTGGTAGAAGCTGTCCATACGGTGGGATCTAAGTATTTTAGACCTCGCCGTAGAGATAGACCACAAAAACTCTCGATCCACACTCTTGACCTCATGGCCGAACGTCGATCTTTAACGCTGCAGTCTTCCGATGACGCCGAAGCATATCGGCGGCTCAATAGACAGATCTGGAAGTCCTTGCGACACGATGTCCGTGCTCACAATACTGTGAGCATTAAGGAGACAATTGAGCGGAACGGAGGCTCCAAAGTGTTTGCAAGAGACTTATCTATTGGGCAAAGCCAGTTGTCTAGGCTGAAGACGGACGACGGCCGCGTGGTATCGACGAGGGCAGAAGTGTTAAGGGAGATCGAGAGGTTCTACGGACAGCTTTATACCTCGGTTGCCCAACCTGCTGTTAGCTCGGCCGAAGACCCGAGAGCCGAGTTGATCCGACACTTTAGCGATGATATCCCGGACATCAGCCTGTGTGAGATTGAGATGGCCCTGAAGCAACTTAAAAACAACAAGGCGCCGGGCGAGGACGGAATCACTTCAGAGCTTCTGAAAGCGGGCGGAACGCCAATACTGAAGGTCCTTCAGAGGCTCTTCAATTCTGTCCTTCTCGAGGGCTCAACGCCGGAGGCATGTAGCAGGAGCGTGGTGGTCTTGTTCTTCAAAAAAGGTGATAACACTTTGCTGAAGAACTACAGGCCCATCTCGCTTCTGAGCCATGTCTATAAGTTGTTTTCGAGGGTCATCACAAATCGTCTCGAACGCAGGTTTGATGACTTCCAGCCTCCCGAACAAGCCGGTTTCCGAAAAGGCTTTAGTACCATAGACCATATTCATACGCTACGGCAGGTTATACAAAAAACTGAGGAATATAACTTGCCGCTTTGTTTAGCGTTTGTGGACTATGAGAAAGTCTTTGATTCGATCGAGACTTAGGCTGTGCTACAGTCTCTCCAGCGGTGCCATATCGACTATCGGTACATCGAACTGTTGAAGTGTATATACAACAACGCCACCATGTCGGTCCGAGTACAAGATCAGAGTACGAAGGCAATTCCACTACAGAGAGGCGTGAGACAGGGAGATGTCATATCTCCGAAACTGTTCACTGCCGCGCTGGAAAATGCCTTCAAGCTCTTGCAGTGGAAAGGATTCGGCATCAACATCAACGGCGAGTATATCACTCACCTTCGGTTTGCCGACGATATTGTAGTCTTGGCAGAATCGCTGGAAGACCTTAGCACTATGCTCGAAGACCTCAATCGAGTCTCCCAACAGGTGGGTCTTAAAATAAACATGGACAAAACGAAGATCATGTCGAATATCCATGTTGTGCCCACCCCCATTGGAGTTGGGGGCTCGACTCTCGAAGTTGTAGACGAATATGTCTATTTAGGACAAGTGGTCCGGTTAGGCAGGTCCAACTTCGAGAGAGAGGTCAATCGTCGAATCCAACTCGGTTGGGCAGCGTTCGGGAAACTACGCGACGTCTTCTCGTCCAAAATACTTCAGTGCCTTAAATCGAAAGTCTTCGATAGTTGTGTTGCCAGTGATGACTTACGGCACCGAGACGTGGCCACTCACTATGGGCCTTATTAGGAAGCTCAGTCACTCAACGAGCTATGGAGAGGGCTATGCTCGGTGTTTCCCTACGAGATCGAATCAGGAATGAGGAGATCCGTAGGAGAACTAAAATAACCGACATAGCCCAACGGATTAGTAAGTTGAAGTGGCAATGGGCAGGGCACATAGCGCGGAGATCTGATGACCGATGGGGTCGGAAAGTGCTCGAATGGAGGCCACGTAGCGGAAAGCGCAGCGTAGGACGTCCACCTACAAGATGGTCCGACGACCTGGTAAAGGTCGCGGGACGTCGCTGGATGCAGGCTGCCTCCAACAGGTCTCTGTGGAAATCATTGGGGGAGGCCTATGTTCAGCAGTGGACTTCCTTTGGCTGATGGATGGATGATGATGGATGTACAGGGTGTAGTATTTATACAGGGTATATCAAGACTGCTACCGAAAACGAAGCCGGGTGGCAGTTTAAGCGACTTCAGACACAATGCAACAGAAAAAGTTGAAAAAAAAAGCGACAATTTTTTTTTGTTATTTTTTTTCTATGACCATATTTGAGTGGTTAATTCATTTTGTCCTAAAATAATAGTGTATACCCTTTTATTTATTAATACTCTAAGGTATAAAATAGTTCAAATTATTATTTTAGCAAAAACTATGGATTTACCACCCAAAAATGACGATATTTAAAAAATCATAAAAATAATTGTCGCGTTTCTTTGCGAAATTTTTAATTGCATTGTGTTTGTAGTCACTAAAACTACCACCCGGCTTCGTTTTCGGTAGCAGTCTTGAGATACCCGGTATAGTTAGTTGCGTGTGTATATAGGATGTTGTCCATTACATGGTGTACAGTTGTTGTATTTTCCATACTATACAGTATGTAGCGTGCTATAAACCCTGTAGTATACACACATAGTATACAGCATGTTGTCCATCACACGTTATACAGGGGTCCTGTCCCCATGCTACCCTGTACTACACACATAGTATACAGCGTATGTATGACACTACACAGGGTGTGTCCGGAGTCGTCGTGGAGCGCGTCGTGCGAGGCGCGGCTGCGCGCGCACGCGGCGCGGCTCAAGGCCGACACCGTGACGCTGCGGGACGCGCAGCCGCCGCCACACCTGTTCACCTACCACGGTGAGTACCACGCAACTGACCAAGGAAATCAGCCCTGTAATGTTTGTAGGAATGTTAACATCTTATGTCTCAGGATGGCGAGCGCAGTGGAATGTTACTACTGTTCATGAGCGGTCGTATCGCTTACCATCAGGCGAACGGCTTGCTCGTCTCGACATTCAAAGCAATAAAAAAAAAGGATTTCAAATAAACGCATGTCTCGACCATTTAATCAGGACTGTCAACATACCCACTAGACACAAATATACAAACAATACAAGTGCGTGGTGACCTGTTGGTAAACGGACTAGACGCGACTGCCAACATGTTCACGGTGGTCGCGGGTTCAAATGACGCACACCACTGACTTTTCAGTGTTATGTGTGTATTGATAGTCAATCACCACGCACTATAATGAAGGAAAACATCGTGAGGAAACCTGCATGCCATAGCGATTTATAAATTTCTATGGTATGTAAGTCTGCTAACCCGCACTAGTCGCGCCAGCGTGGTGGACTGTACTAACCACTCTTAATCGTACTGTCGATTGTAGAGGAGGCGCGTGCCCTGCAGTGGAACGTATATGGGCTGATACAGATACAGATATCTATCAGAAAATTATCATTTAAATACGTATCAATATTAAAAAGAATATAACTAATATCAGTGTTAAAAAGTAATAGTATATATTTTCAATAAAAAAAATATATAAAGTATATTTCATAGATACTTAAAAACACTTATATTCAAATTTTAAAAATAATTTTCAATAGTGCAATGTACATCAAACAAAAAATCAGCTGATGCTAAAGGTCAATGACCCGTTTCCATACATTTGTGCACTATACATTGCGCGTTAAGTATTGAATGTAGTATAATAAACATGCTTACAAGGTGGACGGACGACCTGGTTAAAGTTGGAAGTCGCTGGATACATGCTGCCAACAGGTCGATCTGGAGATCCTTGGGGGAGGCCTATGTTCAGCAGTGGACTTCCTGTGGCTGAGATGATGATAGTAAATATTATACATTGCGCGTAAAGCATATAACTAAAATTATCAGATGGGGAAGAAGAGGAGCTGCCAGAAACCACGGGGACATTCAGCATGGCTGAGATGGAAGAGGCAGTTTCCATGCAGGTAAAGTATTCCATAAAATAGTACACTTTAGGTACTTAAGACTTGAGTAGGAATAGGCCTTATATATTATTACTTTTTCTTTTATCTTTCCCTTCTTATATATTTATTTATTTTAATATTATTTGACACTAAAAATAACAGATATTACAAATTAAAATAAAGAGTACCGATGGCGGTCTTATCGCTCTAGGCGATTTCTTAGAGACAAACCTTTGGATGAATACACTGGGTATCTCAAGACTGCTACCGAAAACGAAACCGGGTGTTAGTTTTAGTGGCTACAAACACAATGCAACTAAAAATTTCGCCAAGAAACGCGACAATTTTTTTTTTTTTATTTTTTAAATATCGTCATTTTTGGGTGATAAATCCATAGTTTTTGCTAAAATAATAATTTAAACTCTTTTATACCTTAGATTATTTATAAATAAAAGGGTATAACACTATTATTTTAAAATGGAAAAAATGTATTTACCACCCAAATATGGTCTACATAGGAAAAAAATAACAAAAAAAAATTGTCGCTTTTTTTAACCTTTTTCAGTTGCATTGTGTCTGAAGTCGTTTAAACTACCACCCGGCTTCGTTTTCGGTAGCAGTCTTGATATACCCTGTATTTAGCAAAAGAAGACGTTTCTTATTTTGTAACTAAAAGATGAACACAAAAAATACATAGATTAAGTAAAAAAATAAAATAAACCTAAATTTAAATTAACAGGAAAATTAACCACTAGGCATGTTGTAAATAGGTTAAGAAAAAGTGACGTCATATCGCTCATCCAATACAACATCGGCGTAATTACAATTACGAAAATGTTTGATTGTATTATACGATAGTTTTCAAAAATTCTTGAGTTTTCACACGAAGTTATTATGAATTATGGTTCATAGTAAAATACACACATAAACTAATACAATATTTCATCAAAATTGTTGGAAATAAATTATATTATAATAAACTTTCAAAACATTCTTCCGAAAAACAGCTAAAAGTTTATTACGTCATTGTTCTGTTTGATGAGCGATGGGTATATGAATAATGATGACGTCACATGTCAGTAAACATGTAGGTATGTGTGATTGTGTGTGTGTGTGTGCAGGAGGAGTTGAGTATCCGCGAGCGACGCGCTCAAGAGAGAGCCGCGCACAGGAGCAGACAGGTGAGTCATTTCAATAAACTTGTATTATACAGGGTGTACTCAGACTGCGACAGAAAACGAAGCCGGGTGGTAGTTTTAGTGACTTCATACACAATTCACTGCTTTGGTGGCGTAGTTGTGCTAGGGTACGGTTACAAAGCTGAGTTTGCCAGTGGTTAGGCCATGGTGGAAAATGGTAACACAAGATGTAGTGAGTCTCACTGTGACTCTGTATGAGACTGTTTATTTGACTGTACAAATGATTGAAATAAAACTATTATTTACGGATTTTTCGCGAATTTAGTTTAATTTTTTACATTTTTAACTTCCCGACGTTTCGATTACTTTACAGCTTTCGTGGTCACGGGGCGGACTCAATAATAATAGTTAGTTAGTTGTAAATAATAGTTGTATTTCAATGTGTAACATTCGCGTAAATCTAAGAAACCATTATGTACAAATGATGATTATATTTTAAGGCGCCTTATTGCAATACGTGTGATATGTGCCTAATATGAAATGAGACAAACGTTCTTATCGTGCGTGCGTGAAGTTATGTTCTGCCACACTGAGGTCTCGGGTTCGACTCCCGGGATGGGCAAAGTGATATTGGATTTTTCTATTCATTATCAGCGTAGAGTCAGGAATTTGTGTCCGATATGACGATAGGCTCTCCTATCACATCGTGGGACGGAACATACAAGGCGAAATGTGGGTGTGGGTGGGCACCTCTGCCTACCCCTTCTGGGAAAAAGGCGTGTGTATACACAAAGCAGCTAAAATTTTTGCAAAAAATAGCGACCACTTTTTTTCTGTCTTCGTATTGAGGGGAAATACATAGATTTTTTTAAATAAAATAATAGTGTGCACCTAGTTATTTTGCAAAAAAAAAAGTCCCGTTTTTTTGCGAATTTATTTACTTGCATTGTTTCTTTAGTCACTAAAACTACCACCCGGCTCGTTTTCGGTAGCAGTCTTAAAACTCTCATATTATTTGTCTATTTTTCAGACGGATTCGAACCGCAGTCGCCGGAGACGCGAGCGCCACTGGCTTGATACGCCAGCCTCGGAAACAGATCTATGAATATTAACAAATATATTAAAACAAATACTACTTAATAAACCATGTCATACATTATTCAGGGAGACTTCGAATCTATACCAAGAAATACACAAATCGAAACAGCTGTGAGATGTGGCCTAATCCCACTCAATCGTAGTCTCGATTGTAGAGGAGGTTCGTGTCCTGCAGTGGGGCGTATATATGGGATTTTTAAAGTATTTGGGGTTTAAGGGGTTATATACATCACAATAATGTAAAAATATTAACAAAAACTTTTTGTTTTGTATTTTAATACATTCATGATCTTTTTTTGGATGTTCTTATGCATCACTTACCATGAGGTGAACATTTTGTCGACAAACAAAAATTTAATAAAAAATATTTTTTACCAATAATTCGGTATCAAAATACGTAAATAAGTACAAAATGTAACTATGAAATGAATTTTCGATTTTCTAAGCCTTAATTCCTGGATTAATATATCAAATGGTAAAAATGCCATGGACATATGTAAAACACATTATCATCAAATGACATTTTGTAGCAAAACATATTTATGTACAAAACGAAAAAGTTACAATGCATTTGTTAAATTCAATTTGAATATTAATTTCTATGGTAAAGAGGCAGGCGACCTAACCCATCTCAGTCGTACTCTCGATTGTAGAGAAGTCCGTACAGTGAGACGTATATGGGCTGATCGATACAAAAATTCATTTTTTTGAATCCACGCCCATATATAGATTTAATAAATATATGAAATTGATGGAAAAAAAGCTACAAAATTTCTCTCCAAATGAATGACGCAATAATTCTAACAAAACGACGACGGTCCCTATTTAAACTATCGAATCTGCTAATTCACTACTTTACACTAATTACATTTATTTAACCTTTATTGTACATTATTGAATAGAACATCACAATATAAAGAAATAACATCAATTGTAAGCACAAAAGGGGCCGTCCATTAATCACGTGAGGCTTGAATGGGGGGAAGGGGTTGGATAAAAATCACGAAATATCACAAAGGGGGTAGGGGGAGTCTAATAAGATATCACGTGTATTTTTTTCGACATATAATTTTTATTATATTGCTAGATAATATATTGTTTGTGTGATTACACGATTCTTTTATTATTACTTATATGCCAATCAAAACCAAATGCGACCTTTCTGACAAGACATTTTTATCATCGTTCTTAATTTCAGAATAAAAAGGGATTATACTTTATACCTGTATTTAAAGATAATATTCGAAAAAATTTAAGATTTATTTATATGTACTAAAAATACATGTGAATTTTTAGTCTTAAATCTCACCCCATATCACATAAGAGGGGAGTAAAAACTACTAGATAAAAGATCACGTGATTATTGGACGGCCCCAAAGGCGGTCTTATCGCTAAAAAGCGGTCTCTACCAGACAACCTTTGGATGGATATAAAAGAAGGAGAAAGAAAGGGCAGTGTAAAAACAAAGAAAAAATATTGTATGTGGCAAATTAAATATTTTATTATTGAATATATGCACTTTCAATTTAATTCGATTTAAAAACAGTTGAAGGTGTTCTTGTATACGTATATAATATTTTACTGTCAAAAATTAATCATCTCTACTTGCAATTGGTGCAAGAAAAAAACACTTTCCAGTTTCGATAGTTTACGTAGGGAGAAAATAATGTTATACCAAAAATAATGAAATATGTTGTAAAAGAAATAGATATATGTACAATATGTACATATGGGAGTTTTAAAGATATTTCTGACTAGTTTTTACATGTGGTTTTCTTCGCTTTTATTAATCCATAAAATGCCATCATTATTACCCGATAACGATTGATTTTGAGAGAGATTGAACAAAATGTATTTATTAAATTATGAATTTTCCAATGCAAGTAATTGATGTTTTGATAGAATTGTTTTAATTAGTCGTTTATGACAACAAATAAAATATTTGGTTTACAATAACATGTTGCCTAATAATTTACATTAAATAATTGTGTTGTTTTATTTATTAATTGTTTTGCCTGCTGCAAGGAAAAATATATTCTTTTTATTCGTGAATATTATGTCGAAACAATGCAATACTTAATACTAGGTAGGAATATCTTCATAACGGACCCAAAAGATTAAAATTTAACACAAAAATTAAACAGACTTCAAAAATTCGATAAAATCTCTATAAAAATGTAATTGCTAACCTCCATTTTTGAAGTCGGTTAAAAAAGGCACTAAAACGATCTGGTTGTAATCTCGTTTATAATTTTAAGTTGGTACCATCCAGTATTAGAGTTAATTTTTGGTACCGTATACAGAGTGGTGTTTTTTCGCATATACAAAATTAAAACGAATTTTTATTTTAAAAATAAAAATTATTTGAGCAAAAAATTGTTTGTCAAAAATAAAAAGATTTTGGGGCAATATTATTTTTTTGCAAAAGACATGTTTTGGAATGATTACGGCCTAAAAAAATACCATCTTGTATATGCATTTCAGAGACGAATTCAGTGGGGGGTTCGGGGGCAAAGACCCCTTGTTCTAAGTACATATCGCTGTATAGCGAAACGGTACAAAAATATATTATGCAATATTAAAATATTTACTAAAATACTTGTATATTAAAATAAGGATTTGATCATTATCAAGTCTCCGTGATTGGTTAGAAGCATTGAGGTATACTAGAGCGGACATCGGGAACAAAATCTCTGCGTATGGTGCGTGCACAGTACACAGTAAAGCGAGAGAGAAGATATGTTACTTGGTAGGCGTGACAGAGACAGAAATAGAATGTACCCTTCATTTTGTTACAAACATTTTGTTTGCAGTGTCCCCTCTAGTATATTATCTCGATGGTTAGTAGATGAAACTCAAGATCGTAGGTTCTATTTCATAAATACAGACAAGTGTTTTTGTGAACCACAGGCATTTGTGTCGGGTCTGGGTGTTCGTGAGAGCGAAGTCTCTCGTAGTTCCTGATACACAAGACTCGATGTTAGTGTGGGGTCAGTATGTATGTGACTGTTGGGTGTATTAATATATTTGTACCGTCTCGCTATATTCAAGCAATAATTTAATGTGAGTAGTCAGAGTACAATTAAACGCATAACGCGTTGTTCTTATATCGTTGACATTTCTGTTGTAAAATATTTAAAACATTCACATTTGACCAAAAAATCAATAAAATGGCTCGAAGGACCATATTTTGGGAATAAGAAAAATGTAGAAATGACTAAGAATTGAATTGTCCAGCATGGCCTAACCCACCTCAATCGAACTGTCGCTTGTAAAGGAGTCCCGTGCTAAGGAATGACTAGGATGACGAGGCCTAACCCAATTCAATCAAACTGTAGATTGTTGAAGAGGCCCGTGTTAAGTAGTGGTCGTTTACGGACAGATATAGAAAAGATGCGATATTTTGGAATAAAATTATAATAATTATGGAAAGGAGAGGAATGTATGAAGTTGAAAACATAATTAATATCGGTATATTAAGACTGCTTCCGAAAACGAAGCTGGGTGGTAGTTTAAGTGAGTACAAACACAATGCAACAAAAAAAAACGTCATTTTTTTTGTTTTATAATTCCCATCATCGTTTTTGGGTGGTAAATACATAGTTTTTTTATAAAATAACAATGTACACCCTTTCATTTTTAAAGACTAATTATTATTTTAGAAAAAGCTATGGATTTACAACGCAAACACGATGATATTTAAAACAACACAAAAAATGTCGAGTTTCTTAACGCAATTATTAGTTGCATTGTGTTTGTAGTCACTAAAACTACCACCCGGCTTCGTTTTCGGTAGCACTCTTGATATATTCTGTAAATAAAAAAATGGATTGAGAGTAATAATGTCATGTTTTAAAAAGTAATTAACGTATGCAATAAAGATATTAAAAGGATTAGGGTCTCTGCCCTATAACGTAGCATATTATGACTGTTCTATGAACTAATAACCAAAAAGTATTTGTATAAATTACTATAGAATTTCAACGATCGATGACAAAAAGTACAATTTGACAGCCTCCGTGGCGCAGTTGGTTAGACGCCGGCTGTGAAACGAGAGGCCGCGGATTCGATCCCCGCTAGAGACATATTTTTGTGTGAACCACAGGTATTTGTTTCGGGTCTGTGTGTTTGTGAGAGCGAAAAGTCTCTCGTAGTTTCTGACACGACACAAGTCTCGATCTTAATGTGTGGTAGTTTTGGAAAAAATAGCAATAGCAATCACAAACAGCAAGTGAAGTCGATAATAACATTTCACCAGTTGTATATTACTAGCGGCCCGGCCCAGCTTCGCCCGGGTACAAATAGATTTCTGTACAATAATATGCACGTATTATACATATAAACCTTCCTCTTGAATCACTCTATCTATTAAAAAAAACCGCAACAAAATCCGTTGCGTAGTTTTAAAGATTTAAGCATACAAAGGGACATAGGGACAGAGAAAGCGACTTTGTTTTATACTATGTAGTGATATAAGCTACATTTTGAGAGTAGCGATTGTGATTCCGAAAGCCGATCGGCTAATATTTTTATACGATCTCGTGTAATCTATGAAGTAGTGAGTTACTTTTTACGAACCCATTTAAAAAAGAAACTGAACAGTTAATTTTGTGTGTGTAACGTTAGATTTGAAAAATGGTTACAATATATGGTCAGTATTTTTTTTAAAAAATCGGAGTGGGGAATTAGCAATAGCAGAAATATAGAGCATGCTTCAAAAATAACAAGGTGGCGATGTTAATTTGAAATAGCAATATTTCCCATTACTAGTGTGTGGTCAGGACTATGTATGTGACTGTTGGGTGTATTTATTTATTTACTATGCTGGCTTCACATTTTAATAATTTATGCAAAAAGATATTGCCTGGTACGTTCCTAATATGGTCATAGTATGATACATTATAGGCAGAGACTTTTAAGAAGGAATATGAATAATATTGTGTATAAAATTATTGATTTTCTGGTCAATATATTGTAATATAGTGAATAGTCGCTTGAATGCTAAATAAGAGGTCCGGCCTTCCCGCCACTGCGAACTAAACCCGCAAAATAAAAGCAACTAGCAATTACCTACATATTTTTGTCAAGTTACAATATTGTAATTTTGTATTTTTGCGGCGTGATATGGTGCAAGTGAAAATAAAATAACAATGAGTAATTAGTTTTTAAAAATATATTTGCTTATGAATCAATACTGCCTATTGTTTGATATTTGTAATTTTTTATATTATTTTTAGAATAGGTATTTTAAAGGATTTTTTGTTTGCACCATTTTGTGTCGAGCTGTGTATAATACGTCAAAAGATTAATTATTTGGTGATAAGTTTGGTACGACAGTTTGTGAAAAGCTAAATGAAATATTGGTCAATTATAGATGTCGTTTTATGACTTGTCATTGCATGCTTCAGTTTTTGTATTTTAAAGTTTTTGAACACTATTGATATATTATACTAGAGGGTGCACTGCAAAAAATGAAGAAATGAACGGTACCATACTGCTGCTTCTATTTCTATCTCACATCTACGCAGTAACATTATCTTCCCTCTCGCTTCACTGTGTACTGTACACGCACAATACGCTGAGATTTAGTTCCCGATGTCCGCTCTAGTATAATACCTCGATGTTTGTTCTCCAAGTTGGTATAAAATGTTTTGTTTCTAATGTGGCATATTCTTATAAGTTCTGTATGCATTGAGGTATTATACTAGAGCGGACATCGGAAACAAAATCTGTGCGTATGGTGCGTGCACAGTACATAGTGAAGCGAGAGGGAAGATAATGTTACTTCGTAGGCGTGACAGAGACAGAAATAGAATGTACCCTTCAGTTTATTACAGACATTTTGTTTGCAGTGTCCCCTCTAGTATATTATCTCAATGTCTGTATGTTTGGTAAGTGGTGAGCGGCGGTCGGGAAGGCGCTGTGAGGAGCTGGTGCTAGCGTAGTTCGTACCTATCGACTTAATAAAGTTAAATAATACATTAATGCTGTGTTTTATTATTTAGTTTTATGGAAAGTTAACTTGTGGCGTCTCAGCTTGCATACATTCTTTCATTTTATTTTATTTTATTTTAAACACTTTGTACACCGATGTAGTACAGGCGGACTTCATGCCCAAGGGCATTCTCTACCAGCCAACCTTAAGGTAGTGCATATATATATATATATATATATATCATATATGTAACGACCGATCCAGAGGGGAAGTCATGGGGGTCATGACTCCCTGGGCTTACTCCTTCTTTCTTTTTCTTCTTTCAATGTTGGATAGTACATTTATCAAGGAATGCTATAGTTTATATATCAACACGCTATGACCTATAGGAGGGAAGCAGTAGTGACATTTCTAGCAAATACGAGGAAATTTTATTCGTGGTCCGATTGGTCGATATTCTATATTGATAGTCGGAATAGAACATTTTGACCGCCATTTTGAAACGTGTATCTGCATCCGGGCGGAGCCGGGCCGGACCGCTAGTTTATTTATATATTTTTTGTAATTTTAAGTTTTTATCCTCTTTATGTGCAGTTAAATATAAACAAATAAATAAATATTATATTGTTAATGTGGCCTGAACTTAAAAAGTATCAGTACCCGGACGAAGCCGGGCCCGACCGCTAGTATCAGAATAAAACGTTAATTAATATCTACCTACACTTACGTTATATTTAGCGTAACTGCGAGATCTTAAAAATCAGTTGATATGAGGGTAGCATAAAAATATTTAAATGAGGGTAATTTTATTTTATGGTGGCTTTGTAAAGTGGCTCTCTTGTTCGAAAGTGCAGTTCTGTCCGGAGAGTATTGACAATAGGTAGTCATGTCCTACGGGCTGCAAGTCGACACAATTATGCCGGCCAACGCAATCGCTTCTTTACGCTAAGGAAGGAGACGGGATTAAAGGAGAGAGCACGTGAGACGACAAAATGTACAATGGAGCGGCTAAGGGATGTTTTGTTTCAAAATATATCTAACTAGCGACCCGGCACAGCTTCGCCTGGGTACAAATAGATTTCTGTACAATAATATGTACCTATTATACATATAAACCATCCTCTTGAATCACTCTATTAAAAAAAACCGCATCAAAATTCGTTGCGTAGTTTTAAAGATTTAAGCATACAAAGGGACACAGGGACAGAGAA